>CM040122.1:482067449-482535834 GCA_022559845.1 Amorphophallus konjac
TATGGAGGCGTCCAGGACTCTGGACGCCTCCATAAAAAATAATAAAAAATATGTTTAAAATGCCACTTGGCACTAAAAATAACAAATAATAAATAATAATAAATATATATTAATGGAGGCGTCCAGGCCCCTGGACGCCTCCATAAAAACAAATATAAAAAAATCAAAAAAGCCAGCCCTGCTATAAAAGACAAAAAAAATAATAAAATATATATATTGGAGGCGTCCGGGCCTCTGGACGCCTCCATCAACTCACTCACGGGCGCCGCCCACCGAACGACGGTTTGTCTTCTGTGAAAAAAAGCCAAATTTAGAGACGTCCAGCTGACTAGACGCGCCCATTTTGAATCACGAGGCGCCGCTCACAAAACCACGCGTTGTGCCAAACCGCGTGCGGCCGTCGTCGGTTTTCGGTGGACCTGTTAGAGGCGTCCGGGACCCTGGACGCCCCCATAAAAGTATTCTAAAAAAATCAATAAAAATAGAATAAAATATTATTTCGGCCCTGATGGAGGTGTCCAGGGTCCTGGACGCCTCCACCTTCCGGAACTCTATAAATAGAGGCCCACCCCCTCAGTTCTAGGGGAGCTAAGCAGTGATCCGATAGGCTGCCGGAGCCCAGAGGCTACGGAGTCATTTTTCTAACCCGTGGGGTCTTTTGTAGGTGGAGGTTCTGCCGGCTTCTCGGGTGCCCACGCTCGCGAGAGGGAGGTCGTCTTCATCCACCGCGCTTCTACGTCGTCCCCACGCTGCCGGAGCTCCGCCGAATTTCGCCACCGGCACATCCAATAAGCCAACTCTTTCCTTTTCTTCGTAGTTCTTTTGCATTCATCATCTCGCATCCATCATCTCATTTTCCTCCTACTCGAGTCCGAGAGGGGTTTAAAAGATAACACCAACCAGGTGTGTGTCTTCCCGTTATTTCGTCATTTTTATTGCAAGGATATGAATACTACACATTCATCTTTCTAATCCACTTGTTATTTGTTTGTCATTGTTTTGCAAGGGTAACCGAGGAAAGCCCTCTCCGTCGGCCGGCCGGAAGGAGAGGAAGAAGCAACCCGCCATCTCCCGCTCTTGAGGTAGGCGCGATCACCTTCTTATTTTGGGGTCTTTTGGCCCCTGGCGATCACACCTTGTCATCGAGGCCGCGGCGAGTCACTTCCCCAATGGCCGTTTAAATTTCTGTTTCCTATATTCTCTTTATATTTTGTTATATTCTGCTTATATCATCGAGGCCGCGGCGAGTCACTTCCCCAATGGCCGTTTAAATTTCTATTCCTATAATCTCTTTATGTTTTGTTATATTCTGCTTATATCATCGAGGCCGCGGCGAGTCACATCCCCAATGGCCGTTTAAATTTCCGTTCTTATATTCTCTTTATATTCTGTTATATTCTGCTCTTATCATCGAGGCCGCGGCGAGTCACTTCCCCAATGGCCGTTTAAATTCCCGCTCTTTGTATCCTCTTCATATTCTGTCATCTTATTATCTGCTCATATTCTCGAGGCCGCGGCGAGTCACTTCCCCAATGGCCGTTTCAATTCTTGTTATTTAATTTTTGCACCATTCCCGTCCCCCCGAGGCCGCGGCGAGTCACTTCCCGCTATGGCCGTTTAACCCCATATTTTGCTATATCACGCTTGTCCCGCTCGCCCCGCCGGAGCAATCTCCCGTGGTGGCCCCTTCTCTCTTTCCTCTCATCTCTGTGTTGCAGCAAACAAAACAAACAAAAAGAAGGAGCCCGCGCGCTCTCCGCTTCTTCCTCTTCCCCGCTCTACTCCGAACCGCGTGACGTCGCTCACAGATTGGCGATCACGGTGGGACTTCTACTGCTTCCTCTCGGCTACCCTTGCAAGTTCGGCACCATCCGTGCCTCTCCATCTTGGCGCCCGCGCGCGCCCCCGTTGTGCTCACGGCAGCACTGTCAGTTGTTTGGTTGTTTGTTATTATATGTCTGTTATTTTTGTTGTTTTCCCACTCCATATATCTGTCAGCATTCCATTGCATACATCCATTCCTCCTTTCTATCTTTTTTTCATTTTTTGAGGATCACCCTTTCCCGGTGAAGGAAGGACTCTCCGTTTGGGAATTCCTCTCAACGGACTAGAATCTCCTACACTGGGACCTCCGTAAGTCCCCGACATCGAAGAATCTCCTCTTCGTTCACTGGGCTGGTTGTACCATTGAAGTTCCCGAGTTAGTCATTTCGTTCGTGGTGAGACGAGAGACCCTAGCTGACACGGCGGTGAAACAAAAACAAACTAGGGTCCCATTTTGTGTGAACTTCGGATCTCGCTAAAAATACAAAAAAAAAATCATCAAAATCAAAACACAAAAAAAGGACGTAAAAGCATCCACTTGTTTGATAATCTCTGCTACCTACTTGCTAGTGTATGTTTTTGCGTTCTGGGAGAACTGTGAGCATGTCTCACGAGTCTTCTGAGGAGAACCACCCTAGCCGTGGTTTGACAGCCGACCCGCGAGTCTATGCTATGGACTCGGGTCCTTCTCATGACCCCTCGCATGAGGTGCAGGTTATTGCCGGGGACACGTCCCCGCCACAGGATATCACTTCCTTACTGGGCGTCCTCGCCAACACGGAGCTTACCTCTGAACAGCTCCGGGCCTTCCAGGCCATTCTAAAGGGGAAATCTGTTTCCCCCACGCCCCAGGAGTCAACTCCGGCTATCGCACCTCTCCACGAGTCCGTGCAGGCCATTCCATCTCCTTCATTGGCGCAAGCCATCCAGTCTCCCTCGCTTCAAGGACAAGCGAGCCAACAACCTCCCTCATTCCAATTCCCGTCACAATCTCAAACTCCCGGTGTTCCTCACACACCGTTTCAGCCAGGGCCAACTGTCGGTGGTCCGACAGTTCCCTCTCATTCCGGGTTTCCCCCTCAAGTCTCCGGGAGACAGTTTCTCCCCCAATGGCAAGTGCCACCTTCACCCCCAGAGGAGCTCGCCCAATCGCTCCTCAATAGGTTCAATCGCATGGACGAGCAGTTTCAAAATCTGAGAAGAATGGTGGACGTGAAAGCCACCCCGGAGGTTGCTTTGCCAATCCTCCCCGTCATTCATCTCCCTCCCTCCGAAATGCCCACGTACCGCAGATACAATGGTACCGGCAACCCCTTCATTCACCTCAAGGACTTCATGTATGAGTCCTCCTATTGGCAAAACGATCAGAGGTCCCTGGCATACCTCTTTCGGAGATCATTGGATGGTCCCGCGCTTGAGTGGTTCTATTCTCTGGAGCCCCGCGAGGCCGAGAATTTTGAAATAGTGCAGAGAAGGTTCTTGCAGAAATATAGGGATAGGGTCGGTCCCTCACTCTCCATTACCGACCTAGTGGCCGAAAAGATGAAACCCGACGAGGATTTTGTCCGATATGCTGATAGATGGAGGTCTCTGGCGGAAAGAATAAGGGATACCCTCTCCGAGCCCGAACAAGTGAAAATGATTGTGTCTAATGCAACCCCACAGTTCAGACACGTCCTCGCCATGAATAAACTTACTACAATGGAGGAACTCTATGAAAGGGCCCGATACATCCAAACCCAGCTAGACTCCCCCATCATGAACATGTTTGAGTCGCCGAAGCCCAAAGTGGTCAGAAAGACAGGCGCTGGTGTCCCGGGCGGAGCCACAGAAGGGGTCGTGACAAATGAGCAAGTCAGTGCGGTCAACAATGCCAACTATGCAGTCAACCCAAGGCCTCCACAAATGCCCCGACTACCCCTTCAACCAGGTCCTTTCCCTCTCCGTCCTCCACCCCAAAATAATCCACCCCAGGATAATATGCCTCCATTACGCCAACCCCAGCAACAACAACCACAACCTCAACAACAACAACCACCGCTTCAGTACAACCAAGTTCCACCTCCGGGAACTATGGTCCCCAACAGCAACAAAGGAGGCCGCTCGGTCCAAGAGAGCCTACTATCCACCATTGCCAGAAACCTTAGCAGATATTTTTAATGCCCTCATGGCATCAAACCAACTCGCCCTACCCAGAGAAAGGCCCGCCTGGCCCCCCAATGTTGATACCTCCAAATACTGCGTCTACCACAGGCAGCCGGGACACACAGTGGATTACTGCTTCCATTTCAAAGATTACATCCATGATATGAATGATGAACATCAAATAGATTGGGATGAGATGAGACGGTACGTCGCGGCTCTCAAGGCTAGGAGACCTCCTCAGAGGCCACAGCAGCAGTTACAACAGCAGCAGCAGCAGCAACCACAACAACAACAGCAGCCTCAGCAGGCCCCACAACAACAGCCCGACATGGGCATAATCCAGAATCCACTACCGGAGCACCAACAGCCCAATCATCAGGTTAACCCCATCTCCTCCTTCCCGGAAGTCGGGAGAGAGCAGGTGTGGCACCAGGAAAGTACCTCCATTCTTTATACCTCCAACCCTATCGTCATGCAACCCCCTCACCTTGCCCGGGTAGCACCTCTCTCTCATCAACCCGCATCGGTATCGCCTTCACCATTTCCACTACCATTACGCCCTCTCATCCGCACCCCGACCTCCTATCAACCGACACTTTCTACTACGCCTTCACACCCTCTCACCTTCTCCCACTCCCCCACTTTACCATCCACCTCTACCACATTTACCCCTACGCCTTCTAAACCCCTTATCATCCGTCCACCATACATAACCCCGTCTTTCTCCACCACATCACCACTAATGCCTTCAAAACCACTCATCACCCACCATCCGCCTCAAAACCTTTACCCGTTTCAAACCTTACCTCCACCTCCACCTTCCAAACCCCTTATCCTTCATAATCCGCGCGATATCCCCTCTACCTCCGCCATGCCTCCACCTAACAAACCCCTCATCAGAATCCCTGCTCCCGTCATCACCCCTGCTTCATCAACCATTCCTCCACTACTACCCCTCAAACCCCTGTTAAAACCCACTGCTACCCCCACAGAGGTACAAAAGCCGCAGGCAATGGTGCTCCGGAGTGGAAGGATTTTCCACAGGGTTTTCCCCCACAACAGTCAGAATCCCGAGCAATCTCAGCCAGAGAAGGATGATGCAGAACAACCAGAAAGAGCTATCCCTGGAACACAGTATGATCTACTGAAACACTTGGACAAGACGCCTGCCCAGATCTCCATCCTAGAGCTACTTCAAAGATCCACATCCCACCAGGCGGCCTTGATGGAATATCTTCAAAAGGTCATGGTTAATGAAGACCTCCCCGTGGAGAAGATTTCGACCGTCCTACCCCAACAGACACACAACCAGGCCATCATGTTCACAACTACGAGCTCGCTCCCAAGGAGCTCGGAAATATGCACTGTGCATTTCAATAAAAATTAATGGGGTATCCATAAACCCGTGTCTTGTCGACACGGGTGCGTCCATAAATGTGATCTCCATGAGCACTCTTCAGTTGTGTGGGATCGACGAGGAACAAATAAGACCTTCCTCGATCACGGTCACGGCCTATGACAATAGCAAAAGGCCGCCGCAGGGGATGATTATTCTGAAGGCAGAACTAGGCCCCATGGCAATTCCCACGGAATTCCATGTCCTCGACATGGACCCCACATTCAAGGCTATACTGGGTCGTCCTTACATTGAAGCCATGGACGCTGTGCCTTCCACCAACCATCAGTGCCTGAAGTTTCCTTACAATGGGAGAATTATTAAAGTGGTCAGTACACCTGTCCTTCACACAGTGGATGCTATCAACACCTCTCTGCCCTCTGTTTGGCCGTCTCATCGGCCCATATTGTCACTGCTGGACGTGCGTGATCCATCTCGCATGCCACTAGCACCAAAAGAGCCGGTCAGGGCAACCACAACATCGTGTCTCCCTTTTCACTCCAAAGGTTGGGAGATTATGAGGAACATCGGCTATCAACAAGGAAAAGGGCTGGGCGCACAGTTACAGGGAATGCTCAAACCGCCAAAGGAAATTAGGCCGAACCGCAGGTTTGGCCTAGGCTTCAAAGGACCATTCAAGGCGGATTGGAAGCCCCTCACATGGACTCTATCAAACCACTTCAACAGAGGGCCCGTTGTTCAGATGGGAGATCACCCACGAGAAGCATATGGGGAATCACATGCTGTATATTTTGCTGAAAAATGTCCGAGGATCACCAAAAGAGGCAAGATCAAAGATCCGGAATGCGAGTGGGATAAATGGTTCGACATACGGGACATTTCTGTTGCACTGGAAAGGATGTTCTCGTCCCACAGCTTGAAGGACCACCATTGATCTCCGAGATACCAGAGAATATTACCACTCTTGCCAAGGTTCCAAACTATCCTCGTCCTCGCCAGAAGGACTCTGTCATCGACGGATCTTCATCCGTCCTCAACATTGCCATCGACGGCTCATTAGCCGCCATCCTCTCCATCCACTCGTCTCAGCCTTTGCTGATATCTTCTTCCTGGGCCAGACAATTGTCTGATGATCTTCCCAGGTCCCCTTCTTTGCTTACATACCTACGCGGGCTTTTCAACCCGCGCCAGGTCTTCAACCATGATCTGCTCTACGAGCCCCACAATCCTCTAGCCATAACCACTTTCCTCTCTCCTCCAATCTCTTTTCACTGCTTTGTCATTAAAAATGAAAACGAAAAAAAAACGTCAATTTTCAAACTCTCCAACAACACATCTTCGTTGAGGAAACCTCCTACATCTCCCACGGGTGCGTACCGCCTTGCGGACCACCCGTCCAAGGTCCGATGAGCGACCTTTTCTACCCCTCCTCTGAGGGGTCTTCTCCTGTACATTCTACACCATCCTCTCGTCTTCCTCTTCTTCTGTAAATATTGTCAGTCAATCTAGGAATGACAGGCCAAGGGTAGTACCTAGGAAGAAATCCAAGGGTAGGCAGATCCCTCGTCGATTCCTTCTGGATTTGGCCGCCAGGTGTCAGGCCCTTCTTGCCATCCCCCAGTTGTTAGAAAATCCCATCCAGCTACCCGAAATAGAATGCGAGGGCGACTGTGCATCTGATGAAGGGTATGGAGTCTACGAGATCACGAATGAAGAATGCCCCACTGAAGATGAGGGTGAAGAATATGAGGATGTGGCGGGCGCATACGCTAGTGGAATGAGGAGATTCGACGAGCCGTCAACCGCCGTAGAAGAATCCACCAAGAAGTCAACTTGGGACTGAGGAAGACCCTAGGATCATCCTCATAAGTGACAACCTACCACCCTCTGAAGAAGAGGCATTAATTGAGGTCTCAAGGAATATAAGGACACGTTTGCATGGAGCTACGAGGATATGCCGGGTTTGGATTCAACCTTGGTCGAACACCGTTTAACCCTAAAACCAGGGTCCATCTCGGTAAAACAAAGGTTAAGGCGTTTCCACCCTCAGATGGCTTTGAAAATGAAAGAAGAGGTCGATAAGCTCCACAAAGCCAGGTTCATTAGAGTCGTTCTTTATCCTCAATGGGTGGCGAACATTGTCCCGGTCATGAAGAAAGATGGGAAAGTCAGGATTTGCATCGACTTCCGGGACCTTAACCGCGCGTGTCCAAAGGATGATTTTCCCTTACCTCACATTGATGTGTTGATTGATAACACGGCAGGTTTTGAAACCCTCTCTTTCATGGATGGATTTTCAGGATACAATCAAATTCGTTTGGCAGAAGAGATCAGGAAAAGACGTCATTCACTACCCCTTGGGGAACATATTGTTACGTGGTCATGCCGTTTGGGTTAAAGAATGCTGGAGCTACTTACCAAAGAGCGATGATGGCCATATTTCATGACATGATGCACATATATCTGGAAGTGTATGTGGATGACTTATTGGTGAAATCAAGGACCAGGATGGAACATCCAGAAGTTTTGGCTAAGGTCTTGCAAAGGTCCAGAGAGTTCCAATTGAAAATGAACCCGAAAAAGTGTGTGTTTGGTGTGTCGTCAGGTAAATTGCTGGGGTTCATTGTGAGTAAAAGAGGGATCGAGATTGATCCCGACAAAGCCAAGGCCATCAGGGATATGCCGCCTCCCAAGAATTTGAGGGAAGTCCGAGGTTTAATCGGGAGGTTGCAGTTTATTCGTCGGTTTGTGTCTCAACATTCACAAAGGTGTAGACCTCTCTACGAGTTGACCAAGCCAGGAGTAGAATTCCACTGGAATTCTAAATGTCAGAAAGCTTTTGAAGGGTTGAAGGAATATCTGGCTAGTCCACCCGTTCTCATTCCACCCAAACCAGAAAAACCTCTGATCCTTTACGTCTCAGTCTTGGATGACTCCGTGGGAGCCGTCCTCGCACAAGCTGATGAAGAAGGCAAGGAACGGGCAACCTATTACTTGTCCAAACTTCTCAATCCCTGTGAGCAGAAGTACACCGGCATGGAGAAAACCTGTGCTGCCCTCGTTTGGGTAGTGCAGAAATTGAAGCACTACTTCTTGGCTCACGAAGTCCACTTGATTGCTCGATGAATCCTATCAAATTCCTTCTGGAGAAAGCCGTCCTTACGGATAGGCTAGCACGCTGGCAAAGTTTTCTCTCTCAGTTCGACATCACCTACATCCAGCAAAAGGCGATTAAAGGCTATGCCATAGCCGAGCATCTCGCTCACCATCCTCTTCCCAAGTTCGATCCCGTCCAATCAGAGTTTCCAGATGAGGAACTAATGTCCATCAACCAATCAGATGAGCCAATGTGGACACTATATTTTGATGGAGCTCTGAATTCTCAAGGGAGAGGAATCGGCATCGCCCTCCTGTCACCGGAAGGCCTCACATTCCCATTGGCATACCAGCTCAAATTTCCAGTCACCAACAATATAGCCGAATATGAAGCTCTTCTAGCTGGCCTAGGACTCGCTCATTCTTTTCGTATCACTGAGTTGCGAGTCGTAGGTGATAGTCAACTCATCCTTCGCCAGGTACTCACTAAGTATCGCACTCGCGATCCCAAACTCAAGCCATACCAAGAACTCACTGCTGCCTTTGCCAAACTGTTCACAAAACTGATCTTTGTTCATATCCCTCGTCATCAGAATATTCTCGCCGATGCCCTCGCCTCATTGGCATCATCCATAAGGTTCCCTCTAGGAAGATGGTTTAAGTCCATTTCCATCTACAAACTTCACGCCCCTGCAGTCGATGATGCTTCCTACGTAAACATCAAAGACAGGATAGCAAGGAAGATCCTGCAGGAAGATATCCTTGAGAAGAGGGAAATCATGTTGGCAGAGGCCGAAGAAGAACTGGCTGATGAAGAGAAACCATGGTTCTATGAAATTGTCAAATATTGCCAAGATCAGTCTTATCCTGAAGGGGCCACCACAGAGGACAAGAAAGCCATAAGAAGGGTGGCTCAGAAATACACATTGATTGGAGGTCTACTCTATAGGAGGAGCCTTACTGGTATTCTGTTAAGATGTCTTGGTGACGATGAGGTTTGGAAATGTGTAGAAGAGACGCACTCGGGTGTGTGCGGTGGCCACGTGAATAGTCAGATGCTCGCCAAGAAGATCATTCGTCAAGGCTTTTATTGGCCCACTATGGAAGAGGATTGTGCTGTCTATGTCCGTAGGTGTGTCAAGTGTCAACTTCACGCCGATAAAATCCATTCACCATCTTCCTCACTTCATCCAATATCCTCCCCATGGCCTTTCTCCATGTGGGCATTCGACATCATTGGTCCCTAGGTGATCCCAATTCCCTCACCAAGCAGAAATCTTTCATCCTTACTGCGACGGAATACTTCACCAAATGGGCCGAAGCCGAAGCTTACGCGGAAATCAAGGCGTCAACAGTCTGCAAGTTCATCATGAAGAACATTCTCGCCAGATTCGGCGTCCCAAGCACGATCGTCACCGACAATGGGCCACAATTCATTTCTCAGGACCTACAGGACCTCTGCAAAAGGTACGCAATTGCATTGCATCATTCATCGCCTTATTACCCACAAGGTAACGGCCAAGCGGAGGCCACCAATAAAACATTGCTCAAAATCATCAAAAAAACCTGCGAGTCTAGTAAGTTTTCAGACTGGCCAGAAAAGCTTATCGAAGCCCTATGGGCCTATCGCACTTCAATCCGTACCCCCACCGGGCAGACTCCATTTGCCCTCACTTATGGTATGGAAGCGGTAGTCCCGTACGAGACTCTGATCCCTTCTCTCAGGGTACAATTGGATGAGGAATTTCCCCTCGACGATCGTCGTAATTCACTCCTCGCCCAGTTGGAACTCTTGGATGAGAAGCGGCTGGCCGCCGCCGAACACGCGCGTGTGTATCAAAATAGACTCGCTCGCTTTTACCAAAAGAAAGTCGTTGAGAGAAAATTCAAAGTCGGTGAGATGGTCGTAAAAAGAATTTTTGTCAAACCTGGAGGGCCGCGTTCTAAGCTCCAACCCAATTGGGAAGGACCATTTGTAATTCAAGCCGTGTACCCTGGCAACGCCTACAAGCTAGTCAACGCCGAAGGGACCGAGTTATCCCACCCTTGGAATGGGCTTTATCTTAAGAAATACTACCCTTAGCACAAAACAAAAAAAATGATGAAAAGATAAAAAACATCAAAAACAAGGAAATATTGAAAACCACTAAAAATATGGAAAATTCAAAATGCCGATGCCTGGCAGCACCATGTAGTTAAGTCCCTGCATCTAACCTTCATGTTAGGATAGGGCCCATTAAGGCTTGGTAGGCACCGGGTCTTGGTTTGCCAGAACCGTGGAGACCCCTGTCCGGCCACGTCGGCCTATGCTCGCTCGAAGGAAGCTAACATGTGTTCACTTATGTATTTTATTCAAAAAAGTTGGTAGCATCACCTACGGTAGGGCCACACCTAGAAGATCTCCGGAAGCTGTAATCTTTATTCTTTTCTCTTCGACCAAATGAGACAGTCGGCGCCCTTAAAACGCTGAGCATGAGAAACCGAAACTCAAACCCCAAAGGCAAGAGTAGGACCCATTTCCTCGAGCATCGATCAGAGCACGAGAAGAGGGCAGTGTCCCCGCAGGCATACGAAGAGGGAGCCCACCAACGTCAAACGACTATATCTCCCTCACAGAAAGAAATACAAAATCAAAATCAAGAGAAAAGCCTGGTCGTGACCGTGCCTGGTACGATAAACGGAACCCCTCAAAGCAAAAGTCTGAATCCACAAAGGGGGGCCGTGGAATGTAAATGCTCGAGATTTGGTCCGAAGTTGTCCGAAAGGAAAGAGTTAATGGGCCCTTATTCGCTCGCCGGGTTAACGGCTTTGCCGGTCCTCTCAGGAGGTTTATCCCCTACGCTCTTCCTTCTCCCTCTAAAGATGAAGGTTCGATGGAGTTTCTGAAAGGTGAAAACTGCCCAGGGTCTGCGACCTTATTTTAATATACACATTTTGGTTGCCTACTTTGAAAAGCAAAAGCTATCGCTGCGAAGGAGTCTCCGTGTTTCTGGCTGGTCAAGACCCCTGTTTACCACCTTGATGTCTTCTTGTTTAACCTCGGGCTTAGGCCAATGCAAGCGCGTCACCTATGGGTGCGACGGCGTCTGATTCCGGGTCAGCGTCGCGCGGTTGGTCGTTAGGGTTCCAGGGTGTTCCATCTTATACCATCTAGAGTTGTGAGGAAACAGACCCGGGTCGGGCAAATCATCTACCTCAAACACCTTTTGGGTGAATCCCTGTGGTCGGAAGCAACTGGGAGCCTAAGCATGGCATGACGGTATTGTCATCAGGGTAAGTCTTAGCCGGCGGGATCGTCATTCGAGGGGTCTAGAGGCCCAAATCAACCTAGATGTGCACTTAGGATACCTGGGAGGTTAGTAAGAAACCCCTGTCTCACGTAGGTTAGGTGCCACTTGGGTGCTTGCCGGGCGTTAGCAATAAAAAAAATTGAAATGATAAAAGCACAAAAAATGGAAAAGAGAAATGTACATATTTGCAAACAAAAAAAAATCTTTTTATATAAAAAAAAATGTCAAATATAAAAAAGAAAACAAATCAATTTTGCATGATTGCATTTACGTGCATCATCTCACTTTAATACCGCTTGCATTCGTGTGCTTGCCTGTCGCATTTATCATCACCGCATCTTTCCCTTGCCTTCGTTAAATAAAGGCTTGGCCCCTTGACCAGTTATCAAGGACAGTCACAGTGACCATTTGCTTATTGAGCAAGGGGCCAAGTCAGAACAGAAATTCTGATTTGTTTGTTTCAGTGATATGTGCAGGGATTCAGGTAACTGAAGCAAAGGTAAAAAACAAACAAACCAAACCTTGTGTTTTATTCCAAAAAACCAAAAAAATTTACATCAAGTTCCGCCCTCTCTCTCTGCATTACTCGTCCCACTACTCTCCGGGCAAAACACTCTCAAAGGTGCTACCCAACTACGAAAAGCGGTACTCCTGCCGCTCTGTACTCCTCTTCCTATTCCCACATCCCGGCGTTGATCCGCGGAAGCAGCAGAGAAGCTACCAACACGAAAGCCACGCTCTCGTGCTTTTCGGTAGCGCTCCTCACCATCTCTCAGCCACTGTTCAGCAAGACCAAGGCCGATTCGGAGTTCGAATAGTTGGGCCTCCATGGCCCTTCGCTCCTCCCTTTCAGCCAAACTGTTGGCTCTTTCTCTCTCTGCGTTTCTTTCCCTCTCTGCCCGTTCTCTCTCACGGTCTTCCCTCTCTAACTGGAGAGTGATCCTCAGTTCCATAGCATCCCTGGATGAGTCGTCATCAGGATGACGCCGCAGTTCCCTCTCCAGTTCTGCTATCCTAGCCTCCTTCTGCGCAGCTTGGGCAAGCGCTTCTTCCGTCTCCTTTTCCTGCCGAGTGTACCATCTCAGATACGCGATAAGGCGTAAACAAAGAGAACTCAACGCTGAAACTTTTACCTGTATACGAGCATTCCTTCTGCCTCCGCAGCACGCTGCGTGGCGTGAGCAAGTTGCTCATGAAGCGAGTCAAGTTCTGAGGTGGGAATCCACAAGCTGGAAGAGGCACCACCTACTCCCATCGCTGGGGAGGCTGCGCCAATCTGGGCATGCTGCGACCATGTGAATTAGCAGCCAACATCTGGAATCTGGGGTTTTAACTAGGAACGTACTGTACACCTACCAAGGCGCTCGTAGCTCCGCGGGCATCGCCCAACTGTTGTTCCATCTCTGCCAAGCGAGTTCGTAAATTCGCTATCATGGCATCCCGGACATCCTGCAGCCTTACAAGTCAGCATTTTTACCAAAAAACCAAGAAAAGAGAAAGAAGAGAAGAGAAAAGGGGAAACCTACCTCCACAAGTCCCCGGGGTTGGAACCGTTCTGCGTACTTTGTCCTATATAGACGCAAGTAGTCTCGCTGTCCCGCGCCTGCGATTCTACAATCGTGCCACCCCGTTGCCAGTCTCGTACTGTTCAGGGAACCGCACGCGCCAGTCAATGCAGGTCGCCGGTCCTCGCGTCTTTCTCCCGACACGAGGTGGCGCGGCCGTATCCACCCATTCCTGAGCCAGTCCTAAGGTCTCATAACCAATCGTAGCCGAGCGGCTCGATTTCATTCAGGCAGTGCATCCACAGTTCACGTCCGAACCGGGCACGACTTGCTAGAACCCACGGCTGGTCGGCATCGACCATGTCTGAGTAGGGTCTCCAGTTTACCATCGCTGTAGGGAACTCCTGTAGCTCTCGCCTCAGCACCATCAGTTGGTAGGTTAGGGGTGCCGCACTCATGACGGGTTCCCACCGCCTGGCTAGCGGCACCATCACGGGTCGCCAATGTCGAGCTCTCCCCATAGGGAGGTAATAATAGCTCCATAACTGCTCGGCGCAGGTCATCAGCACCTTGCGAAAAACAACAAAAAAAATACAAAACAAGCAAAACCAAAAAAATACCTGGATGAATGGTGTGAAACCACTCACAGTCATCTCACGATCCGTTTCTTGGAATAGGCCTGCAAACAAGTATGCCAGCATGGCGGCTCCCCAGGCATAATACCCTACTCTTTCAAGGTCTGACAGCAGCTCCAGGAAGCAACATTGGATACCATCCCCTTTCGAGCTCAGTACCAATCTCCCCAAAAGGAAGAGGAGAAATCTCCTCAAATCTATGTTACATCTTTCCCAGTTGCCGAAATCTGTGCAGTACACGGCACGGCATCCTATTTCATCCTTTCCATGAACTCTTCTGAGGATTCGTCGTCCCGCCGACGAGTGTCGGTGAGCCCTAATGCATCCATGAGGGACGCCCTAGCTACCGACCTGTTCTTCCGACCATCTAGGTCCAAACCCAGTAACTTCTGGGCACCTTCTCTGTAGTCCGCGTAAGTGACTCCGGTCACTGCCTCGCCTTCTACCTTCAGGCTTGTGATCCGGACCACATCCTCCAAGCTGGGCACCATGTGCCCCCAGGGCATCAGGAATGCCCGGCTCACTGGGTCCCATCTCTCACACAAGGCTTGGATCAGGACTAGGTCAAGTTGGATCGGCTCGATCCGAAGGAAGGTACCAAATCCCATCACGTCTAGCCTCGCCTTCTGAAAATCTGGGAGGCCCCTGTACGCTGCTACTACCAACTCCCATAAGATTTGTGATTTCATCACAACCTACACATACAAGGAATGGGGGTGAGGTTTGGTCAGAAGAAAGGAAGAAAAAATGAGAAAAGGGCAAGAAAACTTGGCTTACGAGTTGTGATTGGGCCCTTTCGCTGAAGTGCCCTTCAAAGTCTGAAAGCCTCCTGGAACTACTACCACTGGACCTGCTTCTCTTCGAGGAATGGGAAGATTCGCCCTCCATCCAACTCTCAGAATTTTGAACTCCTCCTCTCCCGTAAGAACTTGTGCTCCTCGAGTTATTCCTCGATATACCTGGGAAGATAAAAGGGACAAGAATTTATAGAAATGGAAGGAGTGCGGGCCAAGATTGCCTCCATCACCTGTCGATGATAGCCCTCGCAATAAGACACCGGCCAAGCGGCCCCATGTGTCGCTTCACCGCTCGCACAGGGTGATTGACTGGACGAAGAATAGGACGAATAGCCCCTATGTTGTCTAGGGATACCCTATCATGTTTTGGAGGACGCCCGCAAAATTTGGCACAACATCCGGGAAAAGGAACTAGGGCCGTCAGTATTGACTTCGACGGCAGATTCCCGTGGAAAATGGTCACAACAAGACGTGATTCTCCGCTCGAGGCGGAGTCTCGACAGATCCGTCACATGGGAACAGTGCAAAGGAGAAGAAGTGTAGGGAAGAAGGAACGCACAAGAGGACAAACAAGCATCAGAAAATCAAATCACTCCATTCATAATTCTACATAAGCTGTCAAAAACATCATAAACATAAAGAGGTGACGGGTCCACTAGCCCGCCAATCCTCACCATCACTCATCTCTCCGGGCACTCTCCTCCTCTCCCCCGAGGTGAGGGTCCCTCAGAAGCCTCCGGGATCCCCGTGCAGTAGCACCTGCCTCGCCTCTGGGCGCCTGCTCCGCAGCAGTGACTCGCTGCTCCTCCCCTGGCGTGGCGAAGAAGCCACTGGCGGCAAAGCGACCGGACTGGCGGAGTCGCTCCCCGAACTCTCGCGCTCTCTCGTAGCGCGTCTCCATCCCTCCTAGCCTCTACACGACGGCCTGAAGGCCCAGCTGGAGCTCCCTCACTTGGGCCTCCAAGGCCCTCCTCTCGGTCAGATCCCGCTGTCGCTCGGACCTTCTCTCGGCCTTCTCTCTCTCTACCTCTCTCCTCATCATCTGCAGAAGAACCCTTAACTCCAGGATGTCTGGAGAAGGTCTCTCCTCACCACGATGCCGCAGCTCCGCTACAGTCGCCACCCAGGCGTCACGCTCCTCTTCCGCCCGGGTCGCACGGGCCACCGCACCGGCAAGTTGCTCCCGGAGGGAAGCAATCTCGAGAAAAGGGGCCGAGGAACTGGAAGATGTGCCACCAATCATCCCCGCCGTCACTGTCTGCTGGGCACGCTGGAACAAAATAAACAACGGCCGTCAGTGAAACTCCAAAATCTGAAGTTAAAAGGGCGGCACGTAACTTACCAGGAGCGACAGCTCATGTTGAGCGACGGCCAGTTGCCGCCTAGTCTCTGACAGCTGGGCGCGCGAGCCGCCGATGCCACGCGTGTCCCCAGCTTGGGGAAGCCCCGCGTAACTCTCTCTCTGCCGCCGCAGGAAGTCGGCACTGTCCTGCACCAGTACACCCCCTTGCTGTCCAGGGAGACGTACGGGCCAGTCCTCGAGCCTCGCCTTGCCGCGACTCTCCTTCCTGACGCGGCTCGGCTCGTCCGCACTCGCCCACTCATCGGCCAGGCCCAGGGTCCTTGCCATGTCCTGCACCAAGAAAGGGGTCCCATATCAGTCAAAAGGAACGCGTCCCCTGTCTAGGACGCGTCCATCATTTGAGTGCAACACTCGCCGAACCCTTTCCTCCTCGCGCGGCTCGCTTCAAAACCCAAAATGAATTAAAAGAGGAAGAGATCGGAGGACCTACCGGACCGTGTTCACCTCCTCCCACGCCATCGGGCCCCTCGGGTCCCTCGGGGGCCCGAAGCGGCCCTTCCTCCTCCATGGACGCCGTTCCGTGATCGGGCGCGTCCCTCCTTGGGCGAGGATTTCCTCGTCCCTCTCCACCTTCACCACGGTCGGGCCCACCGAACTCCATCGATCAAAAGAGGAGGAAGACGAAAAAGGGGCAAGCGCGTTTCGGCGGAAGGCGGGCTCGTTTGCGGGTAAGGCACGGGAGAAGAAGGACCACCCGTCGCTTTAAATTTAAAATCAAGGATTAAGACGCGTCCTCGCGCCTGGACGCGCCCAAAAGGGGGGAAAGGAAACAAAATCCCCCCGTGCAAAACTTAGTTCCCCGCTGTTCAGGACAAGGTCTCGCGAAGCACGCCTCAAAGGACAACTAAGTGCAAAAAGAAAGTGTGGGAGAAAGAAAAGTACACACAACACAAAAGCCATTTCCATTTCATATAATAGCCGAAAGTACATCATACAGTGAGAAGGGTGACGTACAAGCAACTCTCTAACTCTCACCGTCACCCTCCTGGTCATCTCCTTCCTCCCTCCTCTGACGGAGATCCCTAGGGGGCCTCCGCGACCTCTGTGAACCCTGAGAAGCCGTGCTCGCCTCGCCCTGCGGTGGCACTCCAGCCTCGAAGGCGCGACGACGCTCCTCGGCCGAAGAAACCAGGTAGCTGCCCATGGAAAAAGAACCAGACTGACGAAGTCGCGCCCCGCGTTCCTTCGCCCTCTGGTACCGCTCCTCGCTCTCCCGAAGCCTCCCCTCCGCCGTGCCAAGACTCAATCGGAGCTCCAGCAGCTGGGCCTCTAGAGCCCTCCTCTCGGTCTGATCCCGCTGTCGCTCCTCCCTCTCTCTCTCCTATCCCTCTCCCTCTCTCTCTCCACGCTCTCCCTATCCCTCTCCCTCTCCTCTCTCTCCCTCATCGCCTCTCTCCTCGACAGCTCGAGGGCGATCCGCAGATCCACTACGTCGCGAGGAAGCTCCTCAGCCTCCCGTCGCCGCTCCTCCTCTAGCTCCGCAATCCGGGCGTCACGCTCTGCCACCCGGGCATCGCGCTCCTGCTCAGCACGAACAGCACGCGCCAGGGCCTCTCGGATCTCGGCCACCTGTCAAGGCACGCATGCACCGTAAGAGAACAGTGATAGAAGGAAAGTAGCTAGAAAAGGGTCGCGGCCAAGCAAGCACTCACTCGAGCCTCGCGGTCACGCTCGGCCTCCTCAGCCCGAGCCACCGCGTACGCCAGCTGCTCCTGGAGGGCAGAAACCTCCGGAGGAGGGCCCCGCGAACTGGAACCCGCTCCACCAGCCATCGCGGCTGCCGCTGTCTGGTGGGCCCGCTGAAACACGGGGCAAACGTCAGTCAAAGGCTAAGCATCAAAAATCCAGGTCACAAAAAATGCATTGCATAAACTCACCAGGATCTCCAACTCCTGTCGGATGGCCACCAACTGTCGCCTGGCGTCCGCCAACTGGGCCCGCAGGTCGGCAATCATGGTATCACGAGCATCCTGCATTACACATAAGTTAGTATCCCATGCATATACATATAGAAAGGTGGAGCAGTTTCATTTCACTTACCCCTGCCATACCACCCAAGGAGAGGCGGTCCCCGTACGTAGCTCGGTACCGTCTCATGTAGTCTGTGCTGTCCTGTACGTGGGACACTACTGGGACCCCGCCCTGCTGCCAGTCCTGGTACTGTGCTGGGAAGCGCGTACGCCAGTCCACGATCTTCGCCTTCCCCTTGGTCTTCCGCCCAATGCGGGCCGGCGCATCTACGTCTACCCACTCCTGGGCCAGCCCCAACGTCCTCATGACCAGTCTAAGCCGCAGCGGCTCAATCTCGTTCAGGCAATGGACCCACACGTCCCGCCTGAAGCGAGGAAGACCCGCTACAACCCAGGGCTGGCCAGCATCGCCCATGCCCAGGTAGGGCCTCCACACCACCTGCATCACCATACATACATCATGTTAGTTACCATTCAGTCACATGCATAAACACAAAAAAATCATACGCATCATACCATGGCCTCGGGATACTCGCTCAGCTCTCGACGAAGTGACGCCAGCTGGTAGCCGTGGGGTGCTGCAACCACGACCGGCCTCCACTGCCGCGCCAGAGGCACGGCCCTCCTGTTCCCATGCCTAGCCCTCCCCATCGGGAAATAGTAATAGCTCCACACCTGCATCCATCATACATCATTAGTACAATAATTGCATATTTAACTGTGAGAATGCATAAATAAAATGTTTACCTGGAGGAAAGGTGCGAAGCCGCTGACTGTCGTCTCCTTCTCCGAAGTCTGGGAGAGATCGGCAATCAGATGGGCAAGCAGAGCCGCTCCCCACGCATAGTGCCCCACTCTGTCCAGATCCGCCAAGATCCCGAGGAAACGGCAGTGGATGCCATCCCCCTTCGTCCCCAGCAGAAGGCGGCCCAGGAAGAAGAAAAGAAACCTCCGAAGGTCTAGATCCACCAGCTCCCTCTCGCTCGGATCCTGGGTGAAAGCAGCACGAGCATCCCCCTCCAGTCGAGCCAAGAACTCTGCTCCAGTCTCGCTAACCCGCTGACGCGGGTCGACGAATCCGAGCGCCTCCATGATCTCCACTCGGCCGACTACCCTGCTGTCTCTATCAGTCACGCTCGTCTCTAACCACAGCAGGTCGAGGGCACTCTCTCGGTAGTCGGGGTAGGTGACCCCGCTGACTGCCTCTCCGTCAACTCGTAGCCCGGTGATCCGAGCCACGTCCTCCAGTGACGGCACCATGTGCCCCCAGGGCATCAGAAACGCCCGGCTCGGTGCGTGCCACCGCTCCCTCAGTGCCTGGATAAGAGGAAGGTCGAGCCGGAAGGGCTCGATCCTAAGGAAAGCTCCAAAGCCCATGGCGTCCACACGCGCCCTCTGGAAATCCGGCAGCCCACGGTATGCTGCCACCACCAAGGACCAGCTGATCCGGCCCTTCATCACGCCCTGCAAACCACAAAACCAACAAAGAACACATCAGCATCATGAACAGTAATCAACAATAACACTGTATATATTTTATTTATTTTTTTTAAAAAAATACATATATATTTTTTTGGAGGCGTCCAGGCCCCTGGACGCCTCCTTCCTATTTTCTTTTTTCCTTTTTCGAAAAAAAATCCAAAAACCAAAAATAAAAAATATATATAATATATATATTATTATGGAGGCGTCCTAGGACTTGGACGCCTCCTTATTTTTAAATTATTTTATTATTTACGAAAATTAATAAATAAAAAAAAAAAGAAAAAGAAAACATGGAGGCGTCCAGGTCCCTGGACGCCTCCTTCTCTCACTACCCGCCTCTCTCTCTCAGCCTCTCGCACACCCGTTTTAGCCTATTGAACCACAGAGTGAGGATTCCGAGGTACTTACCGGGTCGTGATCGTCCTCTCCCGCGTCACCAGCATCCGCAGCAGCCTCCGCGGCCAGGAGAGGCACCTCCATCCCCTCCTCCGCAGCAATCTCCTCTGCTGCAGCCTCCTCGGCATCATCCCTCAACCTCCTCGCACGACGAGCCAGTCGTTTTCGCTTCCCTGGAACCTGGCTCGATCCTCCTCGCTCCATGGGGACTAAGAATAGGTCGTCTGGGTGACTGGGTCGTCAGATTGAACAGTAAATGAGCAAAAGGGGGGGGCAGCCCTTAAATAGAAATTTCTTTTTTTGGGGCGTCCAGGCGCCTGGACGCCCCCATCTTTTTTTATTTCAAAATTTAAAAAAAATTTTGGGGCGTCCTGGCGCCTGGACGCCCCTAAAACAAAAAAATTAAATAAAATAAAAAAAATAATAGTTGGGGCGTCCAGGACCCTGGATGCCCCCAAAACAAAAAATAAAATAAAAATAAAATAAAAATTAGGGGCGTCCAGACAGTTGGACGCCCCAAAAACAAAAAAAAAATTAAATAAAATAAAAAATAATAGGGGCGTCCAGGCCCCTGGACGCCCCCCATAAAAAAAAAATTTCAAAAAAAAAATAATATAATATATTTATATAAGAATATGTATATAATCCAAACAAAATAAAAAATACAAAAGAAAAAGAAAAACCATAAAAAAGATAATAATTAAGTGGATAAGGGTCTGAAACATCCATGCCAGATTTTATTCATCAGAAAAACAGAGTGAACTACATGAGGGGCTTAGGCGCTTTAGGCCTTAACTTCCCCAGTTCGGTTACATAAGCCCTCCACGGCTCGCATTCTTCCACCACGTGCGCTAACGCCTTTCCCGCAACACTTGTCTTCCAGGGTGCTTTAATGGCCTTCGCTTCCTTCGCGTCCGCTTCAGTACCCAACTCCCTCTTCTTCAAGGGAACGATGCCAGTCGGTGGCGGGAACGAATGGCGTGGGATGCCAATCTGCAGGCAGCACCGATGCGCGTTGTAAAGAACAAACTCGGTCGCGCCGATCAGTTGAAGATCAACTTCGGGAGAAGGCCTCATGAGGAGATCAAGCGAAAGCAAACATGCCGGTGCGCAAGTGAAGAAGCCTTGTGTCACGGTGCGGAAGTGAGACCGCCAGTCTTCACGTTTCTTCAGCCACGGAACGCGGTTCACTACAGTACCACCAAAGCCTAACACGTCGGCTATGTGGTGAAGCGGGCTTTGTTGGAAGAGCTTCGAAGCGGTTGGCATTCCCTCGCGGTGGTCGAATTTGAAATGCAAATCCAGCCAGCAATTCAAGACAAGTGCACAACCAAATGGAGGCTTACCCAGGCTCGAGGCAGTAAGACCGCTGTAAAGATAGGCGAGGACGGCGGGTCCCACCCTCTTTCCACGCCAGATCCCGCAGATAGCACCCAGTTGGTCTTCCTCCACCATGTTGTCGGTATAAGGGAACAAGAGAGCACCCGCCAGACAAATGGTGAACCCCTTCATGATTCCCTCCAAATAGTCATCGTCTGGTGACCCTCTCAGGGCGTCATGACCCACTCCGCAAGCTTTTGGAGATCGATCCCCTTCTGAGTACGGACCTTTCTAGCTGCGTCGGGCGGCATGAAGCTTCCAAGGACGCTTTCAGAAGTACCCCGTGTCAGCATCCGCATAGCCTTCACCTTCCCGTCACTCTTGAATTTCTTCAAACCAAGCAGAAGTTCCACCTCCTCGAGGAGGATGGTCACCTCGAAGGTCGGGAAGATAAAAGTGTGGGTCTGGGGATGCCAGACCTCCACTAGCGCGCCCATAGCCGCCCAGTCCATACGAATCTTCTCGTAATGCTTGGCGTGAATAAGGAGCCCCTGCAGATGCCACTTCGAGAGTATGGCCCTCATGCCAATGGAGATATTGGAAGTCAGCTTTGAAAGCCATGGCAGCTTGGAAAACTTCCTCGGGCCTGGGAAGAGTGGATATGGCTGAAGAGGAAGAAGAAGAAATGAAGGAAGTAAGAAGAAGGTTCACGTGCAGAAATTTGAAAAGAGTCAGCTTACCATATGCGACATGATCGTCCCACTCAGATGACCCTCGAGGTCGGAAAGTCGCCTAATCTCGCTGCTAGGCTTGCTCCTCTTCATAACGCGGGAAGACTCTCCTTCCATCCTGAAGATCTCTAGATTCTCCTCTCCTTCCTCTCCTGAGCTTCCAAAACCCACCTTGGTGCATTTGAATGAACTAGCCTAAGGGGAGTTCTTATAGGAAGGGAAGGGTGCTACAGGACAGAACATGTCACATCAGTGGTCATTGTCAAGATTTTGTCTGGATCTCCTTTGAACTGTGGTGCGATTCTGCTACCTTTTGATGTTGCTAACCTTTGCTGGCCTGTGCAGGTTTTACTAACGGACGTCTTTGTCCTATCTCCTGTCCCACCTTTCATTGGTTGGTCCCACCATGTCATGCATCATAGTATATGATACCTACGCTACTAGAACATGTCAAGGACCTTGCGGCCCGAACGAATCTGGGATTTGAGTTCCCCTTCAACAAAAACGGTGATGATCCCGGAAGAGTTTGGGTTGTACGGATAGGCCGTCAATTTGTGATAGAATGGGGACGACGGTTCCATTCAGTGAGTTGGTACGCGGATAAACGGGCCCCAGCCCAGTATCAGCTCACCGGGTCGGTATCCTGACCCGTTCTTCACAAGTTGACAATATTATCCTTGGCTATTTTCTATTTTAGTTTGTTTTAAATTTTTCTTTAAACCCAGCATGCATTCATATAGGACTTTGATTTATTGCGGAAGATCATTCAAGTGATTCGATTGTGAAAGCCGTTGTGTTTCAATTCCTACAAATATGAGATATTCCACTCCGAATGAAATACTGAGTTTCCTTGAGACAGCCCTACGCTGCTCTTCCAAAGGAGACCCTTGTTTGGACAGACCCTCAGATATTCCTTTACTTCCTTTTTGACCCACCTTGGCCGCAGCACTTCCACATTGGCTGGTAACCGCTCCCCAAAGGTGAAACCTCCGGTTTATGACCCAGGTACTTCCACACCGAGAAGTTGGTCTCTTTGTTTCGTGCCTGAGCGCACATCTCACCCTCCCTTATTTGATCTCCGTCCAAGCAATCGTCAATATTTGAAAGACCTTCTTCAAGGTCGCCTCATTGAAACTTCAGGAAAGATTCAAACAGTAACGTCACAAGCGTGTCTCATCACACCTTGGCATCAACTTATCAGTCCGCTCCCACTTCATTTCACTCCACTTCGATACCATTCCACTACGTGTCGCTCCCTTGCAAAGCAGACGCCAAGGCGGGGCAGCTGTAGACACGCCATTCTTGACGTCTCATGAGAAAGTCTCATATTACTATACGACGCCCCGCAACGGCTTACGTATTTTGAATCGCTCGAGTGCTTCCTTTTCTTGGGTCTTCTTCTACCTTTTTCGGCATCCGGAATCATCTCGTCACGGCATTCAGACGGCATCAACACCAGTCGGACGCATCAGAAGGTTCCGGAACCCAGATGGTTTTGCCGGGCGGCCGCCGATTGAGGACCCGGGTCGATTTTAATGGGGGCGTCCAGGCCCCTGGACGCCCCCATCTTTTTACTTTCTTTTTATTTATTTATTTATTTTTCTCAGGGCCCTAAACAAAATAAAAACTATATATATTGATGGAGGCGTCCAGGACTCTGGACGCCTCCATAAAAAATTATAAAAAATATGTTTAAAATGCCACTTGGCACTAAAAATAACAAAAAATAAATAATAATAAATATATATTAATGGAGGCGTCCAGGCCCCTGGACGCCTCCATAAAAACAAATATAAAAAATCAAAAATGCCAGCCCTGCTATAAAAGACAAAAAAAATAAAAAAATAATATATATTGGAGGCGTCCAGGCCCCTGGACGCCTCCATCAACTCACTCACGGGCGCCGCCCACCGAACGACGGTTTGTCTTGTGTGAAAAAAGCCAAATTTAGAGACGTCCAGCTGACTGGACGCGCCCATTTCTGAATCACGAGGCGCCGCTCACAAAACCACGCGTTGTGCCAAACCGCGTGCGGCCGCCGTCGGTTTTCGGTGGACCTGTTAGAGGCGTCCGGGACCCTGGACGCCCCCATAAAAGTATTCTAAAAAAATCAATAAAAATAGAATAAAATATTATTTCGGCCCTGATGGAGGTGTCCAGGGTCCTGGACGCCTCCACCTTCCGGAGCTCTATAAATAGAGGCCCACCCCCTCAGTTCTAGGGGAGCTAAGCAGTGATCCGATAGGCTGCCGGAGCCCAGAGGCTACGGAGTCATTTTTCTAACCCGTGGGGTCTTTTGTAGGTGGAGGTTCTGCCGGCTTCTCGGGTGCCCACGCTCGCGAGAGGGAGGTCGTCTTCATCCACCGCGCTTCTACGTCGTCCCCACGCTGCCGGAGCTCCGCCGAATTTCGCCACCGGCACATCCAATAAGCCAACTCTTTCCTTTTCTTCGTAGTTCTTTTGCATTCATCATCTCGCATCCATCATCTCATTTTCCTCCTACTCGAGTCCGAGAGGGGTTTAAAAGATAACACCAACCAGGTGTGTGTCTTCCCGTTATTTCGTCATTTTTATTGCAAGGATATGAATACTACACATTCATCTTTCTAATCCACTTGTTATTTGTTTGTCATTATTTTGCAAGGGTAACCGAGGAAAGCCCTCTCCGTCGGCCGGCCGGAAGGAGAGGAAGAAGCAACCCGCCATCTCCCGCTCTTGAGGTAGGCGCGATCACCTTCTTATTTTGGGGTCTTTTGGCCCCTGGCGATCACACCTTGTCATCGAGGCCGCGGCGAGTCACTTCCCCAATGGCCGTTTAAATTTCTGTTTCCTATATTCTCTTTATATTTTGTTATATTCTGCTTATATCATCGAGGCCGCGGCGAGTCACTTCCCCAATGGCCGTTTAAATTTCTATTCCTATAATCTCTTTATGTTTTGTTATATTCTGCTTATATCATCGAGGCCGCGGCGAGTCACATCCCCAATGGCCGTTTAAATTTCCGTTCTTATATTCTCTTTATATTCTGTTATATTCTGCTCTTATCATCGAGGCCGCGGCGAGTCACTTCCCCAATGGCCGTTTAAATTCCCGCTCTTTGTATCCTCTTCATATTCTGTCATCTTATTATCTGCTCATATTCTCGAGGCCGCGGCGAGTCACTTCCCCAATGGCCGTTTCAATTCTTGTTATTTAATTTTTGCACCATTCCCGTCCCCCCGAGGCCGCGGCGAGTCACTTCCCGCTATGGCCGTTTAACCCCCATATTTTGCTATATCACGCTTGTCCCGCTCGCCCCGCCGGAGCAATCTCCCGTGGTGGCCCCTTCTCTCTTTCCTCTCATTTCTGTGTTGCAGCAAACAAAACAAACAAAAAAGAAGGAGCCCGCGCGCTCTCCGCTTCTTCCTCTTCCCCGCTCTACTCCGAACCGCGTGACGTCGCTCACACCTGGGTCTGCAGTATATTCCCTGAATTGGCTCCGAGAACCTTGCAGGCGGATACAGTGTTACCCAGGATGGTTGAATTTGCCAGCGCTGAGCCTGGTCCCTTTTATGATCAGCTATTTAAAATAAGGGGCCGGCTGATAAGAGTACAAGTGGACGCCCCTGGCAGCATACATTTCTGGAGCTTGGCTGCAGGTTCAGCTCCTTTGATTGATCCTCAAAGAGAATGCAAGCTGGAGGAGATAGAGACATATATCCACCCTGTCTCAGGGGTCAACACTGCTCGGCCGATCCTGGAACCGGAGCTGGTGAGATGGGCCATGGCAATTCGGCCTAGTGTTTTGGTTTACAGAAAGGGTGGCCTGCTTCTGTTGGAGCCATACTATCCGTTCCGATTTGGGCGGAACTTTGGTTATGACCAGCACATCCCTACTTCAGTTGCTCAATTTCCCCTGGATAGCAGGGCCAAGCACGGGTCCACCATTGTCGGCGACGGCCGGTTGTGGTGGGATTTCTATCATCGTCAGGACGACGTAATTTTTAGGGTGCCCACCGTCTCCAACCGTGTTCCCCGGGTAACATCAGAATATATTAAATGGTGGAACATTCGGACCGGCTTTTTCAGGGATGGCAGGGGTGCTTTCTGGGATGTAGCAGAGCGCTCTTTCCTGAAACAGCAGCCTGGGCCGGTGTTTGAAATCCCCGAGGCCCATCTGAGGAAGCTTTATTCGCAGAACCCGAGAGAGGCAGAGAACTATCTGGCCCAGCGTCGAGCTCTGAAGGAAAAGAATTCTGAGCCACCCGCTCCTGTCTTTGCTGCTATTAATGAAGACAGTTTCATAAAGACCCTGAAACATCTGTGCCATATAGGAGATGATCGCTTGGAGGCACAACAGTATCCATTTCCTGTTGAAGAGCCGCTCCCGGCGGTAGCTCATTGGAGGGGTCCAGTTGATAAATTTCATCCGTATAGGACGTTTGTACACCGGGAAGATATAACTCAGACGTATTATAAGCAAACGTCCTGGCTGTTCATTCTGCTGAATTTGCATGGACTATCTGCAGAAAGCCCGATAGCTGGCATTTTGAACAAGCCGCTATTTATATCATTTCATTATGTCGATGGCTGGGGCATGGACCATCTTGACTTGTTCCGCTGCCTGGATTTTCATGGCCATAATGACCTGGCAGCTTTGGTGGAGAAATGCCAGACATTCGGCGATGTGTGTTGGCTCATCAAGGAGGCTGCTTCCCGCTCCAAAGAAGTGGCTTATCTGTATTGGCCGCTCTCTGTATTTTATGATGGACCAGCAGGTATCATCTTCTCCTTTCTGACTGCAGTGTTTTCTGTTTAATATCTGAATTTTGCATCTATTGATCCCGTCATCTTTCTGCCGTTCTTAACAGACCGGCCTGATATAAAGCGGCAGGGGCTCTACAGGAAGATTATTGCGCAGGCCGAGAAGCCTGCTTATTTTGAAGTTCCTGCTGCAGCACCGACCACTACTTCCCTGCCTCCTGGCAAGAAGAGGAAGGCTTCTGCAGTCAAGGCTGCAGTTGGGAAGGCCAGGAAGGCCAAGAGAGCTCAGGCTCAACAATCGGCTTCGGTAGTGATGGACACCGGGACCCCTCTCCCTGACATTCCCTCATTTGATGAGTTCGAAACTCAGAGGGAGGCCGCTCAGGCATCAGTTCAGGGTAACATCAATATTCTGCCATTACATTCTTCATTCTATCTTGCTGGATTTCAGAGGAGTGTTTAAATCTGACCGCTTCTTTTTGCATAGCCCAAGAGCCAGTTGCGGCGCCCTCCGAGGTGGAGACCCGGTTGCCCTCTCCCACGCCGACTAGTGAGGCGGAGGGTAAGCATTCCCTTTTTATCTTTTTATGTTTGCTTCAGCTACTTTCATCGTCCCTCTAACAGGCTTTTCTTTATAGTGATGGCCGGGGAGGAGACTGAGATTACAGGAGCGGCTGGCGATATTACTCAGCCGCGGGAGGGTCACAAGACCCAGGCGAAATGGGGCCCCGCTCCCGGAAGGCGCATAGTTACTCGGTCTTCCTCCAAGCAGATGTTAGAATCGATGGCCCCGCCCATGGACAGAGTAGAAATCTCTTCCGGTAGCTCTGCGGCGGCTTCTGAGGCAGGTGGAGAAGAAACAGATTTCAGCGGGAGTGACACGGAGGGTGACTCCAAACCAGAGGCCCCACCCGTATGTACCGCCATTGTTTTATCATTTACACCCCCCAAGCTGCTGGTGCCATTTTCTAGACAAGAATTGCCAGAAGAGTTCGTCGCTCTGGATACCGAGGCAGATATAACTCCCCCTTTTGTGGTCTCATCAGCGGAGCTTTCCTCTTCTCTGCAATCTTTTGAGGATATTGGCATCACTTTAGAAGTGAGTCTCTTCCCTTTATGGTTTCCTTTTCCCCATCTTTATCTGCTGCTTGACGCTGCATTGATTCGTTCACAGGAATCCATTGTTGCCCTCCCGGCTACGAGTGCAGCCGTTGAAGCCACTTTATCCGGCACCTTGGCTATTGTTCCTGCTTCGGCAGCCATTCTTGAGATAATTCGCCCTGTGCCGGTGAGGGTGCAGTCCTCCACAGACTTAGCATCATTGGACCTGCGGAATGCAGGGGAAGGCCCGGCTCTCATCAAGGCTTTGGATTTTAGAGCTGAAATGGACCCAGCCAGGGGTTCTGCCTTTATACCAGCTGCAGTGATGACCATCGCTCCAGAATCAACAGTTCCCACAGTATCAGTCATGGAGAGCGAACCTGTGCCTCTTCAGATCGTGGCCCCCGCAGCCTTGACATTGCAGGGGGCGGGCACCGAAATGGAAGAAGGAGAGGTATCTGTTGGAGAACTGGGAGTATCACCTACAACAGCCACGGAATCTGCTTCCGCATTTTCAGAATCTGAGGAGGAGATGCTTGAAGTTGCGTCCGGGATTATTCCGACGGCCGCCTCCGAGGAGATGGAGGTGGAAGATCTCCCGGCCACATCAGAGGTTATGGGTGGAGCTCAGTTGGTGGCTTCGGCAGACCTGCCGTCTTCTTCTTCGCAGCCGGACATCACCCTATGGGCGGATATAGACAGTGAAGTATCTTTTGAAGTAGCTCCTCTTCCTTCGCCTGGCTTCACTTCCCCTGAAAGTTTTGTTTGGCAACATCTGGGCATGCTGCGTCAACTGGTGGAGTCCCAACCTGGACTAACTTATTTACAGTTGAAGGATATAGCCGGGCGCTTCACCGCCGGTTTACAGGCGATGGGATGTCCCACGGAAATATGGGCCCAGCGGGTTCTTTTGCTGTTAAAATTTGTTCATCGCCGGGATTTCTTGACACATATCATGTCGGACAGATTGGCAGCCTTGAAGTTGCAAAGAATGGAGTGCAAGTCCGAGCTGGCAAAGATGAACTCTATCTTTCAGGAGCGACAGCGTCAAATGCAGTCTTTGGCGGAGCGGGAGCATTTCGTGCGCGACCGGATAACTATCCTGGAGGCTGAACTGTCTGATCTCCGAGCTGAGCTGTCACAGCTGACAACTTCTCGACCGTAACTCGAGGAAGAAGCAGCTTTATTAGAGGGGCAGGTGGCATCCTTTCGAGACCAGTCTGTTCGACTGCAGGAAGAGGAGGCTCGGCTTCATGAACTAGGAGCCGCCCCTTCTGTGGGTCTTCTGGCATTCGAGGATATCTTCCAGCAGCCATGAATCATTTTCTTTTTCTTTTCTTCTTCTCCTTTTTTGCTCTTTTGTGATACAATGTCCCCTCGGGGCCCTTTATGTACTCACTTCTTAATGAAAGGAAAAATTTTGCCTTATGTGTATCCACCTTCTTTTCCATGTGGTTTTATCACTTCAGGGAAGTGGGGTAGTGGTTTTAGCAAACCCTCATGCGAATGGCGCGTATCTGGCAGGAGAGCGTCCACCCCTTTAGAGAAAGGATGGGGAACTCGCTCCACCGCATGACGGCATCCGAAGAGGTGCTTAAACCGGATTCTGTTAGTAGCGGCAAACGTCCCTTTTGGCAATATGTGCTGTGAGGGAGATAATTTGCAGGAATGTGAAAGAAAGGGCCTTATCAGAATAGACGGAAAGTCTAGACTGGGTAGAGGTTATAACAGGTGGGACGATTACAGGATATGTGGTTTTCATCAAGACAGACGTAAGGTCTGAACTGAATAGGGTTTTATCATTGATCGGGCGAAATGCCAGTCGATCAACAGCTGATTTCATCATCGATATTGAGTTTATATCGATGCAAGGATTTTCATAAGTTTCCTCAGAATAGACGAAAGGTCTAAACTGAGTAGGGTTTTATCATTGATCGGGCGAGGTGTCAGTCGATCAACAGCTGGTTTCATCATCGATATTGGGTTTATATCGATGCAAGGATTTTCATAAGTTTCCTCAGAATAGGCGAAAGGTCTAAACTGAGTAGGGTTTTATCATTGATCGGGCGAGGTGCCAGTTGATCAACAGCTGGTTTCATCATCGATATTGGGTTTATATCGATGCAAGGATTTTCATAAGTTTCCTCAGAATAGGCGAAAGGTCTAAACTGAGTAGGGTTTTATCATTGATCGGGCGAGGTGCCAATCGATCAACAGTTGATTTCATCATCGATATTGGATTTATATCGATGCAAGAAGGATTTATAAGTTTCCTCAGAATAGACGAAAGGTCTAAACTGAGTAGGGTTGCATCATTGATCGGGCGAGGTGCCAATCGATCAACAGTTGATTTCATCATCGACATTGGATTTATATCGATGTAAGAAGGATTTATAAGTTTCCTCAGAATAGACGAAAGGTCTAAGCTGAGTAGGGTTTCATCATTGATCGGGCGAGGTGCCAATCGATCAACAGTTGATTTCATCATCGATATTGGGTTTATATCGATGCAAGAAGGATTTATAAGTTTCCTCAGAATAGACGAAAGGTCTAAGCTGAGTAGGGTTTCATCATTGATCGGGCGAGGCGCCAATCGATCAACAGTTGATTTCATCATCGATATTGGATTTATATCGATGTAAGAAGGATTTATAAGTTTCCTCAGAATAGACGAAAGGTCTAAGCTGAGTAGGGTTTCATCATTGATCGGGCGAGGCGCCAATCGATCAACAGTTAATTTCATCATCGATATTGGATTTATATCGATGTAAGAAGGATTTATAAGTTTCCTCAGAATAGACGAAAGGTCTAAGCTGAGTAGGGTTTCATCATTGATCGGGCGAGGCGCCAATCGATCAACAGTTAATTTCATCATCGATATTGGATTTATATCGATGTAAGAAGGATTTATAAGTTTCCTCAGAATAGACGAAAGGTCTAAGCTGAGTAGGGTTTCATCATTGATCGGGCGAGGTGCCAATCGATCAACAGTTGATTTCATCATCGATATTGGGTTTATATCGATGCAAGAAGGATTTATAAGTTTCCTCAGAATAGACGAAAGGTCTAAGCTGAGTAGGGTTTCATCATTGATCGGGCGAGGTGCCAATCGATCAACAGTTGATTTCATCATCGATATTGGATTTATATCGATGCAAGAAGGATTTATAAGTTTCCTCAGAATAGACGAAAGGTCTAAGCTGAGCAGGGTTTATCGCAGGTGGGACTGCCAAGAATGTATAGGTTTCATCAGAACAGTGATGGATTTCATTGTTTGTGGGACATGCGAATGGGGTATGTGGATTTCCCCAGGGCAAACGTAAGGTCTGTCCCAGAAAGGCTTTATCATCGGTGGGGCATGGAGCCATGTGACCGACGGAAGGTTTTACCAATGAAGGCAGATGAAGGTATCGTGCCGGTTGGCACGGGACTTTTTGGATTACCATATTACTGACCCAAGTGCCCTTTCGGGTTTTCACCAGAGCCAGCCCCCTCTTACTTTTGCCCACGCGTCCTTTCGGATTTTCACGTGGCAGGGTACCCGATTTTACCTGCAGTGCCCTTTCGGGTTTTCACCACAGTTGGGTTTTAGCCATTTTTGCCCTCGTTCAGAATGCCTGAACAAGACTGGCGGGGTATCTCTATTTTTAACCCCATTTTATCTCTTCTTTTCTTTTCCCTTTTCTTTTTATTGAAACTTTGATTCTATAACTGATAGGCGCAGCTTGTGCATATATCATCATTGATGTGGGTGCTAACATCAATGCAAGGGTTTCATAGGTCTCATCAGGATAGACGTAAGGTCTAAACTGGACGGGTCTCATCGCTGATTTGGCAAAGCGCCAATCAATCAGCAACGGGTTTCATCATTGGTATTGGGTTTATACCAATGCAAGGATTTTTATAGGTTTCATCGGGATAGACGTAAGGTCTAAACTGGACAAATTTCATTGCTGATCGGGTAATGCGCCAATCAATCAGCAACGGGTTTCATCATCGGTATTGGGTTTATACCAATGCAAGGATTTTTATAGGTTTCATCGGGATAGACGTGAGGTCTAAACTGGATGGGTTTTATCACGGCGGGACGTAAAGAGATATGTGGGTTTCTTCGTGGTTACCACATTACCGACCCAAGCGCCCTTTCGGGTTTTCACCAGAGCCAGCCCCCTCTTGCTTTTGCCCGTGCACCCTTTCGGGTTTTCGCACGGCGGGGTACCCGATTTTGCATGCAGTGCCCTTTCGGGTTTTCACCACAGCTGGGTTTTAGCCATTTTTGCCCTTGTTCAGAATGTCTGAACAAGACTGACGGGGTATCTCTATTTTTAACCCCATTTATATATATATATATTATTATTATTATTATTATTATTTTTATTTTCTTCTACACCCCCCTACTTGTTCAGAGGGTGTCAGACCGTGACGGCACAGGATCACGATGAGTGGTAGCCTGGTTAGGACGGAGTGTCACTATACCAAGGAAAGGATATCTCGGATAGGGCAGAGTGCCACTAGACCAAGGAAGGGTAGTTCGGCTAGGGCGGAGTGCCACTAGGCCAAGGAAGGGTAGTTCGGCTAGGGCGAAGTGCCGCTAGGCCAAGGCAGAGGTATCTTGACTAGGGCGGGGTGCCACTAGGCCAAGGAAAGGATATCTCGGCTAGGGCGGAGTGCCACTAGACCAAGGAAGGGTAGTTCGGCTAGGGTGAAGTGCCGCTAGGCCAAGAAAAGGGTATCTCTTGCCCGATTACTCGGGGAATATCAGCTGTGCAGCATGATACAGCTTCAGGTGTTTACCGTTGAGTGGTGAGAATTGGATCTCCCCTCGATGATTAACAACTATGTAGGCCCCTCCTTCGTAGACCCTTTGTATCACATATGGACCTTCCCAATTGGGATTTAGCTTTCCCTTCGGGTTGGACGCCATGACTTCTTTTTTCTTGACCATGACAAGGTCACCTTTTTTGAATTCTCGCCCTTTTACGAGTTTGTTGAATGCGGTGGCCATGCGGGCCTGATACATCTGGATATTCTTCTGAGCTTGGAGACGCTTACCTTCCAATTCAGCCAATTCTTCTAATCTTCGTTCTGCATTGGTTTGTTCGCCATGGGCTAGGTCGTATTGGACTGCCGCTCTGAGTGACGGGACTTCCAGCTCTAGTGGGACTACTGCCTCTGAGCCGTATACCAAGGAGTATGGTGAGCACCCTGTAGGTGTTTTGAAGACGGTGCGATACGCCCACAGAGCTTCATACATCTTTTCTTCCCAATCCTTCTTATTGGCACTGACGACTTTGGCAAGCAGGGTGCACAAAGTCTTATTGAAAGCTTCTGCCAATCCATTTGCCTGTGGATTGTAAGGAGTGGAAGTCCTCCATTCGATCTTATATTTCTCAGCAAGCCGATAGACTTTCTGATTTCTGAAATGACTCCCATTGTCAGATATTATTCGGCTGGGGATCCCAAACCGGAAGATGATGTTTTGCTTGATGAATCTGGCGACCAGCTCACCGGTCACTTCCCGTAGTGCTATAGCTTCCACCCATCGGGAGAAGTAATCTGTTATGGCCAGTATATACTTATGCCCGGCCGAGGAAGTCGGTAGTGGACCGACTACATCAGTTCCCCATTGTGCAAACGGCCAGCTAGGGACTGTAGGGTGCAGAATCGTAGGTGGCCTTCTAGGCACAACAGCATGCTCCTGACACTTCTGGCATGACTTTGCAAATGTGCAGCAGTCTTCAAACATAGTGGGCCAATAGTAGCCCAGCTTCTTGATTTCTATCTTCATCTTGGGGCCAGCCTGGTGGGCACCTGCTGTCCCAGCATGTACTTCTTTCATCGCTTGCCAAGCTTCCTCAGTGGACAGGCAGCGGAGCAGAATCTTCTTGCGTGCATCTGCCATTATTCGGAACAGAGTCCCATTCCTGAATTCATAAGAATCTTTGATTCGCAAGAGTTTCATCTTTTCTTCTCTTTTCTGCGGCAGCTGTTGATGTAAAAACCACTGTAGCAGGTGTTGTCTCCAATCAGACGCCTGTTCTGTACTGATCGTGGCGACTTCATTTTCTTCGGGGCAGCTTTCTAGCATGCTGGGGACTTGCCGCCGATTTATAACAACAATGTTCAGTGTCTCATCTGGTGGGACTGCTATTGAGCTGGCTAGCTTTGCCAATGCATCAGCTTGGGCATTATGTGCACGGCCCACATGCTTGAGCTCAATATGATAGAATTTCGCCATGAGGCGCACAACTTTTTGGTGGTAGGGGTTCAACTCCAGCTTCCGCACTTCGAACTCCCCTTGGATTTGTTTTATTATCAACATCGAATCCTCGAATACCTGAAGCATCTGGATACCCATGTTGAGGCTTATATGCAGTCCGATTATCAGAGCTTCATACTCGGCTTCATTATTAGTGCAGGGCTTGTTTATAGAACAGGAAGTATGCACAACCTCCCCCTCTGGCGATTTCAGCATAATACCGGCTCCGGCCCGTATTCTGATCTTTCCATCGGAGTCCGTCTCTGTTCTAGATGCTCCGTCAAAGAACAGCTGCCACATAGTTGACTGAGCCTGGCAGGCTTCTAGTGTCTCATCATCGGGTAACTCAGTCCCCAACATATCATTCTCTGGCACAGTATGTTCTGCGAAGAAATCGGCCACAGCCTGTCCTTTTATTGCCCTCTGGGGTATATACGTGATATCGAATTCCATCAGAATTACTGCCCATTTGCCCAACCGGCCTTTCAGTACTGGTTGAGTCAGTATGTATTTGAGTGGATCTGCTGCAGATATCAATCTGATTTCATGTGACAGCATATAGTGCCGGAGCTTCTTTACGGCAAAGACTAGTGCCAAGCATGTCTTCTCTATATAGGTGTAACTTTCTTCTGTTCTGATCAGCCTCCTACTCAGGTAGTATAGAGCCTGCTCTTTGCCTTCTTCATTTATCTGTGCTAGCATTGCCCCCAGGGAACAGTGTGTGGCTGCAATGTACAGTATCAGGGGTTTACCCTTAATAGGTGCCCCCAGCACTGGAGGGGTTTTGAGATATTCTTTCAGCTTCTCAAAGGCCTCCTGACAGCCATCGTCCCAGAGGAACGTCACATCTTTCATCATGAACTTGTGAAAAGGGTGGCATTTCCCCGACAGATTTGATATGAATCGTCGGATGTAGGCCAAACGCCCTTGTAGAGATCTCAGCTCGTGAAGATTCCTTGGTGGAGGGAGCTCCTGGATAGCTTTAATCTTGGATGGGTCAATCTCAATGCCCCTATGACGGACAATGAACCCAAGGAATTTTCCACTGGACACGCCGAAGGCACATTTCATAGGGTTCATTTTGAGCTCATATTTGCGCAGCCTCTGGAACACTACTCTCAGATCCTGCAAATGGTCTTCTTTCTGCTGGTTTTCACCACCAGGTCATCAATATAGCACTCTACCTTTTTAAGAGCAAATCATCAAAGATCTTTGTCATAGCTCTTTGTTAGGTAGCGCCGGCATTCTTGAGGCCGAACGGCATCCTTTTATAGTGGAATATCCCCTTCGGGGTGCGGAATGCAGTGTGCACTCTGTCTTCTTCAGCAATCCAGATCTGGTTATATCCGGATGACCCATCCATGAATGACAGGGCTTCATGGCCAGTGGTTGCATCGATCATTACTTCAGTAATTGGCACTGGGAAATCATCTTTTGGACAAGCCTTATTCAGGTCCTTGAAATCTACACATATTCTGATCTGCCCATTTTTCTTCTTCACGGGCACTATATTGGCCAGCCATGTAGTATACTGGTTTTCCTCAACAAAGCCTACATCAATCAGCTTGTCGACTTCTTTGTTGATCTGATTTATCAGTTCAGGACGCATTCTCTTGAAGGCTGCTTTACAGGGCTAGCCTCTGGGTCTATCGCCAAGCGGTGCTGTGCCACATCAGAGCTCAGTCCCAGCATTCATCATATGTCCATGCAAAGCAGTCTCGGAACTCTTTCAGAAACTGTATGTACTGTTCTCTGGCAGCTGGTTCTAGCAGTGCACTGAGGAATGTCGGCCTTGGCTCATCTGCTGACCCCAGGTTCACTTCTATCAGTTCATCGACGGTGGCTTGGCCTCCGTCCTCAACTTCGGGTGGGGCTTCTTGCAAATCAATAAAGCCTCCCGGGATATAATTCTCTTCAGTTTCATGTTCTTCTGTATCGTCATCCTGCTCATCAGCGGATGTCGGCTTATCATATAAGGCCGATACCATCGGATTCTGTTCAGTCTGCCCCGAGGACGAGACTGGTTCAGAAGAGAATTCAAAAGTGGAATCTTCCGCTCTTAGGGATCTTTCTGTTACAGGCTCCCCTGAAAGGTCATCTTTCTGTAGAGCCCGGACCTCTTCCAGAATGCGCTCAAATTCCAGGCATTCTCTCAGTTCTTTGGCCATCTGGTCTTCATCCGGAGTTCCCGTATCAAATTGTGCTTCGGCCTGGAATAGATCCTCCTTGCAGGACGGGTCCTTCCAGCACCGACCCCTCTTAGTTTTATCAGACATCCCTGCTTCTGGCTGGTCATCTTGGGCTTCATTGTCTGTTATGGTTTGATACATAATCTCTTCATCCTCAAAGGGATATTGATCATATCCTAACCCAGGGGAGTCTCTATGCTGGTAGAAGGTAGAGATGACATCCACCTCGGCTTCATAATATTCTTGAAGGGTATAACCCAATCCCGGATGCTGTGTGATCTTCCTCAGTTCCTTATTATCTCGAGGCGGATCCCATAGCTCCCTAAATGCTTTCTTCTGGGCTGCAGATTGTAGTGATGGCATTTGCATCTTGGAGAACATCTGCGAAACCCGCTGGGTAGTATACTCCAGGCCTGTAATCGGCACCATCTGGTTTGCGGCTTCTTCAGGGACCATGCAGTCTTGATCATCTTCTTCGACTGCCTCCCCGGTGTAGAATATGGTAGGTGGCTCGCAGAAGCGAGGGATTTCCATAGTCTTCAGTGGCAGCACTGTTTGGTATTCTAGGCTGGCGACGAATTTGATTAAACCTCGTGGGACCTTCACCTGTATGCACCTTTCTTTCATTTCTTGATCAGTGCTATCTGGATGGATGCTAGGAGGGGTGATCCGAGCAAAATCATCAGCATAAGAGATGTGAGCTACTTCATGCTTTTCAACATAACCCCTGGGTGGCGGTGGAGACCAAGCTTTTGCCTTCGTCGCCGGCTTCTTCTGGCTGATCACAGCCTCTTTCTTTTCATCTTTTTGTGACACCTCGGTGTAGTAGGAGGCATCGAGCATATGGCATTCGAACACTTCAAAGGGATGTAGGTCTGCAAACACCCTTTCTTCCTTTCCTTCATGGCAGTATTTTATGCATTGGTGTAGCGTGGATGGCACGATCTGATATTCATGCAGCCACGGTCTCCCCAACAGGGCCTTATACGTGGTGTTGGAGTCGATCACATAGAATCGTACCACGGTAGTGAGGTCGCCCAATGTGAGGTTGAAATCAGCCACCCCGAGAGGTGTTTCACATTTCTGGTTGAACCCAGCAATCTTCATGTCTCTGACCTTGGTAAGCTGCAGATCAAAGTAGTATTTCTGATAGATGCGATACGGAAGAATATTTACAGCAGTCCCGGGATCTATCAGTATCCTGCTCAGCGACTGACAGTTCAGGGAGCCCCTCATATACAACGGTCTGTTGTGACTGGCATTTGGGATCAGCATATCATCTTCTGTGAACGTGACTGATGGTCCAGCATTCACTTCTGCCAAGAGTGCTTCATATTGTGCCGGCGACTGCAGGGCATCCACAATTGCTTGGCGGGCCTCTTCACTCAGAGAGAGTATCTCCCAGATGGAGAATCTGGTGGGGAGCTTCTTCAACATTTTCATGATTCGACTGCCAACCCGAACATTAGACAGCCTCATCTCCTCTGCCCACCGGGGTCTTGGAGGTTCGTGTGGTGCCTGTGGCCTTTGCTGCCCAGTCCCAGTTTCATTTTCTTCATCGGTCTCCCGGAGGGCTTCTTCTGTAATGACTGCCCTTGGTTTTGCTAGAGGGCTATTTTCTTCATTTTCTTCATGCTGTTTCTGCTTTCCGGCTGCTGTCTGCTGGCACTTATTGCTTTTAGCTGGAGCAGTATGAGACGGCTGCTCGTTTTCTAAGCTGGACAGGAACTCCAGGAATGAAGGGGCTCCTTCTGCTTTATCTTTTCCTTGGTACAAGCTGGCAGGGGGAGGAACCTGGACACCGCGCACCTCTGGTTTTGGGATTTGATAGGGTTGCTCCCCTCTGAACATAATATTATGGTTAGCTGGTGGCGGACGCCCCCATTTTCTCCCAGAACGTGTTGCATGGGCTGAGGTAGAGGCCTCAGCATGATTGGCTTCCAGCGGGACATCTGATGCTTCTTGTTCATCATCCTCCCCGGGCAGGGAAAAGAGTACCGACAGAGTATTGCATTGTACTGTCGTGACCTTCTTTCCCTTTTTGGCCTTAGGCCGTCTCTTCTTTTTCTGGGAAGTTGGCTTTGCTAGTTCCTGCCCCCAGAAGGACTCAGTCTTATCTTTTCTTTGTTCTGCTTCCGGCTGCTCTTCAATTTTCAATTCTTCGAGCTGCTCCCAGAGTATACAGTCTTTCACCAACAGGTGTTTCGGCTTTTTCTGCTCATACTCATCAAGCTCATTAATATATTGCTGCAGACGCCTGGTTGCAGGACTTTCTTCTTTATGTGCAGGGAGGGGAGTTTGTCTCCTCCGGTTGCGAGTATGGATCCGGATGACTGGTCCGGTCTCAACTGTAGGCCATATTGGCTTTATTGGAGGCGACTCAGGCCTTGGGGTGACACCCCGGATAACTGCTCCGTTGGTTTTAGCTGCGGGAGTCTTCTTTCTGCTTTTTGTGGGTACCGTCTGCCATCCTTCCTGATCTCTCAATGGGGTGAGGAGGCAGGCTTCATAGGTGTGCCTGGTGCATTCTTCAATGGCTTCCTTAGGCAGCTGTTGATAGATTGAGATCATATTAGCGGCCACCCTCCAGGGCGGAAGCTCATGTGGCCGAGGAGGCTTCACCTGGTAATCTCCCAGCTGCAGTTCACCCTTCTTAACCATTCCTTCCATGATATCTTTGAAGACATAACAGTCCTCAATTGGGTGCCCCAACATCCGGTGAAATGGACAGAACATCGGATCATCTTTCTTTTCTGCATCTTCGGGCTTCTTCGGTTCAGGCAATGTCACCTTATTGAACTTATATGCCCAGTTAAACAATGCTGCAGTCTTATCCTTGGGAAAAGAGTAAGCCCTTCTCATCCTGTCCCTCAGAGAGACTTTGTCTCTTCTTTCTGCTGTATCTGCCATCGGGGGAGCTTCATATGCCCCTTTCTTCCCTTTTTGTTGCTCAAAGGTTCTAAAATCGACGGTGTTGGCCTCAGAGTGTGACGGCCGCCGATCATTGGATTTACCTTTTGGCATGGCGGGAGCATTGACGGTCGGACGTTTGGACAAGAACGCCTCGACCTCCGCCACTATATTGTTCAGTCGGTCAAATGTTTTGACATCTGCACCGATCATTTTTTCTAGTACTTCCCTCCTGAGGTTCTGCTTGCATATCTGCACTGCATCCTCCTGATGAGGAGGTCTTCTGCATCTCATGGCTAGATTTCTCCATCTTTTGATGTACTCCAGTGCAGTTTCATCCTGTTTCTGCCTAGTAGCATACAGTTCTGCTATTGTGATTTCCCTCTCCGTGACATGAAACCTGTCGCGGAATTTTCTCTGCATATCGGGCCAATCAACCACTGATCCTGCTGACAAGCTTGAATACCATTCAAAGGCCAACCCAGTGAGGGACGAGCCAAAGAACTTGAGCAGATAGGCTTCATCGACTGCTAGGTCGCCCATGATGGTAGTATAGTAGGCTATATGCTCTCTGGGGGAGCCCTGGCCATTGAATTTCTCAAACTTTGGCGGCTTGCTGACGCCTGGAGGCAGCCTTTTGGCAGCATACTGGGGAGGATACGGTACCTTATACACATCATAGGCACTAGTATCATCTCCAGTCTTTTCTGACAGCTTCATTTCCACAATTCTTTCAATCATCTGCTTGTGGGCTACAGCTGGATCTATATCTTCTGGAAAGAAGTGGGCTTGTTGCTGGCTGTGAGGAGTTGTCATCACAGTGGCGCGCAAGATGGGCGCGGTAGGCTGCGTCTGAGACACAGAGGGCTGAGCTATTGTTTGCTGTGGAACAGGTTGACTTGGTGCTTTGCCCTTATCAGCTAAGAGAGGATTAGCCAGGATAGTTGTTTCTGTGGAGCTGGATGTCTGCCCCGCAGGTTCAGCTTGCTTCGAGACTGATGTAGCTTCTTGTCTCTCATTGAGCTGTCTTCGGAGAGCATTGATCTCCTGTTGGTATCTTCTGAACATCATCTGGTTCATGGGATCCATGGTTGATGGAATTTGTATATCTTCAGAAGTCCCTTCAGCATCATCAACGAAGGGGTTATCTCCATCTTCCGCCGTTACCACATTAACTGTCATAGTGGTAACCCTGCGGGCTTCATCATCAATTTTGATTTTATCTTTTGCTGCCTGGCCTCTTCTTGTGACAGGACCAGGTCTAGTTGCCAGCCTGAGCAATTCCTCTGGCTGAGTTGGTAGTATATCCTGCCCCCTGGCCAGTCCAGCCATATTGCAGGTGAAGATTCGCATCTTTCCTTTCCGCCTGTAGACCTTTCTTTTTATTTGACTAGGATATCTGAGCCGGTCAAAGACCGATATTCTTTCTTTGGCTTCTTCCTCGTATAGGTCTTCTTCATTATATCCGACCCTGGGGCCTTCTTCATAGTCATTTGAATCGGAGGAAGAGGCTTCGATCATCATCTCTTGGAAGGTTTTTCCTTCTTCATCATCCCTGATGCCCAAGGCACGGGATAGTCTTTGCTGGCCTAGGGCAGAGCTCCCTAGGTAGTGGAAGTAATCTTGGACTACTTGCTTAGTTTCCTCTGGGTCGCGCCTTTTCGGCTCAGGTCGGAGCATCAGTCTGTCCTAGCCCTTTTGCTGCCGGGCTAGTCTTGTCACCCGAGCATTCAGATGTTCGGCCCTGGGATATTTGAAGATATCAGCCTGTCTGGCACAGGCTCCTGATCTTCTTGCAGTAAGCATAGTGACTGGTTCACTTCCTCTTATATTGCCAACTTGACAGCGGTTGGCAGCAGCATTGCTTTCATCTCTCTTCATTTCCCTTCTGCCCCCTGCTCTGAGGCGGGCAGCAGTGATATCAGTGAGGTTCTCTCTGTCTTCAGCTGGGGCCCAGCTTTGGATCTTCTTCGGTCGCCAGACCTGTTTGTATTTTGCTGGCTTGGGCGCCAGCGGCTTCCTTTCAGCATCTTCCCAGTTGGCCCTCCTAGAGGCCAAAACCTGGAACTTGTTGTCAGTTGGGATGGTCGGGACGATTCTGTCTGGCCGGACTCCCTGGGGCGACCGTCGAGATTCGCCCTAATAGCACCCATCATTATCGTCTTTCCGGAATTGGAAAGGCGACGATCAACAACAGTAGACCGGTTCCTCCGGTTGGTTTTCTTCCCCTTCTGGGCAGCAGTGGGGGCCATGTCCCTTTTCTGGACATGATGGACGTAGCAGGCGACGGCTGTGGGGGCCGTCTTCTTCGGTAAGCCATCCTTACGATCAGCGGCCTCCACTGGGGCGTTTGCAGCAACGCCTTGCTCCTCGTTATCGACCTGTAGAAGGTCGGTGTAGACAACGCCCAAGCAGTTGGGCAGCCCGACAGCTGGGGGAAACGAACCGAACGCCAGTGGTACCCCTCCTGGACGTGCATGTCCACCGGTTGCTTGTCGAAGCATACAGACGCGATTTGTGTTGTCATCGTAGTTTCCTGGAAACAAGGAAACACACGGAATCAGAAATTTGAGGGGGGCCCGCTGGGCCTCCTACCTTAGCGTAAAGATGAAGGGAGACTGAGTCCCACCGGGCGTGCCAGACTTGTTTGATGCACATTTTTTTATCTCTTTTTATCTTGTTTATTGTTTTTATTTATTTATTTATGTTTATGGGTTTATTGGCGTGCCAGTCACCGTGGTGACGATTCTTATTGTGCGCTCGATCTGACTTGGTCAGTCGATTGTGAGTGATCGTGTCTGGACTAGTAGTCCGTCATACCCTGAACGCTATGACGTTAATTACGTCCTCCCTAAGGAAGACAACCCTTGATTAAACGCTAGAAGTAGGAGGAATGCAGCGGTAAAGCCGTGTGCTCAAAGGAGACAGAATTCATCTGTTTACAAGACGTTAAACGTATCTGAACAGAGCAGGGGTTTATTAATTACGGGGGGAAACCCGCCGGCATATTCCCACCATCTTGGATGATGCCAAGTGGGGAATAGGAAACCACCCATGCAGCGGCAGGGTGGGCTCCGCAAAAGATCGGGTATATATATAGACATAACCTGGAATCCAGATGGGGACCGGCCTGATGTAACACACCCGGTACGAGTGCGATGTCTTATTAATATCCCCCTTCGGAGGGCCATCAGAGATCACGCAAGGGCATAGCTCCGTGGGCCAGCGGGGTTAGAGGAGAATACCACACTCGATTGGTGGGGATATATAAATTTCGGCAGCATGTCCCCTGAACTTGGATTATGCCAAGGAAGAATAGGTCATCATCCACGGAGAGCCGGGACAACGACCGAACAAAGACGGGCACCAGGCCCAGGGACATCTCTTGCCTTCATATCATTGATCAATATTCCCTTGGAACCCATCAGAACACATATAATGACATGGTTCTTTAGGTTCATAAGGCATTGGTGAAATCCGGATTCGGGACGAAAGCTGTAGGGGAGATCTTCCCCATTTATTGTATCTCATCAAGACACAAGTGATGGTCTATGAGTATCTCCTTAAACAGATGTAGGGGAGCTTAAGAAGTTTATAGAAGAATGGTGCAGAGGTGGGCCTCGGAGTGGGTTTCATCTGATTGAAGGGGGGATCTCGGCCTGGCCTTTGGCTTGGACAAAATGGGGCTCTCGGCCTGGGTTTTGGTGGATGGAGAGGGGCTCTCGGCCTGGTCATTGGGCTGGCCGAAGAGCTTCTCGGCGGCCAAGGGAAGGCTCTCGGCCGAGGGTTCTCGGCGGCCAACAGAAGGAGGGAAGACCCTCTCGGCTGGAGACTTTCGGCGGGCACCTGGGCGCGCCGGAAAGGGGGGCGCCGAGAGGGGCAGCATCAAGGTTGGGCATAAAGAGAGAAGGGGGTGTGAATGGCTATGGGCAGAGGGTCTCGGCCTGGTCATTGGGCTGGCCAAAGGGAAAGAGGGCCTCTCGGCCTGGAGCTTCTCGGCGGGCTCATGGGCGCGCCGGAAAGGGGGGAGCGCCGAGAGGGGTGTCATCAGGATTGGGCAAAAGGGTGTATGGGTGGTTGTGAAGGCAGAAGGGTTCTCGGCAGAGGGCTTCCCGGCGCGCTCCTGGCTGCGCCGGGAGTCTACACGCCGGGAGCCTTGCACATATGGCCTCACGAGGAAAGCGTTGGTAACCGACTGGGTTGTCGTTTAGCCAAAAGAAGGGGGGAGGCCTCTCGGCCTTATGGTTCTCGGCGGAGAAACTCGCACGCCGAGAAGGTGAAATGCAGAAGAATTTCAGGGTTTCCAGAGCTCAGAAACGATGCTCTGTTTGTGTGTTTTCTGGGGATTTCAAGCTCGAATCAATGTCGGGCCAGAGATGTAAGAGAGGGATTTCATGGAGGCTTCTATTAGAAGGGTGCCAAGGGATTTGGATGAAGGAATCAAATGGAGGAGGTCAGACCATCACCTGATCCTGTGGAGAGTTTTGCCCGTCTGTTGCAGGCCATTTGGCCATTTGGGGGAGTCAGGAGATGACTGTCCTCCGACCCCTCCAGATGAGCCCAGTGATATTAAACCAACGGAGAAGGAGAGGCTATCAATCGTATAAACTTCAGGTCCTAAACATTCAATATTTAAGATGAAGGACCTGAGATCCGATCATTATTTATGAGAGCTGGGCAGCCCAGGGAACCGAGAGACTGATATCTCTGGTTCCTGAACCGCCAAAAGGGGGGCTCCTCAGAAAAAAACCAGATTATATATATATGGAAAAACATGCATTGAGATCGGAGAGGGAAGAAGAGAACGAAACTCAGTAACCCATTGGATGGGGTTAGGAGTCTTATCCTCATCCCTCTTCGAAGAACAAACCCACGCGATCGGCTTCGAAACCCAAAGAATCTAATCTATGTTCCTTTCAGACGAAGGCTATATACATAGAGAGACAGACAGAGATCGATGTCTTAATCTATCAACACCCAAACGGGCCATCCTGACGTTTCATTGCATTGCATAAAGGAAATATTACACTGATCATGAAAGAAAAATGTAAGGCAGAAATCAAAAGAGAAGACCGAAACTCCGGCTACAGTTGAGAAATCGAGAGAGAACTCGATATATTGCATCAGATAAGGAAAGAAAACATGGAGGGGAGGGTGGAGCATTGACTCCTCTCCCTCCCCAGTGCCCACCTGGAGCTTTCCTTCTTCTTCTCTTCTATTTCCTCTCTGTTGATCGAAAGAGGGGGGGTGGCTGTTCCTCTCCGAACGATCCCCTTTGTCTATCTGGCTTTCTCTCTTTTTCTCTTCAGCTTTTTTCTCTTTAGCCCTCACCGAGTCCCTTCCGTGTTCTTTCGAAGGGAGGGGGTTTTATAACCCCTTTCTTCTTTCTTCTCGGCAGGCTTCTGGGCGCGCCGGAAAGGGGGGCGCCGAGAGGGGCCTGAAGCTCTTGGGCGCGCCGGAAAGGGGGGCGCCGAGAGGTGCCTGAAGCTTCATGGGCGCGCCGGAAAGGGGGGACGCCGAGAGGTGACTCATCTTCATATAGGCCCACTTGGGGTTTCTTCAAATGCATCATCATCCCAAAAGGTCTATCATCTCTGAAAATATCTTGTATTGACATCATGATTGCAATTTTCATCAGTCCGTAGACAGGGTTTTATCAGTCCGTAGATAGGGTTTTATCAGTCCGTAGACAGGGTTCTATCAGTCCGTAGACAGGGTTTTATCAGTCCGTAGACAGATTTTATCAGTCCGTAGACAGGATTCTATCAGTCCGTAGACAAGGGTTTTCATCTTATCAATATCGCCACTCGAATGGCGACGAGCTCGGACATCAGCCTTAGTCTTTCGCTGTTGGTCAGATCTTCTTTTCAATCATGCTTCCACCCTTGTTCATTTTCCGAGTGTCAACAAGGGGGAAGGAAATGGTGGATATTTATAGGAGGGAGGGTGATAGGATAAGAATGAAAGGGGGGGGGGGAAGAGGAGGGAGGGGGGAGACACGTGTTGAGGGGGGGGGGTGGAGATATTTTTGGTTGAGGGGGGAGGTGTCACGAGGGGTTAAGTGGGGGGAAGGTGTAAGTAGTTTTTTTGAAAAAAAGATGGATTTTTGTATGAAAATTTATTAAAAACTTATCAATAATAATGTCTTAAAGAATTATTTCATTCTATCATTATTTTGATCTATCAAATATCAAAATTTTGAAATGTGTTCAACATAAAATTTGTAAATTCTATTTTCAACGGGTCTAATGTTAACCTTATTCTGATATTCTTACAAAAAATTATATATTAACAACGTAAGATATCTATTTAATTTACTTACTAATCTTCGTTAAGTTCATATTCACACTACCATTCAAGGTACTAGACTTAGATTAAAAGAACCTAATATTTATATGGACTCTAAATATAAAATATTTAATTATTTTTTAATTTCGGATAGGTTCGAGTGTTACGTATAGAGTCCATGCATGGTATTCGTCTGGACAGGGAGCGCATGGTGCAAGGTTTCCGGATGAAATAGGTTATCTTCGGGGTTAGATGCTTTGAGACCTGTGAGCTCCAAATGGCTTTCCATATATTGGTGTGACCGGAAGCAGATGGGAGAGCTCTAGCATAATTAAACTATTTATTTATTTTGATGACTTGACCTCTAATACAATGACGCTTGAGTAGAACTGTCAATAGTTAGAGGCCCGAGCCAGATTTAGTACAATCTGGTCTAAGCTCAATGCATTACTTTCTAAGTTCAAGTCCAATTCAAACTTTTAAGTGACAATTTACCGGGTTAGATTAGACCCTACTATTAGACTAAATTTTAAGTCTCAACTTTGGGTTGGCCTAGTCCACCAAAATTTTAAAATATAATTTTACTTTTATCGTGGGGAGTCGCGAGATGAGAACGAGAGGCAAAGGTGTTGCTGTGCGAATGGTGATGCGGTCGAGGACCTCGGGCAAGTGCGCGTAGAGACAGCCAGTCATACCATCTCACGTAAGAGGAGGAGGGTAATTAGCAAGGCAATACGTTAGTATTATAGTCTGTAGATTGTGGCATAGCTGATAACCCGTTGGATATCCCAAATGGAGACTAATGACTGAGTTTTATGTAAGAGAAAAGGCAAGATTTTTTATTTTACCCTCCTGAAAATAGAACATTCGCTGACATAGTTACGTAACAAAAAGGCCCATTTGGGCTGACCCTAAAAGCTAGAGTCTAGCCCAATTCTTTAAGGGCCCATTTGATAAAAGAGCAGGGGAGAGGCAGAATACCCTGTCTGCCTGTACCGGGGCGGACAGCGTATTCGACCCCTCCGGGTCGAATGGGAAACCCCAAGAAAACCCATTTTTCACCTATTCTTTCAAATTAATAATATATGTAACAGGCAAAACCGGCTTTGAGAGCGTATTCCAGAAGCTCATCTGCCAGGTGATCGATCATACATATATTATTAATTTGAGAGTGGAACTCAAGCTAGCTAGCTAGCCCGCGTGATCGGTCAACAAATGAACGCGCTAGAGTACTAATTGGGCCCATGCATGTCTGTGGCTTAATCATTCTAATCGGCGCTACTACGCCTTAAGTGATGTGCAGGGTGCTCGTGGGCACGCTTATCTGGAAGTTGTTCGGCGTGAGCGTGGAGGGGCGGGTGACCAGTGGGATCGCCACGGCGATTTTGTTCCGGATCTACGTCTACATCTCCGGGTTTGCCTGGGCGTTGGGGTGGCTGATGGCCTCCGAGATCTTCCCGCGGGAGATCCACTCGGCGGGGCAGGCCTTCAATGTGTCCGTGAACATGCTCTTCACATTCCTCTCATCGACCAGGTGTTCTTGACGATGCTGTGCCACCTCAAGTTCGGACGTCGTCTATGTACTTCTTCTCCGGCTGAGTCCCCGTGATGACCACCTTCGTCTACTTTCCTATCCTCCGGCAGACCAAGAATTGACGACCCCATCGAGGAGATGGCCCCGTTTGGAGGGCCCACTGATTCTGGGCTAAGTTCATCCCCAAAGACGCCGGCGTCGAGCTCAACGACATGCACAACCACGTACGACTGGCCTCTCCCCGTATCGTCATGCAAAAGACTGGCGGGCAGCGCTGCCATGACCGTAGGTGGGCGGTGGCCACTCGCCATGCACCAACCGAATCAGCACGGAGAACAACTGCGCTGCAGCAAAAATTATCATATAATGCCCCTCCAGAGAACCACTTCTCATCGAGGACCGCAAACGGGGTTGCGGCGTTTAATTACTAGTATTCTTTCAAGCTCTGGGGGACCGATCCGTGGAGGCGGCGGGTGGTTCCCCGTGGAGTCTTGCCAAAACTACGTGATTTCTGTCCAAGCTAATTAAGCATCGCAGGATATTTTAATTAAGGGTTTTTTGCATATTAGTCCCTACAAATATGACGAATTATTTTTTAGTCCCTACAATCTCTCTATTGTTTAAAAAGTCCTTAAAATCATGTAACTCTTACAGAAAGGCCCGTGTAGTTCACCGACGTTAAAACAATTGGATATTCGATGGAATATTCCATCCTTCCGTTAAAAAAAGTTGAAAATCCTAAACTACCCTTACTCATGACCCTTTCCCAGTGAAACCCTTCACCCCCGCAGACGCCCCACCGCCGTTGCAAGCTGCGGACTACCCCCACCGGCCGCCGCAGACGCCCCACCGCAAGGCCCCAGCCGCAGAAGCCCCACCGGTCGACGCTGACGGCCTACCGCCGACGGCCCACCGACCACCGCCGGCCCTTGCCATCACGCCCAACACGACAAATCGACCCTTGTTATTCTCCCCATGTCTGAAATGGTATGCTATTTTGATGGCTAGATTATTCTCCACATCTATGTTTACAGTGATAATAACTTGTTCGTGTCGTATGCAGTCATCAAATGTTAGTGGAATGCAGTTGTCTCGAGGAGCTGTCGTCTCATCTCGTGTGCCGCCGATGGAATGCAACTGTAGAAGGGGTAATTGTCGGGTTTACGTCTCAAATCGTGAGAGGTCGAAAGGCAAGCGTTTCTATTGTTGTCCGTATGCAAATACTGACGGGGATTGCGGTTTCTTTGAGTGGGTTGATGATACTACCTATAATGTTGTGGATGTCAAATATCAACTGAAGGCGATGGAAGAATGCATGACAAAGAAATTAGAAAGGATAGAGTTGCAATTGAAAAACTTAAAATTACTGATGTATTGTGTCATATTTGTACTATTTGTCATTTGCCTATTCAAGTGAACGTGTTTAAGAGAGACGTATGCAATGTAAGTCCTATATTGGACATGTAATCGTCTTTACTAGAATGTAATGCTACTTATTATCGTTAGTCTTATATGCCCCATGTGTATGCTTCACCAGCTCATTTCCAGACCAAATGCCTGCCAGTGCATGCTTCACCTGCTCATGCCCATGTTTCACAGACATGTGTGAAGAGTGAGGTGTCATCATCATCAGCATCTCTGGCCATCATCATCCAAAACGAAATAAAGGCTTGTGGGAATGAACAACGTCATTAAAAGATGTTCAAAGTGACTGTGGTGGTTGGATGCAGACAGATATTTGAGTTGGTTTGTCTGCTTGACAGATGTTTGAACATGTGCAATCTGTGTATTTATGTCCGTAGCCCAGTGCTGCATAGTGTTCAATAAATGATCGAAGTGAGCTGTGACTGTAGAGGGAATATCAGAGCTGGAGCCGGCTAGATGCTGGGAACTAAGCTGCGAGGAGATGTGAACTACTGCATCCTGGAACTGTGAATGTTGAACAGAAAGCTCTTGAATTTGCTGTTGAAGTTCAGTGTTTTTCATCTGAGTGTCTGCACGGAATTCCTTAAGTTCATTCATAATAGGAAGCAGCTGTGCACTGACATATACTAGTTGGGTATGAATAAGCTCTTGATTGGAGTTCAGCTTAAAAATTTCACTTTTCATGACAGTAAATTGCTCCTGCATATATTTCATCATATGGGAATGAAGAGAATGATTGGAGCTTGTGCCGGCTTGATCTGGTGCAGATGTTTGTGTATGGAACTCTGGAGGTGCATCTGACTCTCTGAACATCTGAGGAGGTGAAGAGGGTGGAGATGTTCCAAAAGGAACTATAGCTCCAATGTGTGTGTCTGGAGTAGCCTGAAGTTCGGTTGAGGGAACTGTTGGACCTTGTAATGTCTCATAGCCTGGAAGATCTCTTACTATCATGTTTCCTTTCTTCTTGTAATGCATAAACGTGCCAATGAATTTCTGACAGTAGACATTGGTCCTTGGAATTATCTGAACAGGTTCATCTTCCAATGAAATTCCAACCTTGATGAACACAGCAGTCAAGGCACCAGCATAGGGTAGAGTTCTCTTTTTCGCAAAGCATCTCTTGTTCAGTCATGTTCTGTTGCTCTTTAGACTGCAGTTTGATACTGCAGCGTCGACCCATCGAACTGCAGCGTCGACGCTGCCAAGGCACTTCAGAGGTAGCAGTAAGAAGTATTTGATCTGCTGCGTCCACGCTGCTTGGGCAATGCGTTGACGCTTGGTGCCTTTTATCCATTGGTCTGGTCTGTGGTGCGTCGACCCCTTGTGCTGATGGGTCGACCCCTCAGTTCATTCATCGGTTGTTTACAAGTCCATACATTGAACTGCTCTTCAAAGTCTGTACAGTGGCTTCGAATCGGCAAGTCTGTACATCGGCTTCACTCACTCAAGTGTATACACTGATGCACGTTGTGTCTCACTGTCAAGTCTACACATTGCTGTTCTTCACAGCAAGTCTATACACTGCTCCCTCATATAGGAAGTATGTACATTGCATTGGCTAAGTATATACAACGTCAGTTCATGCATTGGCTTAGGCTAAGTCTGTACAGCCTACGTCTCATGCAGCGTCAACGCTGTGAGCATTCTCAAGTCTGCAGCGTCAACGCTGTGAGTGTGTACATTGCATTCACGCTTCACAAAGTCTATACATTATGCATGGTTGAGTTGAAGTCTATACAGAGTCTGCATCCTCTAAAGTCTGTACATCCGATTGCCTTTGTTTTGGTCAAGTCTGTACAGCCGTTGGGTTTGGACTCAGAGTCTGTACACTCGATTCGCCTTTGAATTGGTCAAGTGTGTACATCCTTTCAAGCTTCAAGTCTACACATTGGGTTGTCAGGCTTCAACCCTATACATTCATTTGTTAGGCCCAAGTCTATACACTCGTTGTTAGAAGCCTGACCTTAACTGAAGTCTATACACTGGACTTCACTTTACAAAGTCTAACCAAGTCTATACAATGCTTTGCATTCTTCAGAGACTGTACAGGGTTTAGACTTAAACTGATGACTTCGTTTCATCTGCCTGACAGGGACTAAAAAGGCCAGGTTGTTTGTTCACTGGAACGTATCCATGCGTCAACGCCATTGCTAGACAGCGTCGACGCAGCCATTGAGCCTGATAGGCATCTAGCTCGGAGACAGTTTAGAAGGTTAACGCTGGAGTTCTTAGCGTCCACGCAGCATGCAAACAAGCCGAACTATTAGTTGCAGAAACACACCACTGCGTCAACGCTTTAGCCTAGCAGCGTCAACGCAGCATGTCTATCCGCCAAATACATTGATCACTGGACTGCCGATGTCGATGCGTCAACGCCACCAACTGGCAGCGTCGACGCAGCAGTTCAAGAAAGGGGCGACTTATCTCTGGCTGTCTTCAACGCGTCAACGCTACCACAGCAGGGTCGACGCAGTGGGGCAATTTCAAATGTGTACAAGCAAAGAGTAGATACTGGATCACCGATGCGTCAACGCAACATGCTGATAGCGTCGACGCAGCACGCCCATCTGCTGAAGGCTTTTTGCATATATTGCATCATTCATATCAAATCACCTGCACCAGTTAGTTACCCTTGCAACCATTGCATCATTCATATCAAATCATCACAACCCATGTATCATTCATTTCAAACCAACACAAACCATCTATCATTCAAACCTGGTTTAAGCCCAGCACAAAACTACAAATATCATTCATATCACCAACAAATAAACAGATACTTGTATCAGTTACATCAAAACTTCACAATCCATAAGAGTTTACATTGAGGACAACAACACATAAAACGGATATGAAATATTATTCTTCAATATCATTCTTCACATCCGGTCGGCAACAACATTCTTCACATCAGCCAATGTCCTGTAGGTGTGACAAAGAGAGGGTGTTAACTATTAGAAATAACATAATCTTTACCTACAAGTTAAAAAGTATATTTTAAACTCACAATTTGGCGGGAGTTGTTGGAAGTTGAACATGGAGGAATGCTGATCAAAGTTAATGGATGCTTGACTGTCCATATTTATCACCGTGTGCACACGAATGTCTCCTCCGCTAGTGCTGCTGGAGCCCGGTGCCTCCACCGAAATTGTGCGACCTACATGAGTTATACTTGTATTAATATCAGTCTAATTCTTATTTCAATTTAGAAATTTAACATGTGTGCTAACTTACCTCTCCCCCGACTGCTTCCTTCAGTGCTGCCCCTGCTGGTACCTCTCCTAGCCCTCCCGTGGGTCTGACCTGGACCAACCGAAGTTGCAACTTGTGGCCCTTCACCACCATCACTAGTTTGAGCCTGAGTAGCCCTACCACTTACGAACCTGGGTGGTCTTCTTGGGCCTTGCCTACAACATAACTTTCAATATTATGCACAAAGCAAATCAAATAGATAAAATACAAATCATAATTGCAATACAAACTTACTTCCGTGCCACAGTTGTGGAAGTAGTGCCAATGTCTGTAACTGCAGATTCTGGTCCTGGGAGGGGTTCTTTGCAAGTATTTTTATGGTGGCCCCATTGTCCACATCTTTTGCATTTATGGGATCTCCTAAGTGCCTTTTGATTTTCATCAGCATCTCTAATCCTCTTCTTCCGAGGGCGACCTCGGGGTCTTTGGCAGCGAGGAGGAAGCACCTCAACAGATTCTACAGTCTGCCACATGCTCTTACCTGGCAATGGTTGTATTGACTTTGCATATGTGGCTTTATATGTCTCAATTGAATAACATCTATCAACAAAATTATTAATTTGGAGGCCCCTACGTGCATCAACAGCAGCAGCAACATGTTGGCAAGGCAGCCCACTGACTTGCCATTGACGACAAGAACAATACATCTCGTCCAATTTAACAACACACCTCTCATACGGACCTTCCACCTCAGCCATAAAATCAGTGGAATATCTGACTGCATATTTTCCCAACTTCCTAACAATTGCATTTAAATAGGCAACAGCCCGTGGCACAAACTTTTCTTTGATCCTACGTGCATGTCTCCTCCTGTGATCCATTTTCACCATAATTTTCTGCCTAATTCCATCTAACATGTCTACAAGTGGTAGGCCTCTCGTATCACCAACAAATGAATTGAATGACTCTGCTACGTTGTTAGTGATGTAGTTTAGCTTACCCTTGTCATTAAAATGACATCTTGACCAGGCACAACGCAAACTTTCTAAATAGGAAACAGCCTGTGGATCTAGTTTCTTCATCTCAAATATAGCTGCTTTATATTCTTGAACAGTGTAAGATTTTGCTGCTGCCCATGCAGCATTCTTGAAACCTGGGCCCGGCCATTTCTTCTTAAAATTCCTGTAAAGGTGCCGCATACAAAACCTACAAGCAATTCGAAATTACAATCTCATCATTAATATAAAACCTATAGTCAATGTCATTAAAATACATAGTCACTCAATTCATACATTATGGAAAATAAAACTAGCAGTAGATCAAACATTGTAAAAGGAGAAACTTAATTACCTATGCTCGGCACCTGGAAAGATATCTGGGACAGCTACCTCAATGCCCTTTTCCATATCAGAAATGAATGTAATCCCTGTCGGATTTCCAATAGCGTCTTTCAACTTGTGCAAAAACCATGTCCACGAGTCTATACTCTCCCCCTCAACAACACCATAGGCAACTGGGAACAAACCATGATTCCCATCAAGAGCAACTGCAGCCACCAAGATCCCAGTGTAATACCCTTTCAAGTGGCATCCATCTATGCCCAGCACTGGACGGCAGCCATCTTTGAAACCACTAATACATGCCCCTAAGGCAATGAACACCCTCTGGAAACAACCATCCAATCCAATCTTGTACTGTACAACTGAAGAAGGGTCGCTCTGCTTTAATTCATTCAGTAGCTGTGGCAAATGCTTGTACGTTTCCTCAACCTTCCCAAACACCTTCTCCTTTGCCGACTCTCGTGCACGCCAAATGCGGTGATAAGGGATTGAAATATTGTAAGCCTTCAATAAATCAGCTTGCAACTTTCTTGGAGGTATGTCAGGATTCTCCTTCACTGCTTCCAATACCCTGGCTGAAATCCAAGATTTGGATGCCATCCTGCTATCACACCTAGATGTGGCTGAACATGTGTGCTTTTCCTGCATTGTTTTGACTGCAAAAGTAACTCCATCTTGCAGCCTTGAGGCATGCACTCTCCATTTGCAATTAACATTTGCACATACAACAGTAATTCTCATGCTGTCATTTTTCACTTGCTTGAACTCAAATTGATTTTTAATAGCATGCTGACGTAGAGCAATCCTGTACTCCTGACTATTTGCAAATAGAGAACCAACTGATATATCTGGGGTCTCTTCATCAGCCTCCAACAAATCTCCATCATCATCTGAAACTCCTCCATCAATATCAGATTCATCTGAGGGACATGGCCTTGAATGATAGCTGTCCTCAGTGTGTACCTCATCAGAATCAGCCACACTCTCGTCAGATTCGCTGTACTCATCTTCATATGCAACATATTCTGAGTCACTCTGCTCAGCTTCAGAACATATCCTCTTCTTTAAAATATGATAATCCTCATCAACTACAGGGGCAGGGGCAGGGGCAGGGACACCATGAATAACCTCGTCACGATGAACAACTGCAACATCATGAACAAACTCAGGATGTTGACCAACCTCAGCATCATCATCCATCTCATCAATGTCAACAAATGTCTGGGAATGGGCCTGAGTAGACTGGCTGGCCATACCTTTCTGTGGAATATTGGTTGGCTGTAAGTCTAATGGCCGACTGTCCAATGTGCTAACATATATGGTCATCTTCCCTACGGGTAAATGGGCTTTCATCACCTCATATAATTGAGCATCTGAAACAATTTCCTCATACTGAACAGGTCTGCTATTAGGTAATTCATAATGAAATTCTAAACAATGTGTACTTGCCCACTTAGATAGATGTCCCATATCCTCAATTAATATGCATCTACTGTAGTAATCAGGATATGCCACGACTGTCTTGCTCTGACCTAGTGCATATGCCCTCCTCCCAGACTGAAGAGTTTTCCAATAACCACCGAACTTATATGTCAACTTTAATGATGGCTCTCGTTCCCCCATTTTCACAATCTAACAATCTGAAGATAGAAATAAACTCTCTAGAACAGTTGTCCACATTACAAAATCAGCACGCATACCCAATAATCTGAGTACAATAATAACATTCTTAACTAATATGAATTGAGTGACTGAAAAATATTAAAGCAAAAATTTTTGACAGAACCATAAAGAAACTGCACCCGTGAATTCAGACATGTACAATTAATAACAAAACTTTTTAGAGCATTAAATAATCTAACAACATTATAGCAAAAAACGACATAACAACAATCTTATCCCTAAACCATATAGAAAGAAAACAAAAATTGATGTCCTTAATATTTCGACTCTGTAAACATATAAAATGCATGAGTAAACATTTATATTTGCAGATCATACTGAGTGTGAGGTGGCAGGAGCGCCTGACGCGTACCGGAGTGGAGACGGAGGTGTGTGGCCCAGACCTGGACGTGGGGTGGTGACTCCGGTGATGCGGCGTCTGAACGAGGGCGGTCGTACGTCTGCAGCGGCAGATGGGGTGCCGTGAAGCGCCGCGGTTGTTACGTGCAGGTTTGGGCAATGGCGATGGTGCCTAATCGACCCTCACGGTGGCCGGCGATCGTTGCTGTCACGACGACCAAAGAGTGAAATCGACGGCAATGGCGACTGTGTACGGGGGGAAGGGAAAGAGGAGGGTGGTGATTGTGTACGGGGGAAACCCTAAACAGGAGGGTGGCGCGGCAGAAGGGTTACTACGGCCATGAACCTCGATTAATCGAGGGTGGGTTGGTCTTTTCACCAACTACGGTCAAGTTAACTCACCTTGCGTTTAATATCGTCGACAGTAAAAAACGATAGGGACTTTTTAGTTTAACGGTAAGATTTCCAAAGACTTTTTAAACAATAGAGAGATTGTAGGGACTAAAAAATAATTCGTCATATTTGTAGGGACTAATATGCAAAAAACCCTTTAATTAATTATGAACCCAGTCAAACGGCAGTGTCTTTCTTTTTCTGATGTTCGTGGCATGATTATGCAGATTTAATGGAAAATTTCTCTGTGATTCTCCAGGCCAGCCAATCTCTTTTTTTATTGGGTTCAACCCTCGAATTAATTACACCTAAAACTGACTTAAATCCCTACATTCCTTTCTTAAACGAAGCATCACTGAAATTTTGAATTGGGTATAAAAATCGAACTTTTCATTTTCCAAGTTACCATGGAAAATTCCCGTCTCCATTCACACGAGTTGTTAAGGCGCAAGTAATGACAGACAATTTCTGAAGTTTCAGGGTGCAAAGGCAAATACGAAATTTCAAGACCTCACCTAACCTCAAATTCAGAAACACAGTACCGTATGTAGGCAAGAAAACAGAGAGGACACAACTTCGTATACATCTACCGTTTTTGCAGCGAATATGGATCCAAAAGTATTTGAGCCACTGTGCACATATGAACACAAGGATGCGGATCAGACGCAAAGCACGGCAATCAGTTCACATGCAATCAATAAATGCCGCCCATGTCAATCAAACTCTGCATTCCTCAATCTTCATCTCTATCCTGTTTGAATGTCTACGAGAGTTAGACAAGAAAAACCCCAAAACCCAAAAGCAAAATAAAAAGGAACGAAGAAAAAGGCGAGACAATTCTAGCACAGCCTCCATTCCAAGCAACCACAGAATGAAAATTACTGATACAGAAGGAGTGAGCAACTTCTGATATCTTTTCCATGAATCAGCTGGGTAGTCCAGTTGGTTCTTCATCTCGTGGGAAATTATGAGATCCCCAATCCAAACCTTTACTCTCATTATTTCAGAGAGTGCAAGATCATGAGTTTTTCAGGTCGAAGTGAGTGACCCGGCCAAAAAAAAAAAAAACCTTCCTGTATCTTTTCCGAGAGAGGCAGATACAGAAGCAAGCTGTTACACTTTCAATTGTAAACGTTTCTTAGTTTATTTGATACTCACTAATCTCTGTCACCGGCGTTGGTAACAACTGTTCTTAGCCAACGGGACAAACTTATCAAAAATGGCGTGTACACAAAGTAGCAAGTGACCGTCCATGTGACCAGGCCCTGAAAAACGGGAAAACTGTTAAAACTGTAGTTTTTGTGGGCAATTTGTTTTAATAACAGTAGTGAATGTTTATGTATAATTAACTATATTACCTCGCCAAAGATCTGAATGTTTGCATTTGGATAAGACCAGAGGTGAAACAACCTGAATATCTCATTCAATAAGAAAAAGAAGGAAAAAGTGAAGGGACATAGAAAGTTCAAACAGACAAAAGGCCTAGCTAGGTTTGCAGTAAGAGTCACAGAGAACAAAAATCTATCATTTTAATAAAAGGAGGAGGGCCTACTTACTTCATCAATGGGATCTCAGCCATGGGGCAACAGATGCCAACAATGGAAGCTAGGGTGAAGCCCAGCCATGTGCCATCCAGGAAGAACCATATAAGCTCTGCCAGTGCAAACAGTATGTAGGCTTCAACGTTGTCGGCCACTCCAGATTTGTACAATTCAGCGCTCAGTTCTAGGAAAGCCGCCAGTATTCTAACAGGAAGAAAAAAAAAACAAATGTGAATGAGAACTCACATCCCAGCAGTCGATAGCCATGAGCCAAATTGAAGATTTTTACCAAAAAGTTAGAAAGCCAAGTATCGACCCATTCATTGGGTTTATGAATTTATCAAAAGCAGGAGGACCATTCACATTTGTATTGCCACAGCCCTAACAGGGAATCCCCATGAGCTGCGGTGTCCTCAAATGTAGAAAATCTACCATCTATCTACTACTCAAGGCAGAACACGAAGGAAGGATGAAATTGGCTGGTTCCAAGGAGGGAACTTTGCTGATGATTGGGATTCTATAATGCAGATAGAGAGAGCATTAATCAAAAGATTTAAGTATCAATTAATATAGGCAAAGAAATTAACCAAACCAGAAAATGCGGGGGCAATTTTTGTGGCAAGTACTAAGTAGTACATCTCAATGCCCAGAGGAAACAATATTGGGCTATAAACGTTCTAGGATGGAACGCTGTACATCGTCGGTTATCAGGAAGCTGAAATGGCAGAGAAAGAGAGAGCATTGGATAACAAAACAACAGCGCATCAGAACACTCACACCAACGCAGTAGCAGTTTTCAAGAGGCTTCCTTTTGGAACATTGGACTTGGGAGAAGCCCTCTCGTCTAAGAACCACAGCAGGATCCCCACAGAGCAGTAGAAGGTGCCCAGCAAGAAAGGGACCTACTTAATCATCGCAGATTAGAAGGCAGGAAAAGGGAAGAGAGAGAGAGAGGGAGAGAGAGAGAGTACCCAGATGTTGGTGTGGAGAGGGCCGACGTCGATGGCCCCGTTCTGATACTGGAGGAGGCTGGCCCTGGAGTGGATACCGTCGAGGAGAGGACCCAGGAAGAACCCGGAACCAAAGAGGGGGAGAGCGACGGAGGGCCAGCGGCACCCAAAGCTAAGGCTTCTCCTGCTCTCCTCCTCCCCCTTCCTCAGGCTGCAGAGGGGACCGGGGAGGGGGCGCTGCTGCAGATGGGGCATCCTGCAGTGGTGGGGAAAAGATCGGGAGATGGAGGCGGCCAGAGCACCAGCTACTCCATGGGTGTGGGTATGGGCTTCCATCCTTCCTCTCCCGGTGCCTCGACTACTGGGTGGCCTGGACTTGCTCCCCGAAGAAGACCAAATCACCCGCTATCCTTATATCTGATTACGAACAGGGCCCTGCTCTCTTGTTTGCACTCCCCCCTTCCCCAGCTAAGTTCGCAGAATCACGGTGCACGAAGAAAAACTAATCAGACTGAAGCCAAGTCTCTTCGAGCATATTACAAGCTTGGGGAAATTCGCCACGCCCCCACGAGTTATCTGATAATTACTTATTGGGTTTTTCATAAATAAATCACTGTTAAATAAATATGTGTAAATATATCATTCCTAGGTTTACATTAGAAAAAGGTATTCTTAATTTCGTCGAAGCAGTGTAAAAATATCGTCACCGTGATCTCCCGTTATCGATTGTGAATTTAACAACGAATTAACTTTGACTAGATAAAAAAAGACAATAAAACTCTTAGATTTTTTTTAAAAAAGATCTATCTCGCTCCCAACTTCATTCCTCTCTCACTCTCACCTACGGTTTGATTTGTAAGTAGCAGAGGGTCCCGAGAGGGGAGAGGGGAGGGGGGAGGGGGAGACGGGAGGGGAGAGAGGGGAGGGGGTTGTTGGAGGGGAGAGGTGGCCGAGATGAGGTGAGTGTGAGTGGGGGGCACCAGAGGAGAGAGAGAGAGAGGACAAGGGGTGAGAGAGAGAGAGAGAGAGCATGCATGGGGAGTGAGGGATGTCAGAGAGGGGAGAGAGAGAGAGAGAGGACAGGGGTGAAAGAGATGGCAAGAGTGCTCATCGGGAACAGTGTCACATGGGGGGTGGAGGGTGGGGGATGTTTGCCGGGAACGGTGGAGTAGGGGAGGGTGGGGGGTGGTCGTCGGAGGGGAGAGGGGAGAGGGGGAAGGGGCTTGTCGGAGGGAAGAGATGGGCAGGGGGAGTGCTTGCTGGAGGGGAGAGAGGGCAGGGGAGAGGGGAGAGGGGGCTTGCCGAAGGGAAGAGAGGGGCAGGGGGATGGGAGGGTGGGAGGTGTTTGCGAGAGGGGAGAGAGGTGGAGGAAGCTTGCTGGAGGGGAGAGAGGGGCAGGGGGGAGGGTGGGGGGTGCTCGCTGGAGGGGCAAGGGAGAGGGGGAGGGGGCTTGCCGAAGGGAAGAGAGGGGCAGGGGGATGGGAGGGTGGGAGGTGTTTGCCAGGGGGGAGAGAGATGGAGGGGGCTTGCTGGAGGGGAGAGAGGGGCAGGGGGGAGGGTGGGGGGTGCTCGATGGAGGGGCAGGGGAGAGGGGGAGGGGGGTTGCAGGAAGGGAGAGAGGGGCAAGGGGGAGGGTGGGGGGTGGTCGTCGGAGTGGAGAGAGGCAGAGAGAGAGGGGGGCATAGGGGAAAGTCGTTCCGTATGGGAGCGACTTTAGAGAAAAGTCGCTCTCACACGGAGCGACTTTCTTCTCTTGCCTCTCTCTCTCATCTCTCTGATGTCTCTCTCTTCTCTCTCTCTCTCTCCCCCGTCTCTCTGGTGTCTCTCTCCTGCTCTCTCTCGCGGACCCCCCCCCACCCTGACCATCGCTCTCTCTCTCACCTCTCTACTTTCTCTCTATCAGACCCCCACCCTGGTCATCTCTTTTTCTCTCTCACCTCTTTGCTCTCTCTCCCCCTCTCTCCCTCTCTCTTGAGGACCCCCCACCCCGACCATCGCTCTCTCTCTCTCTCTCTCTCTCACATCTCTACTCTCCCCCCCTCTCTCTCTCTCTAAGACCCTCACCCCGGCCATCTGTTTCTCTCTCTCTCCTCCCTGCTCTCTCTCCCCCTGCCACCCTCTCTCTCTGCCCCCTCTCTCCGGCCTCCACCCCCTGCCCCCCTCTCTCTCTCTCCCTCGCATCCCCCTCTCTCTTTACAACTAATCTCTCTTTAGGTGCGGGAAATTTGAGATTCTCGAAGGCTATTTAATCTTTTAATTATCAAATAGAGAGAATATTTAAATCTTTATATAATATTTATCGATCCGTCGACATAAGTTAACTACAGTGTCATTTTTGCACTGTTTTAACAAAATTAAAGATATCTTTGCTAATACAAATCCAGAGATGATATATTTACAAATACGTGTTTAAAAGTGATTTGTTTCCAAAAAATCCTTACTTATTATTTTATTATATGGCCGACATTGCGGCACATCCTCAGCCCGATTTGTTTGAGACTCGTGGATTAACTTAAATTTATTCTAAATTTAAGTCATTTTATTTTGGCAAGATGGATTAAGTAAATTGAGTTAAAAATAGGTTAGATTAAGATTAATTAGGGTTGATCTCTCCCCATAAAAATACAATTTTACTCCCATTTTATGGCCCTCACCTACCTTCCAGAGGGCCATATTTAATAACTCTGCATCAAGTTCTTTTGGTTAACTCAAAAACATATCAAAGCACATGGAAATATTATTGGGTTAACCAAAGAGATCTTGGTGGGTTAACTTAATTGTTATCAAAATAAAAGTGGACTAAGTTACATCACCTGAGTTAAATTGGGATAGAGTTAACTCGACGCTAAATCGGGTCTAAGTGGCCTGCACCTCATGCTATGATGGACGTCCACTTGGCTACGAGTAGAAACACTAGCTGTGCATTAAATGACTTACGTACAAATTAAATGACATATCTCATTAATTTGAAATTTTATGGCACTTACATTCAGAAAATACCTTCCACACCCTAGTTGCTATTGGCCAGACAAATCTGGATTTGGTTTGAAAAGTGAATGCTTGAATTACGAATTTGAGTTTTGGATCGAGAAGTAGAAGAAAAATGAAAGATCTTGATCGATAAGTACAAAGCTCAGAACTACAAATTTTGTTAGAGGACCGAAGATTTAGATTGAGAAATGAAGATCTCAATTGAAAAATAAACGGTTGGACTAAAAAAAATACAATTGACCGTAAAGGATATTATTTGGAATGCATATATTTTGAGTTTCCAAATAGACTATATAGTCGTCGGAAAATGGTTACCCACTTCTCGATCCACACCTCCAAGCATTTGTTCGGATGAGACAACGAACTTCGTCGGAGAGAGACTTGCAACCATCAAAAGAGGTTAGAAGGATCCCCAGAGTTACCTTAGAGGACAATATTTTGACGTTCAAATCAGGCAACTGTGGAGCAAAGGTAGAGCATGAGAGGAAGAACAAAAAGGATGAAGGGAAGGTTCTCGCAATGTTTCCTCCTTACCTCCTGGCCGTTGGACCAGTGTCCTTTTACATCATCACTGGGAGGGTTGATTCTTGAGTTGTCGTGACCGGAGGTGGCGTGACCCATCCTGCTCACGTGCCTAACGAGATAGGAGACGTGGGCGGTGACATGTTGTTCCCGTTAGAAGGTAACCCCGCCATTAATGCGACAGGAGCGCCTACCATTAATTACGAAGGGCTCGTCGGAGGAGCGTGCCTGCGCTGACAGATGGAGTGGCACGGGCGTCCAGATATCATCACCAGAGTGAGACGCCATCTATCATTAATGCACAGCAACTGTCGTGTCCTGTAACCGCTACCGGAGAGGGCGCACACTGGTACGGCCCCTGCTATGGGCCTACAATGGGATAGAGGGAGTATTAGACTGCCCAAGTAACTAGGTGAACCTGAAAAGTTCAACTCCTGTAGCGGGCTGGAGATTGAACATTATTGGACCGATAAATGGACCCTCCTCAGACTAGGATGCACCATTTAATGTTCATCCATATGGGTTTTCAAACAGATTAGATACACCATTTAATGTGCATCCATAGCCATTCATTCCGTACATGTGCCTCTTCTCAACCAGGTGGATTTAAATATGGACGAATCACATATAGGGTGCAGACCACCTGGATTGTGCATTACACTCGTTGACAAAAACAATACAAGTGGACTAATCCGATTGATACCTGCTATGTTCATCCATGAAGAACCTGCCAAAATTTTCAGGATTCTCTAATCCCAAGTCTCGACCAAAATTGGGGTATAGTTTCCAGAAGGATAACCCAAATACAAAATTTCAACCATGCTGCATAAAAGACGTAACAACCTATTCGATCCTGAGATTTAGAGAGCTAGCTTCATCATTCGCCCTTAATTTTGCATTTTAAGGAGCGCAAAACATTATGGTCCTTATCAGTAGTTACCAAACCATTTGAGGAAAACATTTGGGCATGTGATTTCTTTGAATCCAACATGTACTTCGAGTCATAAATGACTCGAGTCACATCTTTTTTTACGAAAAGAATGTTTCTTGATTACATGCTAGTAATGATGTATGGAAACTAACGTATCGAATGACTAAAACGCTGGGACTAAGGGCAACTTCCATTGATGTGGGGACAAGCCCTGTTTGAACATCTGGGGCTTGACCAACACTCGGCCCCGGTAATATACTGCTAGATCAAGAGGATAGAAAAAGCCATACCTGTCATCAGTTCACAGCTTTTTGGAAAGTGGTATGAACCAGTATTCATTAAAGTCGTCAGTTCACAGTTTCAATCTACAAAGGGCTGAAGAAAGCTAGTATAAATTTGATGTACATGCAAAACTTGATCATTCAGCAGTTTCAAATACGCTGGAGGCTGATATTGGCAGTCTTTTAATACGCGAGAGACTGAACAAGCGTGCTATCATCATCATCCTGCAGGGGTTCTTCATGCTTCTTCCTCGAGAAGGGTGCCAATACATATCTCACCAAACGACTCAGTGGGTCCTGCAGACCATCCATCTCATAGTGCCCAAATCTCCAATCTCTTTGAACGTAGGGTCGCCAGACAGGCTCGTCAAGTCCGCCTGTAACATGAAGATGATGAGAAAAATGACTGGCATATATAATGCTACCGAGTCTCCTGTCAGTGAGGGTCAGAGACTCGGAAACGAGGATGATGACTTCGGTATGCAAGTTCTTTAAACCCTTAACTAGCTAATCACGGAACTCTTAGGAGGTAAAACGTAAGTGAAAATCGATCTAATTGAGCAACAGCTATGTCAGCAATTTTTAAGTCAATATTTTGGTTCAAGCACTCACTTGAAATATTAGATTCTACTGTTTCATGTGTCGACTTTACTCCTGGAAATCTGCATTTTATACACTACTTTCATCTGGCATTCACTTTTTTTCCTTTTTTATACGCTATTATTGCTGATGATGTTGCCTTGTTCATCATTTTTTTTTAATTGCCATTTCCGCTGCCGTTTGCTATCCTTCTGTCTTCCTTTTTTTCATTTCCAGTTTGTCACAGGCTACCAATGGAGATTGCTCTTTTACTGCCTTTTTCTCCCCCTCCTTGTACTTTGGATTTTGTTCGTAACTTGTACATTAACAGCCCCTAGGTAGGTAATATCCTCATAGTTGGCGAAAGTGATTTAGTCTCACACTGGGTGTTCACATGTGATGCATCTCTATACAATATTGAGAGGTGATGGTTTGACTCCTTCAACATCATATCGGAGAGGGGTTCCTTTCATGATTGTTAGGCTCACTCCACGACCATGTGTGTGGGGATTGGGGTTGGATTTAGTCCCATACCAGGTGTTCATGAGCATTACTCTACGTAATGGCAGACTCTACCTTCTATTAAGGCACAGCTTTTATGATGGTCATGCCTTTAACACCTATAGTTGCCTTATGGTACTGGTTTCCCAGTGTCTTTTAGGGCGCGTTTGGCACTCTAATAGAGTGGATTATGAAAGTAGCTTCCAATCTTTGTGGGAGACAAACATTAATGCTCAAAAAGTTGGTCTCCCATTTCAAAAGTGGATTCTTAAGGTTAGAGAGAGATAGGAACAATAAGGTGTCTTTTCTCTCAAATTTAAAAGCTCCTTTTGGTGAGATTTTGAAAAGAGAAAGTGGATTCTAATCATTGGAATGGGGTCCACATGTTTCATAATCTCCCACATCAAAATTCACCTCTTCTCACACATATTCCCAAACGCACCCTTAATTACACGGTGCCATGGTCTCCTTTTAAATAGACATGAGCCCATACAACTGTTCACCAGAGAGTTTACATAAATGATCCAACGTAGAAAATGGTTCCAGCTTACAAATCATCTAATTCCTACAAAGGACATACCCACCAGAACCCCACCCTACAATGCATGTGCGTCCTAACAATGCTATAATGGATCTGGACCTCCCAAGATTGGATCCTTCATGTTGAGATGTGACTCAAATTCTTCAAAGTGGTGAATATTCAGTGACTGGAACAGTTTAGGGGACTTAGACGATAGATCACCTAAGGTTAGGAAAGAAGAAGTCCAAATTAGACGGAGTACAAGACAAAAGAAGTCTCAACAAGTTAGACGATAAATCGTCTAAGTAGCGAGACTGCACGTGACTTAGAAAATTCAACTTGGATAGAACAGATTTAGAGGATACAACGTCCATATCGAGAACTTAACGGAACACCATCTAAGTGGAAGAATCGTCTAAGTCGGAAGTTGAAGCTGACTTCGACGGAGTAGAGTCTAAGTGGAAGACTTGGACGATGAGATCGTCCAAATAGAAAACTTAGACAATACATCGTCTAATTTTACAAAACGACAAAGACAATGAAAGACTTAGCGTAAATCCGAACAAAGAATATTGAGGATCAGATGGAGCCGGGGCAAAAAGTGGACGATACGCCCTAGGCAATGCGTGAGACATTTCTGTACAATTAGGAGTTCAGAAAAATGGGCCTTTATCGTTATAACCAATTATTAGACAGGGCCAATAATTGCAGGAGTAATCTCTTTTACTGTTAAGGAATATTTGTTAGATTGTGCCCAAAATTTCTATATACGTGATGTATTGAGAACAAGGAAAACCTAACCTAACCTTGTAACCTGAAAAAGCGAGTCTCAGAGACAGGCCGTCACCGCTCTATCTTTGTTCTTGACGTTAGTACAGAAAAGGAAGTTGAGGAAGATTACGTGGACGTAGATAGACAATCTGTCCAATTGAACCACATAAATCTCTGTGCTCTCTCTCTCTCTCTCTCTCTCTCTCTCTCTCTCTCTCTCTCTCTCTCTCTCTCATCTTCTCTTTCCTTCTCTCTTCTTCTACGTATCTTTGTTTTTATATTAATGATCCGTCATCATTGTCTTCTAACGCGGGTGAGGACGGTGAAGTTTCTACTACAAAGGGTGCTCAACAGATTGATATTAGAGAGCAAGATTCTGCACAGATCTACGATACAAGATCAAACATAAGTGGACTGATAAAGGCTGAGTTCAACAAGTTCAATAGTAAAAACAATTTCAGTCTATGACAGATGAGAGTGAAGGGTCTACTGGTTCAACAGAGAGTCAACAGGGCCTTGACAGGAGAGAAGTCCGAAAAAATGGACCAGGAGGATTGGGAGGAACTTGAGCTGAAGTTAACTTAGACGGAACATTGTCTAAGTGGAAGAACTTAGACGATACATCATCTAAGTTGGAAGCTGAACATAAAGCTGACTTAGACGGAGCAACGTCTAAGTGGAAGACTTAGACGATGAGGTCGTCCAAATAGGAAACTTAGACGATACATCATCTAATTTCACAAAAAGACAAAGGCAATGAAGGACTTAGACGATAGCCGTAAATCCGGACAAAGAAGACAGAGGATCAGGTGGAGCCCATGTAAAAAGTGGAGGATATGCCCTACGCAATGCGTGCGGCATTTATGTATGGTTAGGAGTTTGGAAAATTGTGTCTTTATTGTTGTAACCAATTATTGGACAAGACCAATAATTGGAGGAATATTCTCTTTTACTGTTAGAGAATATTTGTCGGATAGTACTCAGAGTTCCTATATATGTGATGTATTGTGAACAAGAAAAACCTAACCTAACTTTGTAACATGAGAAGGCGAGTCTCAGAGACAGGCCACCACCGATGTATCTATGTTCTTAGTGTTAATGCAGAGAAGAAAGTTGAGGAAAGCTCTATGGACGTAGGGAGACAATCTGGCTAACCAAACCACGTAAATCTCTGTGTGTTCTCTCTCTCTCTCTTTGATCTTCTCTTTCCTTCTCTCTTCTTTTGTGCATCTATATTTCTATATTAGTGATCAGTCATCATCGTCTTCTAATACGGGTGAGGACAGTGCTACAAGGAGTGCTCAACACTTCAAAAATCAATAAAACAGAGATCTTTACAGGTCGTGTTCCCAGAATTCAAGCTTGAAAATCATTTCTTATCATTCTGTCACGTCTTCATGACACTAGATGTTCTTGAGGATTACGCTTTTCCACCAAGCAAAGTCTATGGGTCTTGAATGGGATGCAACAATACCCATACGCTATCCTCATTTATAGTGGCGGTCAAATTGTCAAAATGGTACTGATGTTTCACCGGCGTGCACAGGTGCCGTACCACTTATAATGTAGGTAGATAGGAGACTATGCTAACTACTAGACCTTTTTCTTTCTCATTTTCCTTCTCTCGCTCTCCATGTGTCTTTTCTTCCTTCACACATGCTATATATATTCTCTTCTCTCTATTATTCTGTTGACTCTCATCTCATATATCATTTCAGGAGCAACAGATCACCCATGGATAAAACCCGATTGATCATCTCCATGAAATCACCTTCTTATTCTCTGGTTGAAGACTGGGTCTTTGGCTTGTGTTCTCAGCCGTGCCTTGTTTTGTCTTTTAATTTATTGAACTGCAGGATGCATCATGTGATTACCATGAGCGTAAGTAGATGGTAATGGTACCACATTATCGTAAAAGTGAAAAATATTAGACTTGTGCAGCTCACCCATTCTCCCCTAGATATAATTTCTGAAGTACAGCAACTACACTTGTTAATCCCCTCTCCACACAAGACCCAGATCATCTAAGGTCCCATCGGACAGCAAACAACTGAAAGGGATCTCAAAGAAATACCAGATTAATCATCAAGCACTTGCACAGATTCCCCTAATATAGCCCATAAACCCCCAAGAACTATGTACTAAAAACCATTTACCAGTCATCCCTGTAAGCCATCAGAAACTTTGAGTTCCTCAGCTTCCTTAGACTTCCCACACATCTATGCTTCAGTAAACAAATTATCCTTATTCTCCTCAACCTGCATTAATACAATGAGCTCCGTGCTGGACATCCTCCTCAGCCACCTTCAGGTAACTGCCTACCAAACCAATCAAAGATTTGATTTCACTGATTGTAGTGTCTCTGATGTCAAAATCATCATCCGCTTGCAACTCCACCCTCTCTCCAATCATCACTCCTGGTGGTATCTTCCCCTTGGTCGTCCTCTGCATATGCACAAGTGTAGTGCCTAGATCTTCCTCTCGATGCAGCTTGCAAATAAAAACTGCCTCGGCTGCCATTGACCTCATGGCTCATGCATGTGATCGTTGGGACCCCAGCCTACCCTAGACCCCAGTTTATCTGCTCCGCAACCTCACCTTTCTCTCAGTTCTCTCTCCAGTTTCACCTGCATCGTCGCCCCCCATCTGCCATCTCGCCAGGTCTATTCTTCAGTCTCCTTGCACCTCCCACCATGACCCTTGTTCCTCGCTTCACTTCAACTTCAGCAGGCCACACTGTCCCATGACACCTTCTGCCCTGGATGAAGAGGTCGCCAACAGATCCTCTCACAATCTGCCTGCGTGGAGTCATGGAACACACTGTATGAGCCCGAACTCCACCCTTCACCTCGATCCCCTATAAGTAAAGTTGATCTTGTTCCCTCTCTGGGCGACAGACTCCAATAGACTTTTCCAGCCCAACCAGTACTTAATCCAATCTGGTAGTAGCAAACAGGTAATGACAATCAACTGGAGATTTCCTATTTGATTTGAATCCAAATTCAAGATCTCTTTTGAAGTTGACTGCCTGACCACCTGCTACCCTCCTTGAGCCCTTCTCTGGCGGGCTGCATTCCACAGAATCCACATTTTTTAGGGTTTCCACTTGATCTGCAGCACATTGCTGCCCTCTTCACAATACACAATCTCTGCACAAGACTGCCTCCCTGCAAGCACCACCTGTGGTTCCCTTGACCTTAGCTCTACAGCCACAGTTTGAAGATAAAATCCCAGTTGGTGTTCCAGACCTCCATGGGAGGAGGGAGGTTCTCCAACACTTATGAGGCCCGTCCCCATAGTACCCTGGAGGCTTCTCATCATTCTGAACCACATGTCCCAGCCACTCAACAAGGTGGACAAGGTTATTTGTCCTAGGATGCAGCGGCACACCAAGCATTCAACACAGGACCCCATCATGAACCTCCAAGGGCTTTTTCAATGCCTGCTGAAGTGCTGATCTCCAATAGCGGTGCAGCCATGCATCATAATCTTCTCCCCAACCCGACCATCTGGATGCTGAACCAGAAAAGATCCAGGGACCACACACCAGAATGCCCATCGCCCAATGCCAATCCACTGCTATTTCATCTCCCTACAATTGCCCTCAGAGATGGATCCACTCCGCACCTGAAAACAATTTATAGGATAGAGCTAACCATTTATATCATCCTTTAACTCCCCTCAGTAGTGAGATTGACTCCATTGAAAACAAGTCAAAGTGCAGATGTTTCAACATTGTTGACTCAATTTACAATGCAAAATTTCACGTGAAGCATGTAAAGTACAGATTGGCTGAAACACCAGATTGATAACCACGGAAAGAATATATGGGATCTGATACCTACCAGCATACATGAGTCCATGTCTATCAACAGCTCGATAAAATGGTCGTGTTCTCCTTTCCTTAGCTGCACATTGAAGTTCACGCCAAGCAAGAGCTCTATCTATTTTGGTAATTTTACCTGTTTTCACCACCTGAATAATAATGTTAGCAATAGAAGTAAATAGCAAACAAAAGTTATGAATTTCTGTAAGAAACCTACGTCACCAAGCATAGATTACAAAGATATTTAACACATTAGATATATTTCAGTGATGAGGTAAGATCATAATGGCCCATTTGCACATGTCTGCCATAAATATCAGACTGTAGTTCTGAAATGAAACCACGGAGTCATAACTACAGTTTTTTGTATTCTAAACATGGATTTTGACAATGTTATCAGAAAGGATATCAGAGAACATGTACTAATTTATTGTATTATACAATAACTTCACAATACAATATTTTAACCATCATTTTGTCTTCTAAAGAACTAAGGTTCTCCAAAGTACAAACATCACAACTAAACAAAATATACCCTTAAAACAATTACCTTTGTAAACAAATAGTATGAAGGGCGAGGATGACGAGCAAGGCCATTGGCACGATCAACTGCCACAAGTCCAAACTTGGGACCATATCCATCGGCCCATTCCCAGTTATCCGATATTGTCCAAAATAGATAACCAAGTACAGGAACTCCCTAGAAGATTTATGTTCACACATTATGAGCATATAATGATCTATCCCCTTCACAAACCAACCACAATGTGAAAGAGGAGAGAGGGGAAATTTTAGTTTTGGATCAGCACCTTGGTAATTGCTGCATATATAGCCAACAAGTGCTCCAGCAGGTATGGTCGACGGATCAAATCGGTTTCATCAGAAATTCCATTTTCAGAAATAATGAAAGGCACTTTCAAGTGCTTGTATCTTTCATGAAACTGAAGTAGCATACGGTATAGACCATCAGGATAAACACCCCTTCCAGATTCACTGTATTCATCATTATCTACAAGCTTCAAGCCAGGCCCTGAAAACACTTCCTAATCATCATTAAACAGTTAGACCAATGTCTTCATCTAATGAGGAATCTTTCTCTGTAGCTTCCAAAGCATTACACTAACCTGCCCATAGTAGTTTATTCCCATGAAATCTAGCTTATCTGATATACTATCCATGAATGGAAACAGAGTCAGTGAATTTGCCAATGCAACGGAAGCAATGTCAAAGAGGCCATAGGGACGTGCAAATGACACATGATGCGCAACCCCAACTATCCGCTTTGATGTGCTGTTAATGGCACCAATCACAAGCTTTAGTAAATCTGAAAGCAGACCAGGTACACAGACAGTAAACTTGGCAAGAGAGAAGGAAGAGAAGTGAAACAACTTCACGTTAGTATACTATGATCCATGTCTATGAGCATAAATAAAATTTAAAAAGGACCTTTGTTCATGAATATGGTCATAGGCCTTCGCATGTGCAACAGCAATCCAGTGCATGGCTTGATGAAAAACTCCAGTAGGTAAAGCAGATGTGACAACCTCGAGCATATCAGGATCTCCACCAGGCCATGTACCAGCACAGTATGTTAGCAAACAAAAGACATGAGGCTCATTAAAGGTCACCCAGTAGTCCACCAATTCGCACACACGATCAACAACAAGCCTGCATAACAAAAAGCGGGACCATTTACAGTATTCATCAAATAACATCAAAACTTGATCTTGTTCTCTGAAACTAACATCAGGTAGAGGACAAAAAATGGTGGAATACAGAAAATGTAGGAAATGCTTAGTGCATCATTTCAATGTTTGTTGAATTGCCTGGCCGAAGGTTGGTGTTTGCTTGGCGCTGGCATTGCCTGGTTGACAGTTCGTTGTATTGGGACAAGTGGCTAGGTCTTCTTTCCTATAATATTTTTCTTTCCTTCGTCTAATCCTCTATGTAACTTTGTTTTTGTTTTTTTCCCCCTTGTTAACTTGAGTCTGATTGTTTGTAGAGGAATGTCAGTTATTAATATCCTCCAGATGTACCATATCTCTCTGATGTAGCAACAAGTTTGGTTGTAATCCCCCTTCTCCTAAATGGAAAACCTCCCATGTCAGAAGTATAATCTTCCCTCACAAAAACTGCAGTCGAGTGTAACCAGGCTCAAGGATACTAGTAGAGGACCTTGCCAAACGCTCCATATGAAACTATCTCATCTTCTCAACATTTTCTTGATAGATGTTTAACCAAGAAGGAAATTGAAACAGGTTTAGACATTAATCCAACAAGTCTACTGAAATAGGTTTAGACGCTAACTCAACAAGGCAATTGAAGCAGGTCCCTGTTGGCAATGTGAAGATCATTTGAATTTATGATAAATATGTACGAGAAAAATTGACGAGATTTAAGAAGCACACAATTGGTCAATTCAACAGTCAAAGCCAAGCCAGATCAAGTCCAAAGCGCAGTAAAATCCAAATGTGAACAATGGAGAAGAAGCTAGGAGGAGGGGCCCTTTTATAGCGCCAAGGACGCCACCTGGACTGGAGGTGGGTGCCCACCGCCACCAGTTGGTCAGGGTGGGGCCAGCCAGTGACCCCACCTTGACAGGGTGAGGGCGGCCACCGCCCCCACCCTGACCGGATCACCTTCTCTAGCGCCGGAGCGCTTGCCGCCGCCAGTCTGACAGGGTGAGGGCGCCAAGCGCCCCCACCCTGACCCAGTCGCCTCTCCCAGTGCCCTCCACCTTGACCCAACTCCTACTTCCAGCGCTCGGGCGCTCGCTGCTGCCAGTCGGACCAACTGAGGGTGCTTAGCGCCCCCCACCTTGACCCAACTCCTCCTTCCAGCGCCCAGCACTCGCCGCTGCCAGTTGGACCAACTGAGGGCTCTCAGCGCCCCCCACCTTGACCCAACTCCTCTTTCCAGCGCCCGGGCACTCGCCGTTGCCAGTTTGACCAACTGAGGGCGCTCAGCGCCCCCCACCTTGACCCAGTCCCTCATCCCAGCGCTAAGTGCTCTGAGCTGTCACCTTGGCAAGCTGAGGGTGCTGAACGTCCCTACCTTGACAAATCAGGGGCTGGGAGAGACCCCAGTTGGACCAGATGGCTTCGCCCAGTGCCCCTACCTTGTCCTAGTGGCCCCTTCTACCACACCCAATGCTGAGCACGTAAACAGACAGACAGACGGATACACACGCCTGCATAGAGAAGAGGAGCATTGCGCGGAGGATTTCTGGCTTTCTGCTCTCTGCAGTCTTTGCCTTGTAGTTTTTGCCCTTCTCTCGTTTGGGTATATTGTCGCTGCTGATGCTGATTATTTTTTTTTATGAGATAAAAAGGAGGAGACTTTGTTCCCCCGAACGCTGCCAGTCAAGCCAATTTAATCTTTGAGTGCAGTGTTGGCGATATTACTTAACTCCAAAATATCAGTTCCTTGGCAAGTCTGTCCGAAGTGCACTCCCCAACAATGACTTTTAGTCTCTTGTTCTCCGTCAGTCTTTGGCTCCAGCCAATCTTAGTCCATCACCTCAGTTCCAATTACCCCAGACATCGGTCTTAGTCACTCCGGCCTGTCCAACTACTGCACCAGTGCATTTAGTTAGTTAATCTAGTTATCCAGCCATCTAAATCATCCAGCTGTCCAGTTTATTTCAGCTGTCACAGTTTATCCAGCTGCTCCAGTTTATTCCAACTGTCCCTGTCTTCCCAGTTGACCCGGTTTATTCAATTGTCCCAGTTTATATATATTTGTCTCGGTCAACTCAGCTGCTCTAGTTTATCTCAGCTGTCCTTACCTTCCCAGTTGACCCGATTTATTCAACTGTCCCTGTTTATATAGTTCTCTCACTCTACTCAGCTGCTCCAATTTATCCCAGCTGTCCTTACCTTCCTAGTTGACTCGGTTTATTCAACTGTCCCAGTTCATACAGTTGTCTCAGTCTACTCAACTGTTCCAGTTTATCCAGCTGTCTCCGACCCAATCTGGTCAACTACTCCAATTGGCTACTTACTCCAGGAAACTTAACTGTTCCATGTTAGCCCGTTATCTAACCATGATATAGGCCATAATACCTCCCAATGTTTATTTTATTCCAGTCATCGCAGTCACTGACCTAAAACTAATTTTGCTCCAGGTCAATTATAATCCAGACGCCCCTTGCCTCTCAGACACCAGTTTTGTTCCGGATCAGTTACATCACAGTCGCCCCTCTTACGGTTGCGGCCGTGCCACCGCCCCTCTGCATGTCTCGGCCATGTCATAGTGCCATGGCCCACTACGCGGGCATATCTGTTGTACCAGCATACGGCACTCCGAACATGCAGTCATCCCAGCATGCTGGCACCCTCATGGATTCCCGGTCGCTCACCTCGAGCGGAATCTGTATCCTTGCACAGCCAATTCAACACCAACAGTGTTACGTTCAAGGTCGGCACTTCCCAACACATAGTCCTGCTCGGGATAGCATCATGTAAATAGTTGAGTTCCTTCCAAAGCAATGACCCGGGGACCACTATTTATGACGAAATTGTCCCGTGGCTTGCGCATATGATAGAAGAACTCCTCTGTCTTTGTAATGCCTTTCACGGTTTTTATCAATGAAATGTGGACGATCATGTTTATTTCATTCCCACTTTCATGATTCCAGTTACTGATGTTTGTGCTGTCTCATCAGTAAATATATTATCCCCCTCTCACATCATGACCTTTTATGGCATTTCACCCCCTTACTGATAAAGTGAACCAAGGTGTTCGGATTCAATCCGATGCAAATAAACATCGATCGCTTGCGGTCAATGGGGATGCCGTCCAGCACCCGATCTTCCACATCACCTGATATATCCACACTTAAGGATCCCTTCTTTGACCTTAACTATTGAGTAGTTATCCTGTCACCCAATATAGAGTTCCTTTGTGTGTCCTCGGTGTAATCTTTCGGGCATTAGTTTATCGAGAAAGAGGTCGAGGAGATATTATTTTTTCCCAACAAAAAAAAAGAGAAGAAAAAAAAGACAGCGGGAAAACAGTCCCCAATCACCTCCTAGACGTATGAAAGACTTCAAGAACTATCATGTCAAACGAAACAAACAAAACTACTTTCACTGCTCAAATATGATCTGCAACAATATGGTACATGAGATGAAAACAAGTTCTCCTTTTAACAGAACTGAAGCAATGGAGCTTATCTGTAAGATGGAAATTAAGGGAGAAGCGTCATCATATTTCAAATAATGCAATACATAACTGCTGGCTTCTGCAGATTGCAAAGTATTCACCCTGCATGTATAGACAGTCTATTTTGATACTTGCGCATATCCTGTATTTGCATTTTTCACCTGTGGCATCTATATTTCACATACATAAGATATGCAAAAACCTTTTCTTGACCTTCCAAATTTGTTGAGATGTCCAAGATTACATTCGCCCGCAACTCTGAACATCTGGCATTAAGTCATTAGACAAGATTATAAAATTCTCACCTTGTAAAGTCAATGAAATAGTCAACAGTTTTCTCCATTTTCCATCCACCATATTCACCAGCCCAAGGAGGAAGTGAATGATGGAACAACGTAATCATCACCTTCATTCCATATGATCGGGCTCTTTCTATTATCCATCTATATCGTTCCAAGGCAGCAAAATTAACCTAAGGAAAAACATCCAATTGCCATGGTTTAGCTTTATAGTGAAAATGGGATGTAAAACAGATATTTATGAAGGAAATATCATCACACATACAATGCTTAATCAATTTTGTATTAGCGATTAACTGGAGAAGCACATTTCTCAGTATGGCAAATGTATAAGGATTAAATCACTTAATGCATTCTGGACATCCTGTTTGCTGAGTCCTCAGTATCAGTCATGTATTTTGTGAGAAAACAACGGAATAACAATAAGACCAGAAAATGTAATGGAAGTCTTACAATTTCACGCAGATTATTTACTGGTTCCTTGGGCATGATCCTTGTCCAATCTATCCCCATCCGGAAAACACTGACACCAGTGTCTTTAGCAAGCTTCAACTCAGTATCAGGGTCAGACCAAAATCTTAGCCTCTCCTCTCTGTGATTAAGCAAAAACAGATGCACTCCGTTAACCTTCAAACAACGGCCTATTGAATATTTACAACAAATAGTGAACACATAATATGCAGTTACGTTTCATTCAAATCATACACTGAATAAAGCTTCATGAAGTATAACATACGGGTGATATACATTGTGCCACGCTGCAACACTGTGGACACACTCAGCATTGTCAACTTCTTCATCCTCACCAATTACATACTCCTCAAACCCTCTAATCATGGCCTCCATTGCAAGCTTAACAGGTTTCCTCGTGTTCACATTAGACCTTCCAGGTCCATCTCTGGATACAGAGGCCTGCTGAGACCCACCATTGCCAGCTGCACAAGCCATCAAGGCATCAGCAGGCTGTGGCTCCTGAGTAGGCCCAGAATCCCCACACGGATGCTCCACAGCAAACTCAAGCCAAGCATCATTGAGCCTGTCCTCAACATGAGCTGGTGCAGTTGCCAATCCAAAGAAGAACTTTTCACCATCCTCTGCATTGACACATGTTATTATAACATCAATGGATGGACAAAAAAATGGTTCTACACAAACCTCCAGATTTTTTATCCATTTGCCTAGTCAATTATTTGATGAATATAGAATGGTTACATCTCCATCTTTGTCTTCCTTTTACTTAAATTACTGAAGCTAATTCATATTAAATTATCAAAAATTCTAACCTTAAAAAAAGTATCAAAATCTTCACAACGTGCCAAACATACTTCACAGAGCCTCTCGCCGGAAAAGTCATTCACAACAGATCATCACATGCAAGAAGTGCCCGAGCAGCATAGACACGATTCGTTCACGTGTAAGCACAAAAAAGATACTCAGAAGTGCGAAATGTGCTCTTTCCCCCCTCACAAGTATTACAGAATCCGTCCATGCTCGAACCTTATTTCTCCGTCCACCGGCTTAGAGTCCTTCAGGTGCTTGACAACAAAAAATCGAACCCCCTAAAACCCTAAAAAAAACCCTAAACTCCACTATGAGGGGGGATGCAGACAACTACCAATCAAAAAGAATTCCTAAGCTCCGCCCCGACCACACAACAACCGGCGCGGGTGCCCAAAAAAAAATTTGAAACGTCCGGTACCCCCCCCAGCGTTCACGGAGAGAGCATTTTTGGTGAGGGGACTTACCGTCGCCGGGGACGGCGTTGAAGTCGGCGAGCACCTCCGCGGACTCGTCGATGGGGGAGCGGAAGGGGTGGAGGTTCCGCTTCCGGTAGCAGGAGTAGGAGTAGGCGTTCACGGCGACGGTGATGGTCGCCAGCACGCCCGCGAGCTTGGTGGCCGACACCAGCAGCGCTAGCAGCGCCATCTCCGATCGATCTCCAGCGCTCCCGCTCGATCCTTCCCTCCCTCCCCCGGTAGACGAGGAAGAAACAAATCAAACACAAGACGTAAGTGGACCTTGGAATCGTGGTGTTGTTTGTCGGGCCGCCACGTGGAAGATGACGAGATGTGTCAAGACCAGAAGCGCCTTGGAAGGGCCTCGGGGATCGCGGACAAAGATGTTAAGGTTATCCTTCTCTCTCCACGGTCCACCAAAGAATTTGGATTTATAAAAAGGGATTTATATGTACCATCTTTTAAGTAAATATTAAAAATGTTATTTTATATATCATGCATTATGTGTATTATCTTTATAAAATAAAATCTTGAGTTTAACATAACAATTATCCTTCATCCCATTAAATAAATTAGATATAATTAAAAATTAATCTAAGTGATAAACGATATTTTTGCTCTTTAATTAAAATCTGAAAGACTTGGCCATTGACATTTGTGTTGGAAAGACTGCGCATAGAATGCCACCTCTATTACGTTCTCGACAGGGAGAGAATATAATAGAGACATGAAAATATGGAGTGTTTTAATATTTTACATGTAACTATGTAAGGATTATATATATAAAAAATTATATCTCAAAAAGGTTTCTTCATGTGAGAAGCCTTTTTGCTGGGATTTTTATAAAACTTTGAGGTTTTAAATAAAATTTAGTTTTTATTTGAAATCAGATAAGTGAAATTTGATAGCATCTCACTCTATTATCTCATCATCATCATCATCATCAGAGCCTTATCCCAATTAATTGGGGTCGGCTACATGAATCCTGTTCCGCCAAAGATTTCTATCAAGTGCAATATTCATATTTAAACTCAAGGAACTAATGTCCTTCCTAATAACATCGCATCATCTCACTTTAGACCTTCCTCGAACTCTTTTACTAACATCCACTGAGGAACTAATGTCCTTGCCATTTTAGCTCTCATTATCTAAAATATTAAATTCACGTCTAATCTGTTGATGTATTATAAGAAATCTTTACAAGTGGCAATATACGAAGATAATATTTGATGATTTTTTGAGAAAAAAATAAATTTATATCATTCAAAAATATTTTATTTTATAACTAGAGTAATTGAAAATGACAATTAACGGTTAATAGAGGTGGATTGACATTTTGTATAAGCCATGGAATGTAGATACTATTGCGTGGAAAAAGTTACAATGTCTAAAAAAGGAAAAAACTCACTTGCAGTTAAATTTTAAGAAACATTTTTAGACATTGATTAAGATATTTTATCAAACAATGTGAAATTAGAATGCCTGACCATAGACATCAAAGTGTTATCAAATGGAACTGGCCATTGAAAATCTGTTTTCCAGAAGACCATATTAGATAATCAAATTACATAATGAATTTTGTCATAAAATTTGTGATTGACAAATAAAAAGTTAAAATTTAGGAAATGTGAGACACGAGACGAGGTGTGGTTTGATTAAGAGAAGTTAAAACTCGTGATTGGTTAATAAGAATGAATCACAGATCATGATGTTGGAGTTAATCATGTAATTTAATCTTGAATAATCGATATTGATGTGTGTCCACCGGTGGATGACCGTCACGTGTTCTCATTCCCGCTAGGTCATGATTTTTTGTCGAGTTTTGAAAGTTTGACATCGTAATTATGATAGGTCGACGGTAGCATATCTGCATCTCTTTTTGGTGCCGCGATTCTCTCTACTTCACACCATAACGGCTATAACTTCGATTGTGACGCCAAGTTTTAAATGCTAGAGGTCCGTCGACTATATCATCCCTCTCTAGCGTTCACCTACAAAAAGAGGTCTCAATGGCCTCTTTCATGTACACAAGAAAGGATAGAAAAGCATCTTCCTACCTCGCCAAAATCCTCTCGGATGAAAGCACCACCCCTCTAGCACAGTCACCCGAGCCCCATGGTCGCCCTTCTGTTTCTTCCTTAGGCTAGCTCCCCTGTCCTGAGCCATCTTCACCTCTTTAGAACTTCATTCTCACCTCTCCCTTAGTCTACTAACTTAAGTATTGGAGAGTTCTCTCGAGGGACCATCACTCCGATGAATAACTTTATGCATATTGAAGTTATGCAAGGCTCACTGTGAGGGATCCCCACTTCCAATAGCCCAACTGAGAACTCCGAAAAAGTACACTCACGCTGGGTATCTAGCGTGGGGGGATCAACCAAGTCCTTGACCTCTAGCGGATCTAGGCTCCCCAAGTTGGAAGGCGACCAACACTTAGATTGAGAGTCATCAAACAAGACTCCAAGAGCTCGGACCATGGTCATCCCAAAGCTACCCAGAAGCCGGTCACTTGGAACCCATGATCCGTTCGATTGCTGGGAGTGTGGGTGAAGTGGTTCATGTTGATCCGGATACCATCTCCCTTGCTCGGTCGCACGTTGCTCGAGCCTGCGTGCTCCTGGATGTTTCTCTCAGGGTCCCGGACCAGGTTTGGGTTGGCATTGGTGCAGATGGCTTCTGGCAACCGGTGTCTTACCCTCATCTGCCTTCGTTTTGTTCTGAGTGCCATCGATTGGGGCATGTTATTAGCAAATGTAAGAAGTCTGGTGGTCATCTTTCTTCTGAACGTGATCCTCCTGGTGGTTTTCCTCGGGCCACCGGTAAGGGAGCTCCGACGAGGGCGGGGGTGCAAGCGTGGCGAGCTGTTAACTGGCCTGCTCATCCTCCCCGTAAAGCCGCCGACAGTTCAGCTGGGCCATCGGTCCCACCTCCCCATCAGTTGCAGGATTTGCGCGAAGTGTCTCTTGAAGAGACGCCCCTTAATACGTTGGTCAATGCTGTCCCTACGCTGCCTACTGAGACTTTTTCTCAGCAGGCCCCCCTGTCCACAGCGGCGTTGAAGCACCTTGTATGGCTAGTGTAGGTGATGGCGCTGTGAAGACTTTAGCTACCTCTAAAGGCCCATCTCCACTGCCTTCCCTTGCTGATGGTGGAGCCCCCTCTCCTCTACAATCGTCTCCTAGTGCGCCTCCTCCTTTCCAAGGAGTTATTGTAACTGCTGGCCCCTCACAACAGTCCACCTCCTCCAACATAGCTCCTGGTTTTCATAAAGGCTTTTGTGCCTCTACGGCACCCCTGATCCCTCCACGCGTGGACTCTGTTGCCCCCGGCGACTCTGTTTTTATGCCATGTGCAGCAGCTCATAGAGATGCCTTGGTGGTGGCCCCGCCGGCAAGGTTCTCTTTGCAGAGTGCGTTGATGGAGATGCCGTGGCCCTTCCTGCCACGGCCGGGACCTTTGGCACAAGCAGGGGTCCTGTACATCCATCTACTCCATTTACAGATGGCCCGCTTGCTGGCTTGGTGGCGGCCCCCACCGGTAAGAAGCTTTTTGTCCAGACACTTCTTGGTGTGCTGCTTGGTCCACGCCCCGCCACCTCTCTTGCTGTCAATCGTCAGCCTGTTTCTGTCATCTGTGAGGAAGCCAAGCATTTGGCCTGTCTGGCTAATACTCTCCCCACACTCCCTGAGCCTTCAGATCCTCCTGCTACTCGGCTATGCGTCAATGCTGCCCCCGTGCCAACGTCTATGTCAACTTTGTCGTCCATCTTGGCTTTGCCAGCGGCCCCCCGTGCAGAGGCTCCTCCTCCACCTGATGTTGTTGACCCTTCTAGGCCACTCTCTGCTGATGCATCCTGTGAGTCTGTCTTTGAAGGTCCGATTGACGTGCAGGGCTACATGCCCTCTCGGCCGCCCACCCCAAATGTTGCTCTCAGCCAAGCTGACCTCGAGGTGTTTGATGGTTCGGTTGATGAGGCGAAAGTGGAGCTCGATGACCTTGACTTCAAACCCGCCCCCCGGAGCAATCGTAGGAATCGTCGCAGGCCCAACCGCTACCGCGAGTTTTAGCTGGTTTCTTCGCTCTATTGTCTTGTTGCCCGCCTCTTCTTAGGTCTATGTTCCTTTTTCAGTTATGTTTGTACTTTCTTTTCTCCAGAGCCTTGCTTTTATCTCCACGGCCCCTCTGCGTAGGGTGTCTGCTTCTGGCACTTGTTGTTTGTTGTGTTTACTTTTATCATATTAATAAAATGCCTAGTTGATCTTGGGATCTGTCTAGGTATTACCTTAGTTAACAAAAAAAGTTACCCATAAACCCCTCGAGCGAAGAAATGACAGTCTTAAAGCTACGCTAACCTTTGACCATTTAGGCTGCTCTTTCTTAGACTGTATATCCGAGCCTAGTCTCTCTTTTCCTTGCTCTATATTTTGTCACTCTTGACACCTTGCAATTAGTTTATTTGAAGACTAAAAATATAATTGTCTGTGTCATACACATAGGATATTAAAACTTTAAACAATTTCGCGGAATTCAGTCCGTGGGTGGATGATCATCGTATTGAGATGGGATTTACCCCATATTTTATCGCGTTGGATTGCCTAAACTGGACGACTCGGGTGCCCTTTTACAAGAATCTCGTGCTCCGATCCGGGTAAACACCCCTGTTCCTCCATCTACCCTGGTTTGCAAATTGGGTTCAGAAAACCCAGAGTGCCCATGTTTCTTACAGGCCATGACGGCGAGAAGCCCCAACATAGGATTACAGATGGCACTGAGCCGGCGGCAAGCTCCAAGGTGAGAAACTTGCTTGTGCCACATCCCCCGCAGCCAGGGAAGATTCTAATCTATTCTTACAGAATGCATCGGGGAGTTACGCTAATTCTCTAATTTTATCTCACAATGCGATCGCTATAAGTGTGTTATTACTTCTGCACCTGCAAAATCTGTGAAGGATAGATCAACCAAAACTGGGCGTCCTCGGTTCAATCTCCGAGAAGATTGGGATCTCTTCCAAGCTGAAGGTCCATCCCATCTCTAGCTTGATTCGACGCAGAGCCACGGCAAGGCGGCCAAGCGGATGCCGACCGCCGAGAAGGCGATGAGTACCCCGGGTGCGCCATCACAGGGAAAGGACTGTTTGGAAGGGTGAGGGAGAGAGAGAGAGAGAGAGGGGGGGGATTCTTTATTCAAACAGTAAAATATTCCACCAATATTCTTCGTCTGCAACTGACTGTTAATGACTGGGACTGACAGTTCTTAAAGACGGTCAAAATCAAATAAATGTTTTTTAAAAATTAATATTTAAATTAATATTTATAAATATAAAAAGTTAAAATATCTTTTTTGCAAAATTAACAAATCGAGTTAGATATTTTGATTGCGTTTTGTCGTCTGACAATTTGTGGACGCCAGAATAAAAAGAAGAGAGATATTCGTGGCATCATCTTTTCAATAAATGCGAAGGTGTTGTCCTTTTATGATCGTAACATGATCGGAGCTTCATCTGAATCATGATAGCTTTTCTTTAAATCTACGGCATGAGAATTTTAGCAAAATAAGATATAGAAACGACCTGTTTCGAATCCACGATTTTTTAAAACCTGCATCTTTACAAATAATTGTCTAATTACTCTGAAAGTTTGACGAAGGAATAGACGTAAAATAAGTCATTAATAGGGTGTCCGGGAACACTTAAAAAAAACTCTTTCTACCGAAAATAGTATGTCACGTTAACTTTTAATTTAATTTTTAAAATTAAAAAAATAGATACTACTTGTTCGATAAAATTGTTATAATTTTTAAATTTTATGTTAACTTGTTTGGTATGACATCACCGACATCTCCTGCATACGTGGAGTTAGCCCTCCGGTGATGCTCTTCCCGGGGGTTCACCCCAACATAGCCTCGCCGCTATCGCCATGTTCCTCCTCACGTCTCTCGTCTCCACCACCCTCCCCTCCTCCTCCCGGGTAACAGCCGCCGGCCAGTTCCGGAACTGCAACAAGGTGCCCCTCCCCGCGCCCGCCACTGTGCCCGATCGAGAGCCTGGCCTTCGACGGCGCGGGAGGAGGCCCTTACACGGGCGTCTCCGACGGCCGCGTCCTCAGGTGGAAGCCAGAGGCCCGTCTCTGGGAGGAGTTTGCTGTCTGCCAGTGGCCACGGGGGGAGGGGGGAACCGGAGGGGAGCCGGAGGGGGGGGGGGAGGGGGCTACGGGCAGAGGGGGGAACCGGAGGGGGGGAGGGGGCTGCCGGGGAGGGGAGGGGAGGGCCGCAGGGGGGAGCCGGAGGGGCCGCGGAGGGGGCTGCGGGCAGAGGGGGGAACCGGAGGGGGGGGAGGGGGCTGCCGGGGAGGGGAGGGGAAGGCCGCGGGGGGGGGGGGGGGGCTGCGGGTGGAGGGGGGAACCGGAGGGGGGGGAGGGGGCTGCCGGGGAGGGGAGGGGAGGGCCGCAGGGGGTAGCCGGAGGGGGGGGAGGGGGCTGTGGGCGGAGGGGGGAACCGGAGGGGGGAGGGGAGGGCCGCAGGGGGGAGCCGGAGGGGGGAGGGGGCTGCGGGGGAGGGGAGGGTCGCCGGCGCCGATGGGGGGGACGCAGGGGGAGGGGGGAGAGAGAAACGTAGGGGGAAGGGGAGAGATCAGAGAACCGCAAGAGGGGTCGTTACCCGAGCGCTCTCAAAATAAAAACTACTCCGGAGTTATTTTTATTTGGAAAGAGATTTGAACGTAGTTGATTTCTTTTTTAAAAATTAGAAAAGTACTTACCAAACATGATTAAGCGAGTTCTCTCTGTTTTTTTTAAATTTGATAGAGAAAGAAGGGAAAAGAACGCAACCAAACACCAGGAGATTTCAAATTCTTATGCTAAAATATCTTATCCGGCTATTAAATCAAAGCCAAGTTTGCAGCAAATTAGCCTTCACTCTGGCTTTCTTCTCTCAACTAAAGATATTTAATCACAACGAAAGATGTTTATGCCGCATTTGCAATAAGTTAAGAATCATAAATTCCTAAAAAGATGTTCTCTTCTCACATCTTTTTCTCTCTATCTCTCTACCTGTCATAATCTCTCTTTTTAAAAATTTGACGAGGCGTTAGTCCATTGAAATCCCCCCTCCATAATCGGTCCCAAAGACAGCTTTAATCAGAGAGAAGTATTGCTATTTATTTATTATAATTTATAAAATCAAATATTATAATTTTAAATAAGTTATGTAATTTTATGATCAGACGGTTAAATTGAAAGTAATAAAAATTGTCACATAAAATATAGCTTCTAATTGCAAAAAAGATAATGAGAGCCAAAATCAAACTCATTTTTAGAGTCACCTACATAGGATCTTGATAACACGGATGGCTACACATCCAGACCAGACACTACAGGAAAAAATGCACATAATTACACTTCCTTCCAGCTACTTCCACGTATCCCAACACCGCCGCAACGCTGCTCCTGCTTACGCGGCCCGGGGGGGGGGGCGGTGACGTAGCGCACCTCCCCGGCCTCCAACACGTCGCCAGGAGCGGCTGCTTCCGCTTGCCCCGCCGCCGCCGCCGCCAGAGAGACGCCCTTGTAATCGAGGTTCTCGTCGTCGTAGATCTCCCACCACCTCTTCACCAGCGCCTTGATGTCCTCCCTGTCCATGTTCTCCTCCTTCCCCGTGTACCTCCACGGCTTCGACCCCTGGATTAATGGCGTCAAATCCCCGTCATCACAAGCATCGCCTAGGTGGTTTGGTCGGGGGTGGGTGGGAAGGAAGCGTACCGCCGCACAGTAGTAGTGGACGACCTTGATCTCGGCGAGGTCCACCTTAATTCTCCGGGTGGCGCCACAGCATGGCCATGACAAGGCTGTACATCAGGTGGATCGGACGGTACACGTTCCGGAAGAACAGGTTGAGGAGGTCTTGCTCGGCGAAAGGGGTGGGCGGGGTCACCCGGAGGGTGGCGAGGAGGCGCTCGCAGGTGTCCAGGCTCGGCACGTGGACGAGCATCCCCGCGTTGGCAGGGGCCCTAGCTCCCCTTCAGTCTAGGGCGGCTTACCTAGTCGACGCTGCTGGCAGAACCCCATCCTGTACTGTGGGGTGTGGCTCCAGGTCCGCTCGCTGAAGCAGTCCATCACGGCATAGAAGTGGACGTCGGTGAGGTCGAAGAGCTGGTCTATGTTGTCGTACACCTGGATGTCGGCATCCAGGTATGCCATCTTCTTGTACTCCACAAACTGCAGCGAGGAGAACAAAAGAAGGGAACGGAGAACAGGGTCATATCCTGTCGCGCACGACCACGACCACCCATGTCAAAGACGTGCGTGACGTACGCGATACTCCTTGTAGATAATGCAACCACGTCCACTGAATTTCTGTTGTAATCTTATCTTTGTTGCAACTGCCCTGCATCATATCCTTACTAAATTGCCTGACTGATAACAAGTTCTTCCCGAGATTGGATACACAGAGAATGCCTTTAAGAGAAACAGTGCCGCTGGGGGTAGCATAAAAGGTATCACCAATATGAGATATAGCTAGACCTGTGCCGTTGCCGGTCAGAACGTGATCAGAACCTTGATAAGTGGTGGGGGTGACCAGCTGTTGGAGATCCGGCGTGACATGGTGTGTTGCACCGGAATCGGGATAGCAAGCAGAAACAGCCGGCGCTAGCGGGCCAGCTTGTCAAGCGGGAACAACGGAGTCAAATTGGGATCCAAGGCCGTTGAGGACGAGAAGAATAAGGTCAGAATCCTGAACGGGATGGTCGATAGCTTTCAGCTTATCAGCAAGGAGCTTGACTTCTTGGATATAGGCCGTGACAGAGGAGGAGCCACGACGTAGTCCATGTAGTTGTGCCTTGAGTTGGAGAATTCGGGCCCGAGATGTGGAGGCAAAGGACCGAGCAAGAGCGTCCCACACCTCCTTTGCCGTATTGAGATGAACGATCAATGGTAAAATGGGCTCCGAAACAGAAGCAATCAGACAGGAAAGAAGATATTGGTCGGGCTGTGCCCATGAGAGGTAAGCAGGATTGGCCAGGGGGGTGTGGGAGGGGGATTGTTGGGGAAGTGTAGACGCAGGAGGTGACACCTCTTCTACCAACTCAAGAAGACCGTGACTCCGAAGGAACGGAAGAAACTGTGCGCACCACAGAAGGTAATTGTCTGCTGTAAGCTTGATGGGAAGGAAGGTCATTACGTTGGTTGGAAAACTGGAGGGTTGGGACGCAGGAAGTGAGGGTGCCATCATGGTGACTGCAGACGGAGTGATGTTGGTGGCGTTGGAGATGGTGGTTGCTGAGGACGCGGCCATGGCTGCAGCAGAGGCATCAGAAGGAGAAGAAGGAGACGAGGCCATGTTGAGACGTCGTGAGACACACAGGCTCTGATACCATGTGATAATTGCGCCTGCGGATATGATGCGGGGCAGTTGCAACAAAGATAAGATTATAACAGAAATTCAGTGGACGTGGTTACATTATCTACAAGGAGTATCGCGTACGTCAGCACGTCTTTGACATGGGTTGTTGTGGTCGTGCGCGAGTTACTCTCCGAGTCTTCAGCATCCGGAAGGGACCTCGCAAGGGGAAGACGAAGATTTATAGGATCTTGCGGCGGGAGCCCGCCTGCCAGATGCGATGCCTGGAGTAGTTGATGACGTAGTACGCCATGGCGAACCGCGTCTGGTTCTCCGGGGGGTGCACCGGCTCCATCTCACGGACGATGCATCCCTGCGACGCGAGGAGACGGCGGTGGCAATCTGGTACGTCGGGGAGCACCACCACCACCAGCGGGTACGCGGAGCCCACCCGCCGCAGGCCCTTGGCCAGCCCCACCGCCCCCTTCACGTAGTCCCCGTCCCCGGCCAAGAACGTCACGTAGGCACCCTTCACCGCCTTCTGCTGCAGCCGCCGCCGCCCGTGCTTCTTCTCGGAGGAACCCGCCGCGGCCATGCTGCTGGTTATCTCCGGCGCCATGACGAGGAGAGCAAGAAGAAGCAGGCGATGGGCAACGATGAGGATCTCTGGGAAGCGATGGCGCCGACAGTTACCGCCCAGGTACCATTACCTCCGGGCGGGGGGGGGGGAACAGTTACCGCACGTTACTTTGCCTATCTGGAAACTGAATCGGAGGCGTACACGTGGACAGCTGCTCCTATCTGACGGTCACGAGAACGATTTTGGAACCTTCTGGCAGTGGGCGGTGTTCAGTTGGAGGCGCTAAAAGTCATGGCCCCCGCGGTGTGGTGGACCCCGGGTTGGGTTTATGTGAGCAGGCGGGGAGACCTGAGAGTGGTGGTTTGGGGCGCAGCTAAGGTTAGTTATCCGAAGCCTGAGGCATATTGCAACGGAAGCTTGCGTCAGCTTACGAGGGGGACACGGTTACGTCCGGGGTACACCTGACAGCTATCACCGCTACGGTCCAAAGGCCCAAGCCAAGTGCCACATCCAAATCAGAGACAGAGAGTGATCGAACGGTTGCGGCTCTGCCACGTGGTTTTATAGATGGGCCTTATTATACACCAGCCCCACAGGTTAATTGACGATGATATGCTACCTTTTTTGGCCGTCGCTCAATTGCCAGAAGGATATGAGGGAGTGGGGGGGAGGAAGAGAGAGAGAAGCCCACGACAACTATCATAAGATTTTTTATCTTTTTAAAAAGAAATTAAATGTGGGCTTCCCAATTCCCATCGGGTCATCTCAGCCATAATTATATGTGATCCTTGGGGGAAGATTTAAATATTTTTATTTTTATCCATGAAAAAGGTTGTTCTTAAAGTTGTAATATGTCATGAAATTAATATCACGATTATTTCTATTTGTTTGATGTCTATGCATGGTACTATTATCCAAAAAAGTGGGTTAATCGTAGGGCTACCGCAGGGTGAGAACATAAATGACACTATTTGCTTCCATTTATTATAAGCTTCATCGGAGATGGAAACGAAAATGACAATGAGTTTTGCTATCGGATCCATGTCCACTTCCAAATTGAAAATTTTGAAACAGAGACGGAAATAGAATTGGAAGTTTTTGCTTCCATCCATTTGTTACTTTATATATTTGACTAAAGTCTATATAATCTACGTAGTATGAAAAATTATAAACCAATAGAAGTGTCAATTAAAGATAAACTTACAAAAAAAAATATTGATCACCTATTGCAAAAAGAAAGTAAAAAATAATAATAAAATAACACCTCAAATAATATTGTTATGACACTTCCTTCCTTGATATCTTGTATCGTGATTCAGGGACCTTCGTACACCATCACCGTAAATCTGGAAAATTCCATGACACTAAAAGTCAAATCATCTACACTTTTCAATAAAACACATCGCACCATTTTCATAAAACAACATATCATCGTACATATTACATATACCACTTGAGGAGGGCCCATCTTGTCGGTCCAATAACGCCCAGTGTCCAACCCATTACAGGAGCTCAACTCTCCAGACCCACCATATTATCTGGGTGGCCTATTACGTCCCCTACCCTGTTGCAAGTCCGCGGTCGATGTCGTACTCGCATGTGCCCTCTCTAGCAGTTGATGGCGAACGACACCCCACTTCGGCGATAATATTAGTACGCTACCACTACAAGGAAAAGTAGTATTAGAGACGAAAATTTCAGACGAATTAATTTCCGTCTGATATAGCGATTAATCCGTCTGAAATAGCGTCGCTATTTCAGACGGAGCAAATATCGTCTGAAATCTAGTCTGAAATATTCAAATATTCGACGGATTAATATATCGTCCGAATATCCGTCTGTAATTTCAGACGGAAAAAAATCCATCTGAAATCCGCCTATCATTTCGGACGGATTTAAGTCCATCTGAAATCCGTCTGAAAAATTAACTTCCCCCCTCGACTGAACCCTTCCCCCATTTCCCCCCGGTCTCCCTCTCACTCTCCGTCTGATCATCGGTTCGCCCCTACTCCCCCATTCCGGTGGCATCCTTGCCGTCGCCGCCTGAGCTCGCCGTCGTCGCCAGTACATCGTCGTCGTCCTTGCCTCTGCCGCCGCTGCTGTCCGCAGTTGGGCCCTCTGTCGCTCTGTCGTGGCGACCTCCGCTGCCTTGCGAACAGCCGCAGCAACACCCCTCGCCGGAGCCTGTCAGCTTCACCGCCGCCGCCTGAGAACGGCTCGCGAAGCAGCCCATTATCGTTGAAGCCTGCCGCCCTCCGCCGCTACAGCTGCTCCGCTCGACCTCCGCTGCGGACCAGCTTCACCACCATCGCCTCTGTGTGCGGCCACTGCAGGCCGCTCCGCTGTCGCTTGTGCCTGCTAGACTGCTAGCGGGCTTCGTATGTTCAGGTGACCATGCTGCCACCTTCACAATGTTCATTTGCTGCATACTGTACGCATTGTCTATGAGAAGTACGAAGACAGATCTTGGAGTTGCACGAGTTTGATGCACATGTTATTTTGGATGGCTTGTCGGTAGCATATAATTCTCTCAATTTGAGTTAGAAAGCAGAGATTTGTAGCATCTTATATGTTTGATCAATTGCCCATAAGAGCTCAAATTATTTTGATGGGGGTAAATCGTTTCCGTCTCCCTCTCCCTCTCCCGCTCCCTCACTCCCTCTATGTAACACACGCACGCACCCACCTGGCAGAGGGGGCACCGGCCGGGGGTGCTCGACCCCCTCCCCCCAGCCTCCCTCTCCCTATCTGATACTTTTTTGCTTGTTCTGTTAATCGGTCGATGAAATATTCCACCGTATATTTCTTTGGACGGTCTGAAAATCTCACTATGTAAAAAATATCTCACAGGGATTCACATATAGGATTGCAATATAAAAGCGCTATGTTGTGTTAAAGTCTTAGAGATATAAGAAACAGAGTTTTATGAAATTTTAAATGGATGATGAACATCCCGTATTAAGGGTAGGTAGCCATACAAAATCTAGATACCAACGAAGTTTGTCTCGGCAGTGAAGAACTTTAAAAAGTGTCCGCGAGTTCAAGCTTTAAGCCATTAATCTTGGGAATAGGTCTGCTGCATTCTCTTGTAGTGTGCTTGCGCCATTCCTCCTGACGACACATGCACCCTTCCTCTCTGACAAGCTCTGTCGTATTAATGGTCGACTCTCATGTCACGTTAATGGCGGAGCTACCACCTTGGCAGAAACGACAAGTCAACGCCCATGCCCCGTACTCCGTCAGACATGCGAATCAGGCGACTTACGCCTTCCCCGATCACGGCAACCCAAGAGTCAACCCTTCTGACGATAGTATAATTAGACCTTAGCTCAACGGCCAGGAGGTAAGGAAATAAAAAACTAGCCCAACACCTCCTTTCGAGTTCTTCACTTCTTCTCCTAGCACTCCCTCGTTGCTCCTTAGTCGCCTGACTTGACCGTGAGAGGGTTGTCCCTTATGATAACTCCCATGGTTCCTTCTGACATCTTTCTGGTGGTTGCAGGTCCTTAACCCGACAGGATCGGGGCCCTGCATCATAAATTGTTGGAGATGTGGATCGAGAAGTAAGTAACCATTTCTCGACCGTTACACCATTGTTTATAGTTATGTTCACAATATCATTTACTATGCTAATAGGGAAGACTAACCTCAGAATTCCTGATTTATATACACATATAAGCCTACTTATGCAACGGACTTCAAAACTCTTCCATGATCTCTCCCTGACTTCTTTCATGTTGGAGTCAAAATTATACTATCTAATTTCCTAAAAATAGTGAAATAAAGCACGAGAGTCCTAAAACTCAAGTAGGCATTATAACCAATTGGATGTTTAACACATAATAACTTTTGCATAATATTTAATTGAATTCAATTCCTTGCAAGTTCCAAACATATAATATAAATTCAAAGAATACAATAATGAATCATAACCATTAATAATCATGTGAGCAATTATTCCCAGTCAATCAATTTAACTATCAATCAGTTCAACATTATAATCGACTTGTTAATCAATTCAGTACTCATTCGGACTCAACTAGGATTCAATCAATCAATCAGTCAATCAAATATGCAAGCTTTACAATCAATTTCATAGTACATACTTTTACCCTTTTAAGAGCAACTATTGTTCAATGATTCTTGATTACATACAAAATTATTATAACAGACAGACATGTATCTAAACCACGACATAAGAAGTCAATCAGTACCAAAGTTCTATACGATATACACATAAACAAATGACCTACACACTGATGTCGGTTGGTCTTCAACAACTGCAAGATGGGACAACTGGTGCCTGTCAATTATTCTGTTTGTGCTCAGACATTGGGGCTTAATCTCATAGTGAACACTAGTTACGCTTTGCCGCCCAATAATTCCCCTTAAGATGGCACTATTCATATACTCAACTTAATATATTCGTGTACTTAATTTCATATAAATCTCTCTCTATCAATTTTTATCTGAACAATCTTTAATTAAACTATATACATATATTACAAATATATCAACTAACACACGTTGATGGTTAATAAAAAAGTAAACGTAATTAATCATGTTATATACACAATAATTTAATATACAATTCATGAGGTTCTAATCATGCATGATCTCCTTAACAAATACAATCAATCTTCACATAGCTTCATCAATCTTTAGAATACGCACATTATCAAATTAAGATTAAAACAATCATATACAAAAGGAATAACAGATGTTCAGTTCATCACGTGTATACCTTTAAGATGAGGTTCTCAAGGATTCCTTAAGACCTCTGTAAAACTCCTGCTCACCCTCCTAACAAGCTTACGATATCAAAGATGTCCTTATTCTCTTCTCCTTCTCCTTCTTCTATTCTCACTCTGTAACTCTTACTCTCATATTCTTTCAGGGAACACTTATATATACATATATGTATAGTCAGAACTGTCAACTATTTGCCCCTATCACTATCATAAAAATGTAATTTTTATTTATATCATCGATTTAAAATAATTTCAATTAACATATCTTTAGTCAATATAATAATTTTCTCATTCACCATCACTTAAGAGGAATACGTGGTTATTTTTTCTATGTATATAATCTCAATAATGATAGTTTTATAATTTATAAGTTCCCTCCAAATCCTAACGCCGAGCACAAGTTTCAATGCTAAGAGATTTCTCCTCCACGTTAGTTCTATTGAATTTCCTATAACAGCCACCTATTAACATGTATTAGAATACTCCTTATACTATTAAGTGGCAAAGCTATAAATTTAATTGCTATTGAATTTCATTTTTTCTCATTTTTGATCTATTAAATGACATAATTTGTAAAAGTGATTAACATAAAATTTAAAGATAATTAATGCATCTTTTTGATGAGTATAATATCGGTCAGTTCCTACATTTCTATGTGTGATTAACCTTAATAAGAGCAGTCTTATAATTCACATAAGTCCTTAATCTTATTATGACATTTATCTATTTAATATATCGTCTATCTCTCTAATTTATCGTTAATGTATCATCTATATATCATCAATATGCCATTTAATATTTTAATATATCATTTATCTATTCAATATATCATCTATTAGTTTCCATATTGGATGATGTTTCATCTATTTCTTCTAGATTAGACGATACTTTATCTATTCTCTTTCTCACTTAGATGATGCTTCGTCTAACTTCTTTTTCCACTTAGACAATATTTCGTTCAACTCTTCCCCCACTTAGACGATGTCTCGTCTAACTCTTTCCTCACTTAGATGATATTTCGTCTAACTATTCAGCTTGGATGATATTTCGTCTATTTTTATATTTCGTTTAACTATTCAAAGTCCAAAAATTACCATGCAACACTACACTTTATTGTTAGATAGTTTTGAATTACTAGATGACAAAATATTAAAAAGTGCTTGTCAAGAGAGTGGTAGATAATTAAGTTATCTTTTCAATGAGCTTAATTTCAACTTATTTGGACATTACTACTCAGTGTTATGGTATAAATAACGTATTGCTCTCTTAAAATTATGAATTATTCTTAACATACTCAAATCTACTAAATGAGTCAACTTATTGGCCTATTATCATAGAAAATCTAATATCTTATTGGGCTTCCTGAAATCAAAATGTTATAAATATAAATAATACAAAGGACACAATTCACATGTAAATCTATAAACATTATCGACAATTGATGAGGAATAAATATCAAATAATATATAAGTAAATATACATTTATTATCGACAATGGAAATAGATTTGTAGATCTTGAACAATTGTTTCCATTTCTGACTTTGATAGTGATTGAGTGTCTACCTTTTGCTTTCAATAAGTCAGAGGGTGGATTTTACTAGATTTCCACATCCATTATCTAATTTAGAAACATATCGGAATAACAGATAGCAGATACACATTGACAACTCTAGTCATTCGTGATATCAGAAATGGTAATATTATAATCTTGATATTTTTCTTCTTAAATAAGGGTTTTTATGATAAAAAAGATATTTGTATGTAAGGAAATAGAGATGTCAACCATATTAGAGGCCCAACCGTGTTTAAATCGAGTCTAGGCCACACAAATTAGTCCAATTTTAAAATCGGAGCTAAGTCGATCAAAAATTTCATGGGCTTGGGTTGGCCTTTGTAAGGTTCACCTCATATTTTTAAAACCCACACTACATTTCTTATAATTTGTAAAATTTATAATTTTAAGTAAATTATATTAACATGTTATATGATCATTTTATTAGGAATGAATACAATCTCTCACGTTTTAAATATGATATATATATATATATTGAAGAGTAAATAAAATGTAACTTTAATTATAATTTATGTCGAGTCAGACATGTTAGAGTCCTACTCCTTAATATCACTAATAAATCTCATGTTTTACGTGATGACATAATTTAGTTAAAAATGATAGCATACAAATATAGCTAAATTAAAATTTAGTGTAGAAAATACTCCTAACAATCTATGAGGTTAAACACTTAGTTGAATCACTCTAGACACAATATAAGAAAGTTGAATCATCCTCAAGTTGAATCATCCTTAATTAAGTTGAATCATCCTTGAAGGCTATGACTAAGTCCTTCAACTTAAAAACTAGTCGATATACTCAACCAAAATGAATTAGTAAAACTCTCCTTCACGTGTAGTCAGTCATATTAATCTTGCAATCGAACCCCTTCAATTGACCCTATCCAATCGATAGGTTTAGGCTAAGGATTACTCAACAAGCTTTCAACTATTGGTATTTGACTGTTAGATTCAACTTACATTATTCAATTGACCATTTTCAAGGTGATACAACTTTTTAGTTGATTTCTTCAACTACTTTCAGTCAAGTGAATCGTTGCACTTATTATCTTTTGAACTAACATTTCTTCATATGATAGAACCTTCGAGTGGTAATTTTAATTGACATTTTTTGACTGCCCTATTCAATTGTAATTCTTCAACTATAAGTCTTTCGCCAAATACATTTTTTTGTTATCTTTCTTTTCCTACCACTGGGCGACAACTTACGCCTATCGGATTTAGTCATTATTATTTTAGGTAATATTAAATAAACTAACCATTTTCAAAGATTTATACTGTCTAACTATTTAAAAGTTATTCAATCTTTAAGCAATATTTCAGCTATATTTGATAGGCTAATTTTCTTTAACTGACTTTACCTTATAAAACAACTCCATATTTAATTCAATTGATGCATTGTTGTCTTATATTTTTCATATGAGAAATTTAAGAGATACCTATATCAACTGCAAAATATTTTTTGACACTTGATAAAATATATTACTTTACTATATTTTGATAATCAAATATATTTAATGATCAACATATTCCTTAGACATATCCACAGAATATATTTCTTTTATATCTTTGCATGGATTACACCTAACCGCTAGTCAAAAATTAATATATGCTCTTTTTTAGTCTTTCCACAGATTTTGCCCATAATCATAATCTTTTTATTTATGCATGCAATCTTCTGACATATGTAAATTATTTGGAACATGCACACCCAACCACTCTAATAGGATTACAAAAGGTAATCTCTTTAACTTTGTATTGCTCATATTAAAGTATATTGTTAAAAATCAAAGCAAAATGTATAATGTTGAATCAAGAGATGCCTTAAAAGAATAATATATTGAGCCTCCACCACCTGCTGCCTCCGTTCAGGCTGTCGGTGATTCCGCCTGTGACGTCTCCACCCAGCAGCCTCCCCCGACTGTCTCGCCTGATGCTCCCCGGGGCTCCCCCGCGCTACCACTGCAACATGATACCCACCCTCCGGTTCATGATGCTGCCTCCAATGAGTTTGATGGTTCGGTTGATGAGCAGGGCCTAGAGTTTGATGCTTCTTTCCAGCCCGCCCGCAGGAGCAAAAGAAAGAATCGACGCAGGCCCAATCACCTCGAGTCCTACAGTCTCAGTCTTTAACTGGTGGTCTCTTTGATTTGACTTTCTTGGCTTTGTTTCTGTTTCTTTGGGTCTTATTTGGGTTCATGAATTTCTCTTAGCGACTTTGTAGATCTATCTCCCTTCTGTTGTTTGTAGCCCCTTTTGTTTCTTTTAGTTTGTGTGCCTTTCTCTCCCCCCCTCCTCCCTATACTGCTTTTGCCATTTACTATTTTACTTAATGAAAATCGCTTGTCTGGTGGCCAAGGTGGAGCGTCCACTCTCTTCCGCAACGAAGGGATGAACGGGAAACCTCAACCCACCTTGCAAGTATTGCCTTTGAGTTAAAAAAATTAGGTTCAAGAGAAAGTAGGTGGCTATAGACACAAATGATGGTTCAATCCCTTAAACAAACATACATTAGAGGTAGCCAATGTAATTAAACTACGTTCAACTGATGTAAGTGGCCAGATTCTTCACCATTCAAGCACTTCATTAAAAAGCTCTATTCTTCAGCTAGATAGTGTCAATTATTTAAACATTCAAAGAGCCTAAACCTACTGCAATCGAAAAGTTTCTGCATGTGCCAACTCACTCACTCTCTCTTGAGCTCATTTTATTTATTTTCGTACTTTTATTTCTTCACATGTCTCTACTGAATAGAGGCACATCTATTATGGAACATTCTTATATATCTGATTGTACATATTTACTATATGTGAGTAGTTAAGGATCCAAGAATACTTGGTGGGTGAACTATCCCAATCCATGTCTGCCGGTGATCTATTTACTTGAGTAAAAATTAGTTTGTGTGTGCATGCGGACATTGTTTGTAGCAAGTTAGTGCACCTGAGCAAAACCTAGCATATGTACTTCATCGAGTGAAGTAGTGAAACCCAGGGTATTGAGACCCGAGTATTAGACATTTGTCACTAAAAGGGTGTCAGCTGAACCAATATAAAAATTGTGATGTCTATGTGATTGTCTAATCCATGCGATTTTCTTTTCATTAGTTTATGTTAAGACATGAATTTATTTTAAATTATCATTTTGATCAGCACTCCCATTCATCCCTATGTGGGAGGTACTTCACTACAGACAAACCCTAACTAGGTTTTACTCAGGCCCAGGGTAGGCCTTGGCGTTTGAAGACCCCGGTCGAGCCTTGCCCATTGACACCCACCCCCCTATAAATAAATTCTTTTTTATCAAAGTTATTCCAATGAAAATTTTCATGGATTGGTTATGCAATCTTCTTAAAAGAAGACAGAGAACGGAAGAGCACTTCATGACAAACTTTTGGAGAAATTTCCGAATTTTCCTTTGCAGAAATATGCACGTTAATTTCCTTTCCTTTTGATTATGAACATTGATCGATATCCTTGAGTCGCAGGCAGTAATTGAATATTCGTCCATTTTAAGCAATTTCATTGTTTGTATTAAAATATAATATATATTTAAAACAACTGGATTATTAGGGGTATGGTTTTAAGCCTTGTGGCCTAACACTTCTGAGAGTACTAAAGAGTACGTCAGAATATGCCAGCACCTTCTGGTCAGGCTCGCGTGCAAACTAAATAGAAGGATATGTCAGAATGTTCTAATTGAAAAGAAGCAATGGCATTAGAGAAAGGAAAATGGCGAAAAGGCATTTTTACCGGGCCGTTCTTATTCAAATTGTCATCTTAATGGTGCAAGCACAGTCGTCATATTGATGTTTTCGTTTAACCACAACATGCATGTGGAACGTACCTTGACAGGATCAATCGAATAGCTAGCGCACATAACAACAGGGGTTGATTGTGATGTATTACGCGGAGAGCTAGGCGCTCTTGTTGATTAAGAGGGCCTTCGCTCGCCACAAACAAGCTCTTGCAGGAGTGTGATGTTCCATTTTAAGAGGGCCGGCTTTAATTGGCAGAGATAAAATCTAACCTGAGTATTTGTGTAAAACTAGCTTCTTCTTCTTTGCTGCTACAGCTTCTGCTGTAAGAACCAGGTGATGTCGTCGGCGACCCACAAGTTCTCCGACGAGAAGCCACTGGCCATGTCCCACCCGCTCTGCTCCATGGCCAGGACCCCCTCGTCGAAGTAATACCCGCATGGGCTCAGCAGGGACTCCGAGCACCCGCCGGCACGGCTCACCATGGGGCCGGTGGGGAATTCTTCGCCACCCTGGACGATGTAGTAGTCCGTCCGGTTGGAGACCGGCGGCGACGGCAGCCAGGTCACCCCCGGCGAGTCCGGCGACATCCCGCCCATGTTCGAGTGGTCCGGTTGGAGGCTCATGACCTGGGCGACTGTGGCAGCTGTGGGCTGGATGGGCTCCACGGTCGTGGCGGGGAGGACGTACGTGTCAGCGACAGTGGCGGTGGGGACAACAGTACTGGTGGAGGTGGTGAGCGCGGCAGCTGAGGCGGAGGCGGCGGCGGCGCTCTCAGAGGCGGCCTGGATCCTCTCTATGAGCCGGGGCATCCAGAGGTATCGCACGGCGTCTTTGAATTGCTGGCTGCTGACGTCGCACTTGAGCTGCTTGGCGTGCTTCTGCACCCGCGTCCGCCAGTAGTTCTTGATCTCGTTGTCCGTCCTCCCCGGCAGGTGCTGCGCAATCTTGGACCACCTTCGCCATTGCCATCACCATCACCATCATCAGGACGTGACAAGGTCGCGTATACATATGGAGGAATATTGGACTCGGAAATCTACGGAGGTTTTCGGTATGCGGTGGTACGTGGGTTCGCTTCGACTCGGCGGCAAGAGCTAGGGTGGCGGAATGGATACCTGTTTCCCCACCGGGAGTGGAGGTCGAGGATGACGAGCTGCTCCTCCGGGGTGAAGTTGCCTCGCCGGACGCCCGGGCGGAGGTAGTTGAGCCAGCGGAGGCGGCAGCTCTTTCCGGACCGCTTCAAGCCTGCATGTTAATATCCCAGGGATTAATTCTGGATGATCAGATCACTCAATTGTGTCTATATGATTTCCTCGTAATTCTGCAGTCTAGCTAGCAATTACTCTGGCTACTGTCATAATACTGTTTAACGCACATATGGATAACTCATTAGCTTAAGCTCACTATTAATTAAAACCTTCATATATGTATACATATATGGAAGTCCTCTCCCAGTCCGATCGAGTTGTCTACTCCATGGAAAAGTCCGAACTGGTCATCGTCGTCATTGGAAACCAATATTTAATTCCCTCTTCACAATTCTCGACTACGTCAGTGGCACTGTGGGTAAAAGAAGAGAGGAAACGAACTGCAACAAGGACTTCACGCATGGGGACACCACACACACACACTTCCCTATTGGAAGCAAGTGGAGAGAGTTTTCTTTCGTTTTGTTTTGATATCAGGTGAAAAGTTTTCAGTGTGTTCATGTCCTTGGGAACCCAATTCCATGCGATTCCAAACTTTTAGTACATGCATCCTAGCTAGACAGGTCCGGATAATTAACGAGGGGAACTGTACACTTCTTCTTCTCCTCCTTTCGTCTCATGAGTCCTCATGATGATGAAGAGGCCGACTTCACTCATGAACTTTGGGATGATCGGGTAGCAGGATCTTCAACTCAAGATAAAATCGAACTTGGGACCTTTGATCCAATCCATAGCTGAAGTGGTGGCCTCAAACAAGTTCGAGGACTAGAAACAACGCCCACAAAAAAAGTAGCGGAAGAAGAAACGAATATTAGTGTACATGATCGATCAGTAGCCCTCTGTACATATAATTTCACGGTGGCCAGCAAATTACGATCGCGAGGGGGGGGTGCACAGAAGAAAGGAGGGAGGAGGACTAGCGAAGAGGGAGGAGGAGGAGGAGGAGGAGGAGGAGGAGGAGGCGACATGGGTTAATTAATCATTTATTACCGGCAGCGCGAGCAAGGGAGTTCCACCGGCCTTCACCATGGACGGCGATGTTGTTAACGAGCACGAGGTCCTCCTCCACAGTCCAGGGACCCCTCCTCAGTCCCGTCTCCGCCTCGGCTTCCGCCGGCGCGACGGCCTGATCTCCTTCGGTATCGGAGTTGCTGCCGACCATTATCCCATGCATAATATTCCTCTCATCCATCGCATTCAGGGCTACGCGGCCTTAATATCTGGTGAAGATGATGACTTGATATATATGGTGGTGAGATATAACTGGAGAGGTGTCGCTGGTCCACCGTCCACCTTTAATTTAGAGGAGAGGATCGATGGTGGAGGAGGAGGAGTGTGATGGGGAGGTGTGATCGAGAGGGAAGGGAAAGAATACTGGCTTCTTATAGGATTCTATTGGGGTGGGGGATCGATCAGGGGACTCTTAGTTTGGCAGTGCGAACTGCGAAGGGATTTTTTTTTGCGAAAGTACCCTCTTTAATTACAAGTTATTTGTAGAATTGTCTTTATTATTTTCATATTATTTTTAACAATCTCGTGTCGCACCGTAACGATTGCAAACATGGCTTGCCCCGTTAACATTGCTTATTTAATTATGAATACTCTTTAACTAATTTTTTTAAAAAAAAGGTCAAAATGTCCCCCACAATCTCTCGTAAATTCTTTCTCTCTCTCTCCGTATATGTATCTATTTATAATCTCTTTTAATTTGGCACAATATGTGGAACAAAATAACTCTTTCTTATAATAATATTTTCATCTAAAAATTAATTATATAAGTATTCATCGAATCTTCTACGAAAGTTAACTGTCAGTGATATGTTTAGTACTATATTTACACAAGAAGGGTATCATGAATAATGCCAGAATGAGAGAGCTAGTTTTTAAATAAACTTAATTATAACGAGGGTATTTTTGAAAGAAAATACTCTAATTTGAAACCAGGAAAAGTGGGGAAGAACATGTGACGCAAAAACATGCGGTCGAAACTGCTTTTTTTTAAGTGATCGAACGGTACGGGACCGGGCCCTACATGGCCAGTCGTCGATCAGCTTGCCGGTACCGCATATCTGGTATGTCCGGACGACAGACACGTCGCATCACCGGTCCGGACTCCCCATGCCTCTCGATCGACGGGCTATATAACCTTCCAAATACTGCTGCATTTTATAAGTCGCAGATGGCTGGCTGGCTAGCTAGCAAATTAAGGGGGGTCCCGGCAAGCATACGCCAACGGAAGATGCCGCTGTGGACCCAACGGAAGATGCCGCTGTGGACCCAGACGCCGCTGTTGCCAACATTCCCTGGCACTTTGCGGTCATTTGTTTCGAGGTAAGACACTGTAAAAACTGTCGTCGTTTCACTGTACATATTAATTAATTAGATGATGCATGCACATAATTAAGCTTTTAAATATTGGTATGCAGGCCACTCTCTCAATTAGTCAGGATTAATTAATTAATTAATTCTCTGATCAAAATTAGCGCTAGCCATTCGATCTCACATTAAAGTGAAGAAGAAGAAGAAGGAGACTAGTCAGGACGTACGGGAGAGGGGCGTTTGCAAGCATCCACCGTTAATTTGCCTTTGAGCCAGATTAATATATATATATATATATTGGAATAATCTACACCGATCGAAGTTTATTAATTAGATTCCACACTCAGGCAAGGCGATTTGGGGCCGTACGTGTAACTCGTGTTCTAGCTAGGTAGGACAGTACTGTTCGAACGTACGTCCCCATTAGTCGTTCATATTTGTTAACTTGATCTCGTCTGTGTCCCTAAATATAATTAAAAGCCAAGTTATTGAACTTCAGAACATTAATTCCCGTCGTCCTAATCGTGAGGTTAGTTCAGTGATTTTGAATTTCAGAACATTGAACTTGAATTTGATCAATTTTCCCACTATAATTATATTTATATATATATATATATATGACACCATGAGTGGAAAAAACTATATATGTATGACACCATCCATAAAATTTCTAAAGCATTTATTTACGTATATATCAAATCAAATCTTGCGTATATAATTCGATTATGCGACTTCAATATTGAATAAAATTAGGACGTCATGATCAGACAGTAGTAGTATTGACGAGTAGTACTGTTGAAGTTTGGTGGTGGCTGGAAGTACTTTATCTTAATCTAGCATGAGAATCACATGTGTCTTTCAAGGGGGAATTAATGTACGTACGTGTCACTGAGATGAAACTTCACCAACACGACCTGTCTGTGAATGAGGGCATGACGCGAGGCCATGCATCTTGTCTTTGAAATTTTTTCACCATTTCGATCAAACGGTCCTTATTTCCGTACTCTCAACCTCCTATACGAAGTCAGAGGTGAGTGTGGACTTTGCATTTGATCTCTTTTTTTTGAAAATAGAGAATCTAGTAATTGGTTAATAAATTCTGAGTTCATGTCTCTCGAGAATTAAACGTGAGTTAATTAAATTCTCTTGACAGTCTAACTTGAGATCTCCTTATCATAATATAAGATCATTCATCATTTGACTCGCTCGGAGTCCTCGCTTGGATTTAGCGATCAATATCAATAGATTGAAATTCATTGAATTCCAACCAATACAATTTTACAATGTGCAAAATGAAAATTTATTTTGATCATCTAATCTACTCTCAAAATAATTATTTCTTCTCCATCCGTACTTGAAATTCACCATGCCACTAAAAGATGAAGTCACTCGTCTTCTTTGTATATATTTTCAAAGTTTCCTTTTTTTTTTTGTTGGCTCGTGACTGACTTCTCACCAGCAAGCTAGTGCCACTGGTCAAAAACACATTTGCATTGAATTTCGATCACTTCACAAGCATTGTCCCACGTGCCTTCATTCTATAAATTGAATAAAAATGTGAGGCAACGTAGTCAACTAACTTTGTATTTTTTATTTTTTTTATTAATCATTTATCTGAAAAGCAGTGCTTTTCAAGGGACATAATATATATATATATATATATATATATATATTCCAATAGTAGTTCGTTACAAATATCACTGCGGGCAATAAAGCCACCATCCTCGGCAACCTCACCATATCTAATTAATATACACACTTATCTTTAATTACTATATATGGGTCCGTGACGGGACCCGCGTATCTTCCATCCTTTTTTTTGTAACTAGGAGGATCGGTTAAAACAGCGGAATGAGCTTGTAAATTGTAATTAAGTATTGTCTGTTAGTCGTATTAGCCATGCGACTGTTGCGTTGTTGCGGTTACCCTCGTTAATGCACGTCAGCATTAATTATCAATCCACCGTGGCATATATATATACTATGCCCCTCAATCTCGAAATTTAATTTCATTTATTTTGGCAGATAATAACTGGGATGCATGAGAATTGTCCCTCCTTATAATCAGGTTAATTTTATTATCTTATCAAATTAAAAAATAGATAAAATGTCACTTATCTCTTAGATAAACAAGAGATATTCATGCATCAAAGAGGGATCGGTGTCATTAGAATCGGATCGAATCGGTCGGTCGGATCGGTCCGACCGTGAATCGGTTCAGGAATCGATTCGATTAAGGGCGATCCGGTCTAATGTTGAAGAACCGGACGAATCGCGATTCGACCGGTGAATCGGTCTGAATCGACCCGTCCCGATTCATCCTTTAAAATAAAAAAATAAACATAAAAATATTTATATATTCAAAATGATATTACGTTTGAATGAAATTATCTTGTTATTATTTATCATTTTATTTTAAATATATTTAAACTTTAAAAATTTAAATGAGTATAGATGTCAATTGTGAAGAGTGAAGATCAACGGAATATTATAAAATTTTAAGATTAGTTTATTTAATTATATTATTTTTTTTGATAATGGAGAATCTAGCAGAGTGGTACGGAGAGCTGAGCGATTACTGGGCCACCCGAGTTCGAGTATTACCTACCCTATACATCTTATCACCCTTTTTTTTGTACCGCCGCCATAAAACCTCGGACTCATATCCCTCGAGGATTAAATATGAGCGAGGTAAGTCCTCCCCGGGACTCGATCTCTAAAATTATATAACCATGACTAATAATTATAGACGTGTGTTTTTTTATTTTGATCATTATACCTTATTTCTTATTGTCTTGCGTTATAAAATCGGGTCGAACTATGTATCAATATTACAACGATGTCACGGTTCAAACTGATTCGATTGAACGATCCAACCGATTCAAACTGAACCACCTCATTGACTAATTCAGACACCGATTCAATTCTAATAACATTGAGAGAGACCATGAATCCATTACTCTAAACAGTCGTGGATCCGTCTTAATTAGTACTTGAGGAACAGCGAGTATTTAATTAAGTAATCAATTCCCTACGTCCGCTAATTAATGACATATAGCTAGCTCATTTAACCGTGCTTGTGTATCTAGTTTGATCTCTATATCTTGTCAGATCCGATTTGACGTCAAGAAATGAAAGATGCAGTATTCATGGGGGAGGCACCAAAACAAAGAATTCACAGAAAGGATCATGAAATGGTAATGTTTACGACTTGAATTCCATATATGCACCAAAATACTTAGTTGTTATGCGCTGAGAACCAAGTACCACAGTAGGGGTGTCAAAAGAGTACGTACACAAGAAACAAGAATCGCCTGCTAAGAGTGGAACACTTGCCGGAGCAAGGAATCTTTTTTTCTAGGGGAAACGAAACCGAGATTAATTAAATCCGATGCATGCATGTTACAGCCGTGAGGAGCGCATGTTACAACATTAAGCCGTACAGTTTTAGGTGCGGGCGATACAAATAAAACGGCGCCAGTGCAGAGCATCTCTTGAACAAGGATATGTTGTATACCACCGTTGTGGTTGTGGGGATCCATCGGTAGTCACGTCACACGGCTGCACCAACCAAAATCTCGCGGCCATGGGTGTCGTTGTCATCCATGAGATGAAGATAAGAAGGGCACCACGGCCTACTTATCTTCGATTTTCTATCTTCACAGTAATTAAATCTTCTCTATTATTAATAAATTATATTTATCGAAGAGATTAGATCTCGCGTTAAATTTTGAGCCGTTAGATCTAGGGTGACCACTGAGACATTCACTCTAACACAGAATTATGCAGAGTGAGAAGAATATGATCAGGAGGCCCGTGATTCTAATCTCGGAAAAAATCTTCTAATGTTTAAGTCAACGAACGGTAGAAGCAATGGGCGAAGGGGGACGAGAGAGTAGAGGGACACGAGATTGCTCTTCACCGTTTGAAGTGGCTGAGCGTGACCTACATTTCCGGAGAGATTCCTTGAGTTTATATATATAGCTGCTCGCTTCCTTTCCGGAGCCAAGGAAGCTTGAGGGATTAGGGAACGTTACGTCATTGGTGAGGGCTCTTGCCCTCCTTTTATCCATTTGAGCTTCCTACTCCCGGGCAACAACGAAACATTCGCCTGGATAGACGCCCATCTGCGAGGAATACGCCCCACCCCCAAGAGGAGTCTTGGTGGCGAGCTGATCCATAACTTACAAAGGATATCCCCTACTTACCCTTGGGATTCGAGATTGGGGTGCCCTTTTAGGGAGCAATTGTCCACCTACAGTCGGCTACGCTCGGTCGCTTTTTGGGGTTTTCTCGAACAATGGAGGTGCCATCGATCGGGCGTCCGAGCCAGAGCTGGGTGGGCGATGTTGGCCCGAATATTTTGGGCCTTCTGTTGAGTGGGCACTACTGTGACTGTCACTCGTTGGGCCGTGCGACCCTCGATGGGCCATTTGGGCCGTGCGGGTAATGGGCCGTAAAATTCTCCCTCTACACTTATGAATTAAAAATTATATATATAATATATATATCGATATAAATATATATGTAATCTATTTAAATCAGAACACACTTCCAATACTCCACATTGCACCCGTTTCTTCGCCACTTATATTAATCTTTTTCTTGCAGATATCGTTGGTATTTTATTAATGGCACTTAACGAGTGTGGGAGTAGAGATCCCTCTAAGTGCAGGTGAGGAGGGGACTCGGGCGGTTCCCAATCTCCAACAGTTAAACGTGGACCTTCAAAATTCAAATATAACATTTAGGTTGCAATTGGGATCATTGTATTAATTTTAATTTTTTTGGTATCGAGAGTTTCATATTTCAAAAGTCAAAATAAATGTACTAAAATCACATCAATTTTTTTAAAAAGTCGATTTTTATGTTCTAAAGAGAGATAAATAGGAAAATATTCTATTTTTCAAAAACTCCAAAATTTTCTCTAAACGAGTTCTTTCTGTTTATGACTTTTGAAAAAAAAATTCAAAATCCAATACACTTCCAAAATTTGCCCTTAGACGTCAAATGGTACACCTTTTTACTGAAGTTGGGAAAGTTAATTGGAGTGCGCTAAAGATACTGGTAACATGAAAAGTTGTAGTGTTGGCGGTTATATATATATATATATATATATATATATATATATATATATATATATATATATATATATATATATATATATATATATATATCTAAAGCAGACAAATTGAAAAAGTTGACGACAAGCTTTGTTAGATCCCAACCAACTCTGTTGTGACGTGATGACTGAGACTGAGACAGCTGCGATTCTCAGTGCTACTGGTCTACGTTTACAAAGCAAATCCATTCGCAAATCCCTAATTCATGTGATTCAAGCAATGCTTGGTTGTGATCGATGAACACAGCACGGGAACGATGCCAACAAATTAACCATGGTCTGAGCAACGCAGAGTTATGTATTAACATATGCCATGCTAAACTCAGAGTCCCTCTTTGTTAACAGGGTGAGATTAATGCATTAATTTGATAACAGAAGGTCAAATGCACTAATCGACTAGAGCCAATTTGAGAACAGATTAAGGTGAAAGAGCAGATGAGAGAGAGAGAGTGGTGGGTCTCACCTCTCTTCTCGCACATAGAGATGTTAATCGAGCGATTAGTGTAAGCGACTCTCGAGAGTCATTTACATTAATCGAGCTCGGTTATCAAATCCCCCCTTAGAGTTAATAATTTATGTGTGAGAGGGGTGTAACCCATCTCTCTCTCTCTCCCCGGATAACTTACCCTTGATATCTTAATTAATTAACCGTGCAACAAAGTGGGCCGAAGAGTGCCAACACTTGTTGCCGACGAGACATAAGCAATTCTAGCAGCAGACGACAACAACAGACGTCATGTCATTAAAAGGGAATGTTTCATTATGTCATGGGGAATGTAGTACTGCCCAGTTGAATCACCTGAAACCTTCAAATTATATATATATATATAAGCATTGAACAAAATCCTAACGAAACATCAAGTTGAGACCCACCAGCGTGCGTACAGATGGATGGTTATGCGCGCGGTCGTTTATGCAACAAAAATGCAGGGAGGGTATGCGGGCAATATGTATGGTTTATGCATGGTTATATATTGTCATTACAATTGGACAAACATATATGAAACGACACTGGCTGGCCGGCCGGCATGCGATGGGGGCATCCATATGCACGTGATCAGACAAACATATATATAGACTCCACCAACCCATTAGCTAGCTAGTGGGCATTCCTTTCGCTTCAACTATTTTAATTAGAGTATGTAGTATCACGGGGATATATATATATATATATATATATATATATATATATATATATATATATATATATATAATTCATACTAATTGTAATGTGCAATTGTGCATGAAGAAAGAAACTAGCCCTTGCACTCCATATCAAAACACCGCAATAATAATCTTGTTTGTTAGCACTACCTGAAAATATATATTTATATGTATAGCTTCTTTCCTTTTTTTAAGGCCAAACATGCAGCATCCTCGATCGATCCTAGTAGTAGTATTACGAGACCGGCCTCCTTTTTAATTAATTAGCTATATATATATACGAGCGCTAGCTAGCTAGCTAGTATATATGCCTTCAATTCAAACATGAATAAGTTGTCAGCTTATGACGCAGGCGACAAAACATGCACATTTTGGCGTACGCAAGAAGAGTATGTACGACGAGAACATGCGCTTTTTATATAGAAGAATATGCATATATATATATATATATGCTGCCATTTAAAAGTCATGTCTTTACGTGGTTAAAAGTATATATCTGTTTACCTTTTTCCTTTGCACCTGATCAAAAAGGCTACTTTGTCTAGAGTGGCAAGGAATATATATGGGTACGTCTAAAAATTGGTCTCGCGTGTCTTTTTATGATCAGGATGGAATGAGGCCGGGGTCTCTGTATCTTGCTCCCGAACTGGCGGTTTAATTAATTAATTGATTTGGCCGTACGTCTTAATTTGGCCATGTTGAGAGGTTTAATTATGAGGCCATATATATATATATATATATTAAAGTGATCGGAATGTTCAATTTGTAGCTAGGAAGTCATACTCCAATATTCTTTTTTTATAAAAGCAGGAAAATTGTATGGTACTGGTCGGGAATGTTTGTTGAGTAGAAACTAACGTGCACCACGTACTGACTAATTAAATGTTGTAGGTTATATAAGGCTTTCACAACGAGAAGCAACCATCCTTAATTTTACACGTGCGCGCACTTGTACGAACAAATACATATTACGTACGTGCATGCATTTTGCGTGCTTTTTAGCCGTCCACAAAACGGTCAAAACCTGTCCAATCAATGATATATATATATATATATTATAGCATTAATTCGGGGTAATTAAATTAAGTAATTGCTGACAAGATTTTACTGATGGGGATTAATTATATATAATCCAGTGCTACAACGCAGATCTGAAGTGAAAAGAAAAAGGGGGGAAGTGGCCAAGAAAAAGAGAAACAGTTAATTACAAGTTTGAGACTGCATCGACCACTAGCTAATGATACATCGTTACTTTCTCCATCACTAATTAATGGACTCGATTGATTTTTAAGTCACTGAAGAAGGTAGGTGGTGCAATCTCTAGGAAGACTGATATATATATATATGTGTGTGTGTGTGTGTGTGTGTGTGTGTGTGTGTGTGTGTGTGTGTGGACCTACTGCATCTAGAGATCAGAGGGGTACGTGTGTGTGTGTGTGTGTGTGTGTGTGTGTGTGTGTGTGTGTGTGTGTGGACCTACTGCATCTAGAGATCAGAGGGGTTAATAATTAATGAAAAAAAGGTGAAAAATAAGAAATTAACTATACATAGAGCTAATACAAAACGTACGGTGCAATGAATCAGGATATGTACCAACTAAAGGACAGCTTATTACACTAACCCTTGTCATAGTCATAGCAGGGAATCTTATAAAGGTCAGACAAGAAGAATTTATACACGTTGAGCGCATGTTTAGTTTTGCCAAAGACAATGGACTGGCCATCTAATTAATATGAGCCGCGGAAACCGTCCTGGAAGAGGGCATATCACACACAGTGCATGCGGGTTCCGTCGTAGCATATTGCATATATGTATATATATATATATATATATATATATATATATATATGTAGTTTGCTTAGCTCAGTTGGCTATTCCTGCTGTTGCAACATGTTGACATCTGAGTGAAGCAGGTATGGATTGTGTGTTCGTGACTCAGAGTAACAGTTCAAAGTAATTAAAGGGCATGTAGATGGGTACCTGACGGCTTGCACCACCCTGAACATTAATATTAATATCACCTTCGGCTAGTATATATTTTGCCTCCATATATATATATATATTTATATATATGTATATCTTCTGCTTCTCACTGTAGAGAGATTCTGTAGCCCGTGAATGACCACCCCCTTGATTAATGTAGCTTGATGGATTTTCGTTCAGATCTATTAGATCCGCATCTATTTTTGAGAGCGATCTTCATTTCCGTTTCGGCCGTTCAGATCCGCGATTAATTCTGTGCGTTTTGATCCCGAGACCTCACTATCGTTTCATTGTTGACCGGATTTTGTTGGAATTTGGGCGGATAATAATCCCGTATTGATTATTTGAGTTATGGTTCATGTGATTATGACCCTGGGCCTTTGTATCTCAATACCGCGGTTTTGTGGATTCAACATGGTATCAGAGAGCATGATCTTGACCTAACTATACATATTTTTTATCTTGTTACTCCACCCAATTATTATCCACGGCCCATGTTGACCGTGAGAGAGAGTGTTGAAATTTAGACGGTTCATGTGCTTATGACCCTGGGCCTTTGTATTGTAGGGCATCATCCAACAGCTAACCCGTGAGAGATATATATATATATATATATATATATATATACATGCATGATCGATAGAGCTGGTCTTCTGTAGAATTAATTTGTCAGCACATCACCTCTTCCAATAGAATTATATATGGATCCATGATGGAGCTAGCTAGCTCATTTACTGCTTACAGTAGTAATGGAGTAATTTAAATCACAATTATCGTGATAATTCTCACAATTAAGGTCGTTGCTCTCGATCATTTAGATAATTACTTTATTGAGCATTAGAAAAATCAAGGAGTTGAATAGGGCTTAGTAAGTCGAATATCGCTATATATGTGTATTGGTACGTACATACCCTTCTTGGATGTATATATGCCACCAACTAACTAATAAGGCTTAGTAAGTCGAATATTACGACACGTCGTTATTTTTTTGTGTAAGACGTACGTTAAGATTTAAGATGTACGTACGTACGTCTCAAATATTTTTAGAGTTATATATATATATATATATATATGATCAAAATGGGTCATGGACTTCGTCACTCGAACAGAGGGTGTTATTGTGTTAAAGGCGAAATTAATTAAGAAGCGTCAAAACGGTGAAGAGAGAGGACTGGTAAACCCAGTAATTAATTAATTAATTAAAGCCCTGGTCTCAATTGAGACATCCTAACAATTTAGACTGACAATTAATATTTATTGCTCAGATTTGTAGAACTTTTTGTGTCCCGCCGGGGTGTCATTAGATGACATATACATATATATATACTTTTAATTATCTCCGAAGTGTCTTAATTAATTACTTGTGTGCATGCTAGCTAGACCCATCCTGTCTATATGTTAACACAGAACCATGAAACTCTCTAGCTAGTACTACTCGTGCAAGTTTAGCAGTGTAAGCGAGCAGCCCCACACGTACAGCAAACCATGGGCCGCCAAGATGAATGTAACGTACGTGACAATAATGTACGGACGTTACGCTAAAACAAGCAGTACTGGCGCTTGTTGTCATGATCACGACCGGGAATCCTAGCTAGGGCGGGAAATTAACAACAATAAGCGCGTTTGTATCATGTCGAGCATACATACATATATATATATATATATATATATATATATATATATATGTTTCCTCGATCATGTCAAAGAGAATGTACGTACTATATATATATCTGACTAATCTGGACAGCATGCGAGATGCCTAACTAGCTAGCTAGTGGGTACGTTAATTCCATCAATAACAACACGATGTACCACCGGAAGATAGTTACAAGTCATACATAGCTAGGCACATGGAATTAATGTTAGAAATTAACATCAATGTTAGAATTAAAGTACTTGCATGTGCTTATAGTTGCAAGAGAGCGTGGCAATATTAATTTGTACATACGTGCATGTACGTGCATGCGTACATGTACATACATGTCAGTTTTGCATGGTCATTTCCTATATTTTGAGAGTCAGAAAGCCAAGGTTGGATTTCGGAAGAAGTAAAACTCTCTTTGTTAGAATTTAGGCATAGTCCCTGGGCAATAGTCTCGTATTGGTTAAATGAGTTGCGATTCATGTGCTTATGACTCTAGGCCGTTGTATCTCAACATCACGATTTTGTGGATTCAATATGGTATCAGAGTAGGTCAAATGACTTAGCTCCTCTTATCACCTCCACCCAATTAATATCCACGGCTCATTTTGAGCATAGTCTCTGGACAATAATCTCATATTGATTAAATGTGTTGTGGTTCATGTGCTTATGACTCTTGGCAACATGCATATTAATTAAATTTGAGGGGAATATTAGAATTTAGACATAGTCTCTGGACAATAATCTCATATTGATTAAATGAGTTGTGGTTCATGTGTTTATGACTCTTGGCAACATGCATACTAATTAAATTTGAAGACATGGCTGCATGCCATCAATTTGTTCTTAGAGTAGTACGTACTGCATGTGTGTCGATCGATCGAAATCCAAGCTGGGAACGACCCTAAGTTGGTTGCACGGGAAGGAATGCCACGCATGCAATGACCTGGTGATGGAAACTTAATTAAACTGCAATTAAGTCACGTTGTTGGGGAAGGTGATCAATATGTGACAGATCAGTTAGCTATACATATTGATGAGAGTCGTCTGTATGATCCAGACTTAATTGCTAGGCCTTCACTTCGATCTGAGGAGCTCCGTCGGCCTACCGTATGTGGTACGTAGTTGGCATTAACTAAGCACCTGCAGGCTGCAGCTTGCCGGCCCCATGCCCACCTGAGGAGTTCGGCTGAGAAGGTTTGTTAACGTGTGGGGAATAGAGACGCGTGGGGACTACACTCTAGGGTCCAGTTTGTTAACGGAGTGGGGTTAGCGTGTTAGACCCCTTGCATTCTAGCTATCCTCTGGGGCCTAATACGCTAACCGACCTCTTGTGTGTGAATTAAGAAAGAACGTGAGACCTTCCCAAGATGGGAAGGATTCAGATCCAGACGATCCGACGCACATGTCCCAGAAGCTGGAGAATCCTCCAAATATTTGGAAACACTAAAATAGGACAACCGTTAATTGGCCAAAATATGTGATTGGGGAAGATCTTGGTAGCTGCATGTACGCACCATATATGGATCTCCCGTAAATCTCATGGATCTCTTGCATGTAAATCTATGTATATTTTATATATATAGGTCAAGAAATATATCCCAGGGCCTAATATAATGAAGGCTGTCAAACTTTTCTCTTCACCTCTTGCTATATCCTCTCTATTCCTCTCCGAGCACTGCAAGTTAACACTCTACTACGTGTTTTATCAATACATACTAACCCGACGACAAACTGGGCCAATGAAGTACCGCCCAGTCAATAATCTATGGCGTGATGGAACGAGCGAGAGTTAAGAATTAGAAAAACGAGGAAGAAAGATGACAGCAAGGGTCAACTTGGAGCAGCACTTAATTATCAGAGGAAGGAATCTCGTTGACGTCGGTATGGAAGCGCATTGGTGCATGCATTTCGTGCTCGGCATGCGTGCATGTTTCTCATTTTGTGGTACAGAATTAATTGACCATCCAAACTAATATATAATTTGTCTCTCTGGAGTGGACCGGCATCAGTACTTGACAGTGATCGGGTGCACAACAACAACATTCTAGGAGTACGTACTCCTGTGGTACTTTCGCATGCAGGAGCAGATATATATATTTCTTTCACACAGTGCTCTTGGCACAGTCTCATTGTAGATATCAAGAACCAACACATAAGATTCCATAAATCCTAGTGGCAAGGGGTTTATATATATTATATATATAGACATCACAGGGTCGATCGTCTTCCTGGCTATCCGGTTTAATTGGAGAGCAAGGAATTTAATTTGTAATTATGCTTTGGATTTCGCATCCATGTACCTAGTTTCTTAATTAATGGTTTAGGAAGACTTGGAAGAGTTTGCATTGATGGTTTAGGAATCAAATCAACTGGGCAGTCAGCTCGTCTTACATTAATACTTTCTAGATGCTAACTAATTATTACAAAACGTTTACTTTCGACGGTACGCTCTAGGGGTTTTTGACCATTCTAACTGGAAGACTATTTTTTTTGTATGAAATTGGTAAAGGAAGGGTTAATTGAAAATCAGGTTTGCAGTTATAAGTACTGTTTCTCTTCCAACTCTAATTAATGAGCCATTTGACGTCCATTTAAGCTTAGCCTGAGTCTAAAAATTGGATTATCATAACTTAATCAAGACCCTAGATTAATTTTAGAGTGACTGATTTAATGCTGGTTCTGCGTTTCTGATGATCCCGCCTTCGTATAATCAACATGACTCTCTTAATTCGTTTTTCCCCCCTTTCGTCACCCAGGAATTTTTAGGGTGTTCTTGCACTAGCCGACAATATAATAGGCAACACTCTTTGGCCGTGTTTGATAAACGAGTGATCGGCCGATTAACCGACACCGACTAACCGGTGGGCCACGCCTCCCCTCGCCCTCCCCCTCACACAAACCCCCTAACCGACCCTGGGTACCGTAATCGACCCTTCGAGGTCGATTACGGCACCCCCTTACCCCGTTATCAAATCCCCCCTTTAAGTTTAAAGGAAAAAATATTATCACGTCCCTTCTCACTTTGCTTTGAGATTAACTTTAACTCGAATTAAATTAAGTGGACTAAGTTCATTCACTTTTATTTCTATTTGTTTTAATTGTGCACCGTATTGACTTAATTCACATGTGGAGGTGGAGAAATTAAAATGAGATAATTTCAGATTAAAAAATGTTAACCCGAGTTAACTTATTTTTAATTAACCTGATTATCTAAATCTGTATGACTCGTATCAAAATGAGATAATTTCAGATTAAAAAATTCTAATCTTAACTGATCGTGAGTAACCCCGAAACAAAGTGGGGGGAGAATAAAGATGAACTCCGGGTTAAAAGTGAGCCAACCCGGAGTCAACCCGTGGTCAAACCGGGTGCATGCAGTTTTCATGGACTTCGGAGTCTCTGGTGTCCCTCCATCGGCATGTATTAATATTCTGGCAGCAATCAGTGCTCCCTTTGGTGGTTTGTTTTTCCGATTCTTGTTTTTAGTGTCTGACTTTCTCTCTCTCTCCCCCCGCCGCCAATTTTGTACGGACGATGCATGTTTCTCCTCCACACCTGTACTGCGAGGGCACAACAATGTGTACCCACATCCAATGTCAGATTCACGTGTGGCGTCTATATACGTATCGATATCATATGATCACATGGTCGTACATGCCCGTACAATGACTTGTGTGTGTGTGTGTGTGTGTCATAGGTACAAGAACAGCCATTGTGTGTGTGTGTGTGTGTGTGTGTGCGCGTGTGTGTGTGTGTCATAGGTACAAGAACAGCCATTACATATCTTGAGTCTAAGAAAAACGTACAAGAAATGTTTCTTTTATATTTGATCCCTAGTTTTGTGAATTCATTAGTGGACGATCGACATACATTGTGTACGTAGAAAAGTGGGTAACTCGTTATCTAGAGTTTTCTTTGCCAAAAATCAAGTGTGTAAACGATTATAAATAGGCGAAACCCGGCCCAAAAAGTTTGATTATGCTGTTTGCTTAATTGATCCATTTGTTCTCTTGAAGAAAATAATTCGTAAAAATTGTTGTCACCTATTACGTACTGTAGAGAGAGAGTGAGTTATTTTTTATGTTTGTTAACTAAGGATAGATTAAGTATTTTACTCTTTAGTACTGATCTTTAACTCGGGTTAAGCACACGTGAGGTACGACGAGGACGTAATCACGATATTATCTATATTTTAAGAATATTCATAATAATATGTTCATATGATGAGTATATTTGACAAAACCAAAATTTTCAAGGGTATATATGTAAAAATCTTTAAAAAATAATCAGTTCATTATGTAATATTTGTTTGTTATGTTTAATTAGAAAAGTGAGGATAACCCTAACTTAAGGTTATCCCTGGATTACAGTTATCATTTATGATCTTATTTGGGGGGTAGGAGTATTAATTGTTAATTAGTGTCGGGATATCTCTAGATTAATTAAAGATAATCCAGTTTATCCTCATTTTGGGGGTTAAATTAATTTAGAGATAACTCGTTTCAACAATTTCACCGAATGAGGTAAACTCATGCCATCTCACTTAACTTTATTCCCACTTAGCTTATTCCACTTAATTACCAAATAATTAAGTTGGGCATAAGCATGAACATTTGGAATGATTTTATCCTTATCTCAGCGTAAAATTAAGTCAATACCAATTAAACGTGAGCACCTTTTATTGGGGAACTGTAGATGGAAGGAGAGGGGGAATGAAGATTTTTTTGATGGGACAAGACGGGTGTTGAATTAGAGAGCATGAGCATATTAAAAGCTTCATCCAGAGGGCATAACTAGGTAGAGGTCAGTCTCAAATTACCCGGAAATTTTATTCTTCTTGACCGTCCCAAGAGAAGAATATCATGAACTGTCAGAAAGGAAATTTTAACTCAGGACGACAGGAAATTTTAACCCAGGACGACAAGCCACAAATTAAAAGGGAAGAAGGAGAAGAAGAATAATACGCTGGAGAGAGAGAGACCTATGTGTGTGTGTGTGTGTGTGTGTGTGTGTGTGTGTGTGTGTGTGTGTGTGTGGTCTCCCTAATTCACGACGTGTTTAGAAATTCGCAAGATTCTCAAACTCTTGTTTAGAACCCAGCACAGGGACATAGAGAGAATGCCTGCACATTGAAAAAATGTGTGTGTGTCGTCTCCCTACTTCACGACATGTTTAGAAATTCGCAAGATTCTCAAACTCTTGTTTGGAACCCAGCACAGGGACACATGTGTGAATGCCTGCACATTTAAAAAATGTGTGTGTGTGTGTCGTCTCCCTATTTCACGATCGACATGTTTAGAAATTTGCAGCATGCATGCACCATGTTCAAGATTCTCAAACTCTTGTTTGGAACCCAGCACAGGGACAGAGAGAATGCCTGCACATTATAAAAATGGCACCAGTTGACCTTGTATGTATAGATATGGCATGCATTCAGGAAAAGTGTTGGAATGAAATTCTGGAGGACATTTCTCCCACCACTTGAGAAGGTTTCACATCTTAGAAGGCACAACATGTTTGACACCTTTGAAATGCAAACAGCCAAAAGATAATGTGAACAAATTGCTTCTGGAGTAGGGAAGTAGAAGGCTCAGGATATATATATATATATATATATATATATACTCGTGGACAAGAAAATTAGAGCTTGTGACAAGACATCCTCCGTAGAAAGTTAAGAGTCGAGTACAAAAGGTGAAGAAAAATAGTACAACGTGGATATATAGGAGATAAGAGTACTCTCTGTTCTTCACCTGAACTGGTGTAGGCTAATAGACTGTTTCTAGATGAGTATTTGCATATATGTCATTAGAAAGGATGACACTGAATGCGGGGTCTGATGTAACTTCCTGTGGTCCCTCTGCCACGGTCTCCCCCTCGACCGGCCGCCGCCACCGCCTCCTCTCTCTCCCTCCACCCTCTCCTTAGTCAACGTCACCGAGGCTGCCACGGTCTCCCCCTCCTCCGCCGGTCTCCCCCTCGACCGGCGGCCGCCACCGCCACCGCCTCCTCCCTCTCCCTCCACCCTCTCCTTGCTCAACGCCTCTAAGTACGCTAATCCGCCGCCGTTATTAAAGAGGCCAAAGAAAAAAGAATGGCGTGGCACCGACCGCGGCACCGCCCCACCATACCATGTCGTCGGGGAACCAAGTCACATTGACCAGGGGGCAAAACAAATTAACCCTGCCATTAAAATGGTACGATATTTGTTTAACTTAACTTCAGGTGGATTCAGAAATAAAAGAGAAGAATCCACCATTGCTCATTCCCTATTCCCTACACATTAGAAATGATGGCGTACATGACCCTACAGTCTTCCAAATCTGCTTATATATACTTCCAAATCTCTATATTTTATATTTGAGATTTTTTTAATAAGTTCTTACAACTTATCTTATTCCATATTAGTCCATTAATTCTTGAGGAGTTCATATAAGCCCCTATACTCTTCACCATTAGGCATAGATATATCCCTGCCGTTAGTTTCGTTCAATAGAAGTTAGTTGGACTGTAGTTAATTTGACCCAAGGTGATCAAATGGTAAAAATAACCCTAATTAATGGGGGGGGGAGAAAGAGAGAGAGAGAGAGAGCATCCTATGGGGGGTAGCAAGTGGGGAGAGGGGAGGGGAGGGGGAGTCGACAGGTTGTAGGTGGTGGGAGGAGAGGGGAGGGCACTAATAGCAGGAGGGGGGCGGCCAGGGGTGGGAGGGGAAGGGATCGGCCGATTGCAGGCTCCCATTGGGCATGTACTCGTACACAAGGACCCTGGAATCATGGTGGATGCAGCAACACCGGAGCTTAACGATGTTCTTGTGCCGGACCTTGCCAACAGTTACAATCTCCACTTCGAAGGCGTCGGTGACATCATGATTCTCAAGGTTGCCGTCTTCGCCACCTTTGCCTGCTCCCCAGAACTTCTTCACTGCCACCGTCTCTTCGTTGCTGAGTACCACCTTGTAGATCTTGTCGATGCCGTCGCTCCTGACGAGGTTGTCGTCCTCCAGGCAGTCCAAAATCTCGTATTCTTTGAAACACAACTTTTGGAAAGATGTCAAGCTCCATTTCGATTTGTCTACCTGTGAACCAGAGCAGAGTCCTGTCAAGTCTTGGCACAGATCAGAATTGCTCACAAAGCTCTCCCTGTAGGCTTCACTGACATACAATAGGGGCAGATCGCCCCAGAGAAGGTGAGAGAGAGAGAAAGAGTAGGGGGTGTCTTGTCAGGGGTAGTATATGGGGGGAGGGGAGGGGGGTCGACCGGTGGCAAGTGGTGGGAGGGGAGTGGAGGTCGCCGACAATAGATGGGGGGAGGGGACGGGTGGTCGATTGGTTGGTTGAATGTGGTGGGAGCAGAGGGGAGGGGGGCTCAGTCGATAGGGCTATAGGGGGGGGGGGTTGTTCGTACCAACAGTTAGTTGGTTGGTTGGTTGGAGGGGAGGGGGGTAGTAGGTGGGGCTGGGGAGGGGAGGGTGCCACTGCCAAAGTGCCTTCTTGGACATGTGTGTGCGTGTGTGTGTGTGTGTGTGTGTGAGAGAGAGAGAGAGAGAGTGTGTGTGTGTGTGTGTGTTATGCCCTACAAATTTATAGTTTAGTATTTTATTTATTAAAAAATTAATTATGCCTAAATATATAAATGATTAGTCTTATTATATTTATTTTAGTCATGGTAAAAAAATAAAGGAAGGGGCTAATAATTAAAAAAATGAAAGGGGTAAAATGTAAAAAAAAGAGAAGGGGTCAAACTAAAAAAATAAAAAATAATAAAAAAGGTTTCGCGGGCGGGCGCACGCGCCCCGACCACCGCCGGCCGCTTTGCGTCTTTTAAAGTTTTATTATTATTATTATTTATTTAATCCCTCTTATGACTAAACCCCTTCTATTAGTCAAATCCCCATGTGCCTTTGATATATATAAAAAAAAAGAAAAATATGGGATAGTCAAAAGAAAGGTGCTGAGTGAGTTGGTAAGTCTTTGAATGTCATTGTTTATTTAAATAATATTAAAATAAATATTTAATCCCCGCCTTTGATTTAAATCAATGGTTAAGATTGATTTAGGAAAAACCTCTATAAAAAGACTTGAAGGAGACTTCATTTGCCCTCCCTTGGGGCAGGCTACGTGAGGTGCATAAGGAGAGGGTGGAGGGTTAATTAATATGGTGTTAAAACTTCATTAAGGTAAGGAATTTAATATTTATCCTCTTAATTAACATGATTAGCATATTTAAAATGATTTAAAGTGTGTTAATTAGCATCTATAGAGATAATTAAATCCATAGATCTTTATTTCACCATGTGTGATCATATCTTAGTCGGATTACTATGAGATCATTAGTGTTAAGGTATGTGATTAAGAGTAAAATCATGTGTTTAATACATTATAATTAGTAACGGGACACGATAAATTTAGAAAGTTTGCAGAATCATGGGACCTGATATTCCTAGATCTCTGTAAAAATTTTCATGTCTGAATCAAAATATTTTTACGTTTAAAAATATTTTAATATTATTTTAAGGGTGTTTAATTATACTAAAATGCTAAAGTGGTGATATAAAATCACCAAAAATTGTAGCCATACATATTACTCTAAGACCCATGTGTAGAAAATTTTTCATTATTTTTGGATCACGATATTACTGTTAATAAATTTTTAATACATGATAAAAAATAAATATATAGAAATTAGAGATTTCACATTATGGTTCTTACATTGAGTGTACTGTATTCTTAAAATACCAATAATTATAGATGTTTGGAAGTGAAATTACAGAATTTTTAATATCTTCTTAGAAGTATAAAATTATGAGATAAATAGAAATACTACATAGAAAATTTTGAAACCTCACCAGAAGACTTAAATACATGTTATAACTAATTTAATAAAATTTCATCTTATTTGGATCACTGAATCATGGCCTGTATAATTTTTAATGTTTGAACAAAAAATTGAAACTTTTAATGAATGTTAATATTCTGTGCAAAATCTTGAGAAAGTTACAAAACTGATATTTGATATTTATCAGTTAAATTTTAATATATTTTAGTCATTGTAAACGTTATGGATAATTTTTTATATTTAAAAGTTATTGTTGTAAATTTTAGAAATTGATATAAAATTTTAGAAATTAAAAATAATGAATGAAAAATAATGAAGTTTCTTATATATAATACTTCTATCTGGAATAATGTTCTGTAAATTTTGAGTAATTGTTTGATCATTGTGGACATATTTAGTTAATTTATTATTCATGGTGTGTTTTTGTTATTCCATCAAAATATTAGTAATACAGTGTGAAAAATAATGAAAAGTTTCAAAAATGATATTTTTATTATGAACGATGGTTTGATAAATGATGGTGATTTTCAGAGTACTGTGGTTAAAGTTAGTTGATTTTTCATGCACAGGAGAATTTAAATGATTCTAGAAAAATTTGAATTCCTACATGAAAAATTATGAAAAAAATTTCTGTGCAATGTTACTTACAAATGTGATTTTCAGTAAAATTTTAATGATCTTCTAAATTTGGTAGCTAAAGTTAGACAATTTATGATGCATGTTGGAGTATAAGTAATTCTGAAAAAATTATAATTACTATCTAAAAAATGATGGTAATTTTTTGTTTTGATCCTTCCTGTAAATGTATTGGTTCCCTGAAATTTTAATATATTCTGAGTTCTGAGAACAGAATTAGAAATTTTTGATATATATATGCCCTTATATTTTGATAACTTTAGAAATTTAGAAATAAAAAAAAAGGATTTTCAGTACTGGCATATTTTGTACTTAATATTCACAGCATAAATTTTTGAGTGGCATGTGTCCATTGCATATGAGTCATATATTTATAAATACCGTACTGTTATTACTGCTAAATGGACACTACCACCATAGGGGGAGACTGGAACCAAGCCATAGAAATACTCCTATGGGGAGGTTCACACTGTTTATTGGTCTCGAGGGTAACGAGGATGAAATCTTGGAGGTGGACAAATACCACTGGTTAAGGTGGAGAGGACATCTCCCGGTTCTGCGTAGTAACCAAGACTCATCATTATTTACCTAGGTGATCGAGAACCGACTGACTATCCTTCTAGTGGTGGTTTGGGCACTGTGTCTTGGCTATTTATACCACTGTTACTGCTCACTGAATTGAAATTGAAATTACTATTACTGCTTACTGAATTGATATTGAAACTACTGCTATTGTTCACTGAATCGATATTGAAACGACTATTGCTGCTCATTGAATTGATATTGGAACGGTTATTATTGTTCACTGAATCGATACTGAAACTACTGTTAATGCTCATCGAACTGATATTGAAACTAGTATTATTGCCTACCGAACTGTTATTGCATGTTATTACACTGTAAATGTTTACTGTTAATGAATCTCCAGTATATCAAATGGTGATTTGGAAAAGGCCAGATTAAATCTGTTTGGATCCTTTCACTATGCGTGAGACCTTACTCCGCCTAGTACGAGTTGAATTATATTGCATGATAATATTTACTAATGTTGAATTGTCATTAATAGAACAAAGTTTTATTGCACCGTATGACATTATCTGTAAAATGTTAAACATCATGACTTATGATTTGTAAAAGTTGAAATTGGGTTATAATACATTAATCTCATGTTATCTATTTAAAATTATGTCTAAGAATGACTTATAAAATGAAATGCCGTAAGTCACTTTGGATATATTTTTACATGTTATGACCGGGGACTATGTCTAGTCTCTTACTGGGTCTATTCGTAGACTCACCATGTTGAACATTTTCAGGAGAAGCGGTAGAAGAAAGCGATGAGTGATATCGCAGTGTTCTGGCCGCAGCTTGGATTTACTACATGTCATTATCTTAGATAGTTAAGAAAAAAAATGTGTGTAAAATTTGGTTATGTAATAAATGACTTGTTAAATTGTTGATCTTTATTTCGATTTATGTGGATGCAGTCTTTTGACTGAAAGTTGACTGATCGAGAGATTTTATTTCCGTTGCAATGATATCTTAATGTTTATGTGAAATTCTCTAGTGTAATGTACTGTTTGGGTTGTCCCACTGTGACGTTTTGATCGGGATCCGACATGAGTCTTTACGACTGGACATGATTTACAAGTCGGGACATCACACACAGAGAGAGAGAGAGAGAGGATAGTTTCATCTTTTCTCATCCTTAAAATAAAATATTGTTTAAAATATTCTTCTTTTGACAATCGTCAATTGCAAGGATTTTTTAGTAAGAATTTGTAAATTGTAGGGTCTTATATACACACCTCAAGATCAAGAATTAATACATAATTAGGTAAGATTGTATCTATTTATCAGTAAAAGCCCCTTTATAGATATTTTCATCTTTTCTCATCCTTAAGATAAAATATTGTATAGAATATTCTTCGTTTGACAATCGTCGATTGCAAGAATTTGTCAATAAGAGTTTATAGATTGTAGGGTCTTATATACACACACGTCGAGAACTCAGGGATTAACACATAATTAGGTAAGATTGTATCTATTTATTAGTAAAAGCCCCTTGATATCTTAGATTTTTATGTATAACTCACTAAAATGATTATGCATACATGAAAACCCCATGATTAACCCCCCATATGTTCACTTCACATATATATGAGTAACCGCATGATTTGGTGAAGCTGAAGGAGATTACATTACATGCACGTATTATTTAGAAAAATCTTATATTTTTAATAAAATATTCCTCGACTCTGTCAATGTCAGAAGACGATACTATTATGAATTTTTACATTTAATTTTATACTTATGCTTAATTTTAGATTTATTTATGTAATTTTATATTTCTAAATAACTCTTTATAATCAAGCTTTATTGACCCGATCGTACCAACCGAATCGATATTTTATTAGTATAGTATTATACGACATCATACCACTCCGTACCGCCGTACGTCAAGAGTGAAAATTATTTAATAAATATATGTTATAGTAAAATATGACAAACATTATGTGTAACTCAATGATTATCAGTGTGCTAGTTATTTGTGAGGTAAAAAATTTAAATCTCACAATTGTCATAAATTTTTTACTTCTTTTTTTAAAGATCAATGAAAAAATGAAGAAAAATGACGTGACTCTAGAGTTTATGAATTGAGATCTCAACGTTTCAAAGGAGATTCCTGAACCAAATTATTTATAAAGATATTTTTGATATAAAATAATACATAAATATTTAAACGAAGATAAGTAACATATCGATTGTGTATCAAAGATCGACTATACTGATCCGATACGTGCGATACATCACGTATCAGACCAATAGGTAAAATCTTATTTATAATCTTTCATAATTCTAAAAAAGGACCTCCAATTAGTGCATATTTAGAAAATAAATTATTTTCAAGAATATTTCTTCTTACTCGTATAAAATGACAAAACTACTCGAGTATAATTCAAAAGATTATCCTATGTGTGTGTACATGTACGTTTCTCGAGGGCAAAATTTTATGTTACTACGTTCGATTTACAACAACCATAGTTAAGTTGACACTTGACATCAAAATCTGAAAAGTCTGGCTGAAGAGACTTATTTTAGAATTTTAGAAGACTGAGGAGTTATTTAGAAGTATGAATATCGCATGGACAAATTTAGAATCAAGCATGATTATAGAGAAGAATATACAACATTCTAGGATCATGCATGTGATGATCTCCTTGTTGTTCCACTTCCACTCCACCGCAATTTTATTTCACCGGGGGATTTTTAAAAAAGAGAAAAACAGGGATCATCCGTGGTGGTGGTGGTCGGAGAGCATGTGGCGGTGGCAGGAAGGCAGCTCACGGTGGCAGGAACCGTAAATATTCTTCGGCGGGCAGCACCTCCTTCCTGGCCCTCCGCCATGGCCTCGCCGGCCGCCGCCACAGTTCCGGAGTCCCTCCGTGCCCCTCGCCTCCCCGCAGAACGCGGGGATGCCAGGAGGAAGGTACCGCCGCGAATGTCGGGGTGGGCCACGGAAGCCGCCGCCCACATGGGCTGCGGCATGGTTACTGGCCGCCGCCGCCGCCGCACTGTGCCGCTGAAGGCCGCGGCTAACGCGGAGCCGTGTGAGCGGCCCCGGGGTATGCGATTTTCGATTACTCCGCGCTTTCATCTGAAACGATTAGCGATTGTCATGTTTTTTTTTTGTTCTCTTTAAATTCTGCCTTTTGTTCCAAAAAGTCTTCCCTTTTCTCACAAGCATCGTAAAAATGTTTCAATTTGATGGTGTTCCTTGGCAAGAAAGTATAATCTAGAGTCTAGACCCCAACATATGAGGGTGAATTTGAAACTAGGGACACCCGCTAGCTATCTGCTTCTTTCCTGCAAAGAGGAACAGAATGTGGAGGATATCGGCATGTCTCACGGGATCAGCATCTGTTAATATCACTAGCTTGGCTTGACATTCAAAAGATTAAAACAAAAATGCAAACTTGAAGTGTCAAGCATTTCGTATTCATCCATCCTAAAGTCAGACCAAACTCCGTGATAAAACTCTCCTGCATGACGATGCAGAACTGTTAGCTTTTTATTTCTTTACACATTTGCAGCATGATTAGGGTAGTACTATTTATGAGTAGTGATTGTTTGGGATAAATGCAGTTTTGACTCTACTACCATCAATTCTGATCGGGTTTTTCTTTGTCATAAATGTTTCCCCTTTCATTTCGTTTGGTGTTTTAAGCTGCACATTATGTTACCATGAAACTAAGATTTGTGCAGTTCCCAGGAGGAACATGGTGTGTTTGATGGCGTCAAGTCTCATCTTTCCACAAGTGGGTTTCAATGATGGAGTAGCCATGGCTCGGAACACAACTGTCTTCAGGGAGTAGTCGTGTGTCTTCGATGGTTACACGCTGAAAAGTATCCCCAGGGCAGAATCCAGGTCCGTGGTTCCGGCGCCGACATATTCTTTAGGAACCCTGATGTCCTTGACGGGAACTTGTCCGTGGAAGTGTCTTCCCCTTCCTCCTCAAGATACAAGAGTGTTCCCCAGAAGCTGCTGCCTGCTGGGCAGAAGGTGCTGAAGCAATACTTGACTGAGTTCATGTCCACTAGGCTCGGTGTCCGGAGGGAATCGAACATTCTCTCCACATCGTCCAGAGTTGCCGATGATGGGAAGCTGTACTACCAAGTTGAGGTATAGGATCTTGGCCTGCAACGCTGCATTATTTTTCATGTTGCCAGTTTGTGATTGCTGAAGTGTTTACTGATGTGTGAACCTTTTCTTTCCCTCATCCTAAAGTCATACATACTTGAAAAGTGGGCAGATTCTCTCTCTCTGTACTTAACTGACTGGAGTTAGTAAGTGCAGAGAGGGATATTTTCCCCCCCAAAAAAACACCCATCACACAGAAGTTTTTTGAGTCCACGAGGAGGGGTTTTGTACAAATATTCACACCTCCTCTCTCTGCACTTACTGATTCGGGTCAGTAGGTGGCCTGAGAGGATCCCCTCTCACTTGAAAATGCTATCTTCCTCTTTAATAATCTTCTTTTCTTAGTTTTTTTGACCCATATGAAGTCATTGAAATCAGCCTGGTTTTGCCCTACACAAAGACATTTAAATGTGTTCCTAGAGAATAATCATGTCATTTACCATAGAAAATGCTATGTTATACCTCAGTTCTGGCAGTAGACATCATAAACAGTGTATGCAACATCTTGCATTTGTGCCATGGAAAACATCACTGCACGCTCGTTTACTACCATATTCCATTTTCTTTATGTGAACACCTGGAGGAAATGTTTGATATACATCACTACAGCTAAAACTGCTTTTTTCCTCTCTTTTTTTTACGACGGGGAACCTAGCAAGCTAGCAAACCCCGGGCTCATACAGCAACAACTACTTCGGATTGTATGAGTTGACAAATGGAAGGTCTCCTAAGTTTGCGTTGACGCAATGTGTGCAGGTAAACATAAAGTCATTTGCAAATACCAATGAATTGTTGGATTTAATATTTTAAAATTATAAAAGTTTGATTTTCTGTGTGATTTTGTCCCACATTGGAAGATGAAAAAAGCTTTCATCTTCTTTTAGATGGGACTCTTTGTTATCTTGTGTTCTCCTTTGGGGAGACTATGGTAGTTGGGCCATTTGAGCTTGTGAGCTCCTTGGGCCTTATTCTATATCACACACACGCGTGTATTGTCTTTGGCTTTGCCGTGCGTGCGTGTGTATAATAGTCGACCTTTATTTATTTATTTTTTGACCGAAGCGTCTCTTGGGTTTCCTCGCGTATCCTCAGATTCTCACACGCGTCCTTTTGAGAACGGGAGTGTCTGTTCATGTGTTTGACCATTTTTAGACTCTCGTTGGGAGTCTATTTAGGGAGGCAGTTCTTCCTAGGGTTGGGACAAGCAGCGAACTGATCTTCCTCTCGTTTTTCTCCTCCCTGTCATCTTTCTCTGCAAGATCTAGAAGTGGTCACTGTGGTGTTCGTCCTGGCGTCGCAACTTGGAGTGCACCTTTGCGTCGCCATCGTTTGGGTCGTCGTATCTTGGGGGAAGTTTCGTCGGGGAGCCTATTACACCGTGTAGGGACGAAACGACTCTAAAGAAAGCGACATCACGCTTCGACCCGAGTTCGATCTTTCTAAACCTCAATTCTATATTCTTTCTGTTGATCCGCCTGATAGAGAAATCCCTCGCATCCGTGAAGAAATTATTTTCCAACATGAATTGGCCGTCACGAAAGGCATTGGTTACCTCTCCGTCCATGGAGTCGAAAACAACAGGCTATTTGAGTTGAGGCTGCAAACCCCCTGAGAGTGTCTTCTCGAGGAGGAGGAGGAGGAGGAGTTGCGCTGAGCAATGGATTCCTTCTAGAGTACTCAAGGCAGTGTCTTGAAAGTTAAAACGATGGCCATTTTCATTGGCGCTTTGTATCCATTGGTTGATTTTCACACTGCATTTACTTTCATTTGATTTATTCATCAGGTTTTTACATTTGGTGGGAAGGAAGGTAGGAATTTGAGCAACGTGTGCTTTTTTGTTTCTTGGAGAACATCCGCATAAAAGGACAGTTTTGATTTGTGAAGGCATGTTTTAATGTTTCTTGTGAATCCGTCTTCCTCGGTAAACGGAGTGGATACGAAATAAATAGTGTGATATCTGAATTCGTATTTGATTAATAATCGAATTATTTGATATCTAGTTCAAAGTATTTGTCAAATATTTTATTCGGATAATTATTTGATCAAACTTAATTCGAATTCAATTCGAATTTTAAACGTATAATAGTCAGGTCTATTTTGAGGTGAATCGTGCGAGCCGTGTACGAATGTAACGAGTTATTTTCTTAAAAAAAATATAAGATGAATATTATTTTCATTTTGAAAGAGGTTATCAAAAGATTAGACTTTATCAGAAAAAATAGGAGAGGATTTACGATGAATTCTTATTTCTAAAATTTATTTTAAGAGAAAAATAAAAAGAATAACAAAACAGCATATTAGGATTTAAGTTATTCATATATAAATTATATGGATCTTTAGATATTCATCTAAAGATTCATATTCGGTTGGATAATATCTAAGACGGATATCTCAATATTCAAAATTATATCTGATTAATAATTAAATTATCTGATATCTATTTAAACTGTTCGTCAGATATCAAATTATTATCTGATCAAATAAATATGAATTTAAATTAAGTTTAAATTTTAATCAAATTTTAAACAAATAATTATCATGTCTACCTCGCAGTATTAAAACACAAACACCTTCCCTGACATACAACGGAAAAGTAATTAGAATTTTTTGAACCGTGAGAGGTTCATATTTTGTCTTTCTTATGGATCTGCCTTCTTCCCCCTGCAGGAGTTGGTAATCAGAAGCACATCATAGCCCTGTGAATGGAAGCGTACGGTAGGTCAGTCCGTCCATTCTTACTTACTGTGACAAGGCATAGCATAGCCTACATTTTAGATGCCATGGCTTCTCCTTACTCAATTAGCAGTACCTTATTTCTAATTTGGAAACAATTTCTGGTTGGTTGTGTGCAATGGAAAGACTTAACTTCAACTATCACTGCCACGAAAGATTCGCTGACAAAAGATTGATGTTATCTTCAAGACAGATAACTCACGGCCAAATAATGTTATCCATATCGAATCGGTGGTTGAATCAATTAACGAGTTGATTCGATCGAATCAATTTAAATCGTGACGTCGTCTTAATATTAATAAATAATTTGACTCGATTCTATAATCTAAGATAATAAAAAATAATATATAATAATTAAAATAAAAATATATATATATATATATAATTATTAGTCATAATTATGTAACAATAAATTGATCTTAAAATTTTATAATATTTTATTGATCTTCACTCTTCACAATTGATATTTATGTTCTTTTAAAATTTTAAATTTTAAATATATTTAAAATAAAATAATAAAATAATTTTATTCACACGTAAATATTAGTTTAAATATCTAAATATTTTTTATTTATTTTTTATTTTAAAAATTGAATCAAGTGAGATTGATTCAAATCGATTCACCGGTCGAATCGTAATTCGTCCGATTCTTTAACATTAGATCAAATCAATCTTAATCAGATCAATTTTTAAATCGATTCACGGTCGTATCAATCAGACCGACCGATCTAATTCTGATAACACTGCATCCTAAGTCCATCGTTACAAATTTGTAAAAGATACGAGCTTTTTTAACGCTAGCAGGAACACGGCGTGACTAGTTGCCATTCGCTTGGCCAACGCCGGATGCTCTCTTCGCCAATCTATGTAGGTTTTTTAATTTGAGGCATCTGATCAAATGGAAACATGTTCTTGTGTTCAGGTTAGACCAACCCCGAGCTATCATTACGTGTGCTTGTGTTTCGATTTTCTCTTTAGCTGGTACTCGCTATATGCAGATCAAACATAACCCCCCACCTAATGGAAACTTTGGAAACTCACTCTCTCGTAACAGGAGTATAAACGAAAATCTGTTTTCCAATTCTCCATTTTTATTTTAACTCTTTAAAATCAGAATCAAAATCACACTTTTTTTTTCCAAAAACATATTTTTTGACAATAATAAAAAACAAAAAACAGAAGTGATAATCATCACGGTTGTCAAGATAACAAAGACTGCGTTTAGAGACTCGACGGGCCATAGGTTATGACCTCGTAATCTTTACCTTATCTTCTCAAAATTTCACCAAATGTATAACCAAACCTGTAAATGTCACGTCATATTACTCAAAAATCATACTCCATGTGTTTAGAGAGAGATAAAAGTGAAAAATCTCTAATTTTCATAATCCTCCAAAATCTCCTTTCTATCGGATTATTCTCCCCAAAAGATTATAGAAAAAATCGTAGCCCTATTGAATATCCAAACGCAGCCTAAGATGATCAAGGAGGTGACCCACCATCTTTCTGTTTAGGCGACAAGATGAAACACCTAAGTAAAACCTAATTTAGAAAACTAAGGACATTTCAAGAGAGCTATTACTATGCATTTTGTACATATAAATTTTATCTTTAATTAATATAAAATTTGATATTCACAAATCTTCAATATATACTTATATTTTAAAAATAAAAAAATAAATAATAAACGATAACAAATTAGTAAGGAGAACTAATAAGAATTTGCAATATCGGTTAATCAATAAGAAAATTTTCATCTAAAATTTGACATTCAAATAAATAGTTATTTTATATATTAAAAGTAAACATAAATATGACACATTTCTAGTCAACCTATAAACATATCAACATCGTAATTTTTAAAATTCAGTTATTAATTGTCAAAAAAGTCACAAAAATAATACTACCTTCAAAAAATGCACCACCCAACTTTGAACCAATGTCACAAGAGGAAAATTTTCATCTAAAATATAGAAGAATTCGAGGAGAAAAGAGAATGATAAACTGAAGTGCTACCTTCTTTTTCCAATCTTGATATATCATTTATCATTTTTTTCAAAATTACCCTTAAATGTTTGTCCAAATATTAAAATAGATCTCAAAACACCAAGGTTGGATGCCCAGCCAAGGCAGGCTAGTCAGTCCCAAGGGCCGACGGATTTACAGCTCTACCCCATCACATGCAGGGTGCAACTGCATGTCAAATGCATAAACGCAATTAGCATTGGTCTTCAAAACCCATGATTGCATAAAGTTCTTAATTCAAATGTCATTTTATTTTGGCACAAGGGAATGCGGACAACAGTTCCAACTATATTCTATGTTTACCTTCTTTCCATCGATCCAGAAGAACTGATCAGTCCTGTAAAATGGAATTAGTGTAGAAGCGTCCAACGTTTCACAGCATTCTTAAGTGACAAATTCCCTTCCAAGAGACCGTTTGACAAAACACTGAAGTGGGTCTGAGGCCTGGACGAGTGCATACCTCCGAGCAATGAAAGAACCTGAAACCCTAAGATGTCCCTACAAATAATTTGCACGCCTGTGCACCCCTGATTAAAACAAGCAACCAAACGAAGGGCCTGTCTGGAAACAAATACAAGGAGTAAACAGTAGCAAGATGTAACAAGTTACCGCGTGAGATTCTGCAAGAAAGGTGGGCAATGGACAACACTGAGAGCAAATTAAATACGGGGCAAATTAAATACGGGCAAAACCTAATATCAAATCCACTTGATATATGCCGTATACAATTCTGGGAAGTCATTGTACCATGCATGTAATGAATTTTACACAACACTGAATGCTGACTGTATTGTCGAAGTAAAACGTGATGCGATAGTCTGTGTGGCAAATTGCTGAATCTGTTTCTTGGCATCTGGACATAAGAAGGGTATAAGAGGTCAGAAGATAGGAATTAAAACTTATTCAAGTTAACATAATATAAAAATTTCTGGACAAGTAAACGCTGAAAGCCTGAATCAGAACTTAATAACAAAGGTGCAACGTTCATTGCCCAGATTTCAGAATGATATACAGCAGAACTTCCTCAGGAATGTAACAACACTAGAGACGTCGGGATTTTGTGAACTATAGTCTGTTCATTACAAGTTATGGTTAATGCACCCAAATGTCAATTTCACAATCTTATACCAGATTGGCAGCACTTTCACACATTACCAATGACAGAAGTGATGCAGAAAATTTTGGTAAATGGTATTAACTATTAAGGCATCTGCCATCAAATTCCAGAAATAATCTTTGCTATCTGAAGCAGGTAAAAAATAAAGTACAGCAAGGATATAACATTAACCCACCTATGACTTCCATGTAATATACATTAAAAAAAAGGAAAATTGCAAAAATAACTCTTGTATTTCAATAATTGCAGAATTGTCATCCTTATCTTGCTATTGTTATAAATAGCCCCATTACGTTGCAATACATGCAAAAATACCCTTGCCGTTACTCGCCCTTAGTGTTCCGTTCATCATCATCATCATCAGAGCCTTATCCCAAATATTTGGGGTCGGCTACATGAATCCTTATCCCAAATCTTATTTAACCCCCGGTTAGTGTTCCGTTCGGTGAATACCACCAATCCCTCTTAAGCTCTTTCTCTCTCTTCACATATCTATCAATCTCTTTATGTCTCTTCTGTCTTTGGCACAATGTCATGGTGAAAATAACACTTTTCCATAGGAATTTGTCTAAAATCTTAATTTCATGGATCCTAACGTATATCTTGAAGGGCAATCCTGCACTACTGTTCATTCAAGAGGATTAAATATAACAATAACAAAAAAAAAGATGGCAATTCTGCAAGTGTTGAAATAAAAGGATTATTTTGAAATTTTCCAAAAAAAGGCAACCTCGTTGCACATAAGTTAGCATGCCCACTATCAGTCGGGGTACAAACTTTTGTATATGAATTCTTCCAGCACAATTAATTTGCATTACCTAATGCAGGATAGCATATTATGTAAACACTTTAAACCATGGTTAGCCGTGCCACCGGGTCGGGTCGACCCAATTCCCTGACAGCATGGTACGACACAGACTGTGCCACACCCGATTCGCCCAACTCGCTTTTTTTCTTTTTGGCTATTCTCTTGGATGAATAGTGAAATTGAGGAATGAATAGTACCCACTCGCATGAATAATACCACGGCCTCCCACTCGGCCCTTCCTCCCTCCCCCTCTGCCCAAAGTTTCAATCTTTTCGCACTCTCCTTCGTTCTCCCTTTTCTCCACCATGGCTATTGGTGCTCCTAGAAAGCGAGCTTCCAGTCTGGCCAAATGGGTCCTGTAGCGCCGGACTGAGACAATGACACGGCGTGGGTGGTGCACTTCAGGGCCTTCAACAGGCAACAGCCCAACTGGGCACCCTACTACCTCATCTGGAACGACCTCATCCTCCAGGTCGCCAAGCATCTAGGGGTTTTCACAGTCCGCTCCTTTGAGGTATCTCCCCCCCCCTAATTCATCTAGTTTCTTCTGCCACAATAGCGGGGCCTCCCGCTCCTCCCTCCACCGCCTCTGCCGTGCTGGCCCGACATTCGCCAAGTACGGTATGGATCGGCTGACTCGCACTGGTACGGTATGGGTAGACAAACCATGCTTTAAACATGGTAACCAGTTGGTGTTCATGAGACAACAGCTCGATCAAATTCCATAGCACTTTAGACACATTAGTAAGGTGCAACTTTAAAATGACAATTGGGCAGAGGGGGGCATCTCATCAAAAAGAAAACAAGTAAAGAAAATAAAGGGAAAAAGAAAAGAGATCTAGTCAACTTGAAGTAAAATGAAGTTTATAACAAATGCTCCTCCCACCATCCAGCCCACTACACGATGTCTGCCCAAGATGAGAGGGTAAAAGTATGCATCCGCATGATTTCTAGGTTAAGGACTTGCCTTAGAGATCATGTTTCTCAATAATTGGACTCCAAGAGGAAACAAGCAGCTTCATCAAAATTCATTTGTTCGGCATGATTGTATCCCCTCAATAGGATCATGGATGTCTCCATGTTGTAAAACATTGGTTTAAAACTCATGCAAATAAAATTTCTGGTTTTAGATTCACTAATTTTAAAATCTCCGGTTTTGGTTTCTGATGGTTTTGGACTGAACCAAAATCGGGGAAAAATGGTGCCACATGGGTCAACCGGTTTTAAAATCCAGCAAATTACAGCACTCCAAAAGCAAGGAAAACAGCGTAAAACAATATACAGCATTCCAAGCATAAGACATACTCTGTTTTACGGCATGTTATTATGCTTTACAGGGTTTTACAGCACATCAAACAACCTCTAGATAAATATGACGCCCCAGACAAATTACACTCCGCCAAGAAGCTGCCAACATATTCAACTGTAAGGCTCGAAAGAGTGTATTTAAAATTTCCCTAAACATGCGCTCCTTTCAAAATAACCAGTTTGCCTTAAGTACAATATTAGGACTCCTACAAACTTTGCACGGACTATTGTGTTATTTTCCCCCAGTTTATTTTTAGTAGAATGCAACTATATATTACCTTCTCCTGCCTGCCCGAAAGCTTTTGTTCCAAATTGAGCTCAGATTTATTATCTTTAGTAAATGATCCTACATCAGAACTGTCAATATCACAAAGCTACTTGCATTCCTGAATGGTGAGGTTGATACATCTAAGACTTTCCAATATTTCCATTCATTTATGTGATAGTACAAACTTGTCAGTTTTAGCTACATTCCATGAATCAAGCTAGCATCCAATGCACATGTCATCATTAACCAAGTTATCAATAGGATTCCGGAAAGATTAATGACTAACACCTAAGATTCGTCAAACAGATCAAAGAGAAATGGTGAAGTTATTAAAAAAAGTTGTATCGCGAATCTAAATCTAAGCTATACAAAATTTGTGCATAACTCATGATGCTGTAATTTTTAGACTCCTTAAATGTGAGATGGAATTCAGCAATGCTGTACATTACAAAGCAAACACTAAAATGGCTAGCAAACCATTGTAAATCGCTTTAAGACTTCTATAAGAATGGAACAAACCACCCACCTTTACGACATTTAGTGAAGCCAATGATATTTGCAATGCTCAGACTCAGACAAACTCCAATCACAAGGACATAATCAGCTTGAAGCCTTATAAGAGAAAATATTGCCAGGATTGTCCATGCAACAGCCTGCAAAACAAGAAAAAGCATAATGCAAAATGTTTATGGGCCATTATAAAGGGAAACTGTCAGGCATGTCCTTCTCTGAATCTGATACAAATTACCGAATAAAACATAGCCTTCCTTTTCATACATAACAAAAGGCTGTTCTGTCCTACAAGCATGTGTATCATTGGTTTTTCACATCTTTCTATTCCTATTGAGCAATATTGGCTAAAATAATCAGTCATTTACACATAAAAACAGCAGGGAGTGGACATCAGCAATGTAAAGATAGCACATGGGCGAACACATTCACAAAGATGAAAAATATGTAAGACCAATGTGGATAGAAGTTATGCACATACAGAAGTCAATCCAAATCAAGGTTGGCCGACTTGCCAAAACGGACCAACTCAGTTTCGTCTTGGTATGGTACGAGTTGGCCCGACTCAGGCCGACTCAGCTGATCCGGATCGACCCGGTTTCCCCCAGGTACGCTATGAGTCAGCAGACTCGCACCGGTACGGTACGAGCTGGCTAATCATGATCCAAATCGCATGTAATTTCATTACCAACCTTGTATTCTAAAAGCACTTATGACTACCACCACAAATATTCAATTAAAGACCTATCAATACATCATTTCTATACATAAGCAACCATCAATCTGTCACATATCCACAGAAACAACAACCAAAGATAAAGCATTCAGAAACATTTTTTCCAATTGCGGTAAGCAAAGTTGAATAACTACACACGCAGGATTAATAATCAAAAGAGGCAGAGCATAATAATAGTTCCGCATCTTCCTTGTTATCTGAATGGCCAAGTACTTACTGTGAGATACAGAGTCCACCAGAAGAGCCACGAATCCTTCTTGTTCATCCGAGAAAGAGACTACATAAATAAGAAAACAGTATAACACAAGATAAGGTAAGAGCACGCACTAGCCAACAGCAACATATGCACAGAGGCGAAAAATGAAGACTTGAACCATAAGTCTTGGGGGCATTCAAGAAGACATCAAAATCCAGACCTCCTGGTCAAGGCATTCAAACTTCCAAACGCTCTCCCCTTGCTCGTTTATTTCATTCCACCACCTCAATCCCACCAGTATCCGCCCGCTGACATTCTTCACGACCCAGAAGTCGAACGCGGCCAGAAGGACAGTGACCACGAAGATGATCACAAAGCTATTAACAAACAGCGCCGAGAGGATGTAGAATGCCAGCGCCGCGGCCTGTCCACATCAGAAGGCACCGCATAAGATCCCAAAAGGTGGAAGAAGAAGAAGAAGAAGAAGAAGAAAATGGAGGGATTGCGATCAAAAGGAGCGAATCAAGATGAGACACAAAAACGAAAACAAAAGCGGCAACCTTGAAGAGGACGTGGAAGAAGCACGTCTTCGGATTGGCGTAGTTCTCCCCCGGCGGCTGCACATACAAGCAATCCACAGGATGAGCGACAGACTCGCAGATCTAGCAAAACCCCTCACCAGGAATTCGGGGAATCCCCGTCGAGATAAGCCATGTCATCGTTGGGCCACGCCAGATCCGCGGGTTAAGCCCCCTTTTTTGCGCCGAATGTAACAGCTCCGGCAATCATACTACCAGTCTACGATATAGAGCAGAGGGAACAGCTCCGCGGGCCCTAAAAAACGGAGACACGGAGAGAGAGAGAGAGAGGGGGGTGGGGGACCTGGAAGTGATCCATGCCGACGGTGGAGGGCTCTTCGTTCCCGGCGCCGGCGGGCAGCAGCTGGAAGGGCTTTCTCGCACCACCGGCTCCAAGAAGCGCTTTCGTTTTTTTTTTCTCTCTCTTTGCTGGGTAACAAAACGGGGCTCGGCCGGGCCCAGGTTAGGCCAAACGGAACCGGGGGAGGCCGTGCTATTGACACGTATCCCACTCAGGGGTGTTTTTGGACACCGAAACGTGTTCTTTCCCGAACCTATCCTTCGGGTCATCTGGTCTTCATTGGCACTAACTTTACAGTTATTGGTTAACACAAGTTTATAAATTTTTTAAAAAATACCCTCCTCATGAATTTATTTATTTTATTATTTTTAATTATTTTATACGAATATAGTGACAAAAATACCCATATAGTAGACGCTGTTTGAGATTCAAATAATATTTCATTTTCATCTGTGCAATTAAATTCTTAAACAAAAGTTCACAAAAAAAGTTATTTTGACTAATATACTACCAAAGAGATAGAGAGAGAGAAAGATAGATACGTGCAAGAGAGATTAGGAGTATTTTCAACCTTCTTTTACGTAACGCTAGCAGTTGGTGACGGCAGGGGTACTTTTGTTAGTATCGCGACCTAAGAAGATTATTAAAAATAATATAAAAGTAAGAGGGATAATTTCACAGATAAATTTGCAAGGGAAGTATATTTGCAAAATTTTCCTTTCTATTTTTTGGGGTTCCCTGTTATAGTAATCATGTTTGATAAACGTTTTAGAAATCTGAGTACCTTTCTTAAAAGGATTTGGAGAATTTTGGAAGAGGATTTTTTAATAAGAGCAGGATTATGAAAGGTTTTGCATAACAGAGAGGCCAAAGACATTTTGATCAAAATTTAACTAAGTTAGTGCATTATAGATGGTGGTATTTTGATTGATTGCTTGGCTGTTGTACCGAATATATGTAAAAATAGTGATTTTGATATTGACATCAACAGGAATCCGTAATAAATGTTTGATTTTACTTTTAAAAACATTCATTCATGCCTGTATATTATAAAAATTAGATTATTATCCAGCATTTTATATAAACTCAAATTTATATTAAAAAGTTGATAATTAAGGTTTACAAGCGTCCCGGGACTTCCTCCTCTCTCTTTCTTCCTTAGCTAACTTCATATTTTCTTTTAACTACGGCTGTCCACATTCATAATTGTCAATCTTAAAATTAACATTACGTCAAAATTAATATTCAGACCAAATGAGAAAAAAAAGGTAACGGTACAACTAGCGTTATCATAATCGGATCGAACTAGTCGGTCAGATCGATCCGATCACGAATCGATCTAGGAATTGATCCGATTAAGGTCAGTCCGATCTAATGTTAAAAAATCAGACGAATTGCGATTCGACCGGTGAAACGGTCAAAAGCAGTCCGATCCGAATCACCCTTTAAAATAAAAAAATAAAAAATAATATTTAGATATTCAAAGTGATATTTATACGTGAACAAAATTATCTTATTGTTATTGATTTGTTATTATTTATCATTTTATTTTAGATATATTTAAATTTTAAAATTTTAAAGGAGTATAGATGTCAATTGTGAAAAGTGAAGATCAATAGAATATTATAAAATTTTAAGGTCAGTTTATTTAATCATGTTATTATTATTTTTTTACTTGTATAGTTATGTAATAATGATTAATAATTATACATGTATATTTTTTTATTTTGATCATTCTGTCTTATCTCTTATTATCTTGACTTAAAGAATCGGGTTAGACTATGTATCAATATTGTGATGATGTCACTGTTCAAACCGATTCGATCGAACGGTCCAACTCATTTGAACCGAATTAACTCATTGATCGATTCAGATAGTAATTCGATTCTGATAGCATAAGGTACAACTCATTATCATCAATTATGCTCTTCAATATAAAAACATTAAATAACCCTATAAATCCGTGAGATATCGATTTAGGTGTCGAGAGGCCACGTCAGAGGTATTTTCAGCATTGCTAAACTCAAGGTTCTCTAAATTGTTGGAGTCCCGAATGGGATAGTCCCATATCGAAAAATATATGTGGATTCCTTGAGCTTATAGTCCTGGGCCTTTCAACCTTAGCATCTAGGTTCTAAGATTTGTAAGATGATATCAGAGCAGGCCAAAGCCCACTTTACGCCACCTCCTCTCTAATCTGATTTTCACTACCCATCTTGACCGTGAGGGAGAGTGTTGGAACCCCGAATGAGATAAGTTCCATGTCGAAAAATATATATGGATCCCTTGAGTTTATAGTCCTGGGCGCCCTTCAACCTTAACATCTAAGTTCTAAGATTTGTACGATAAATATTTGATCTGATATTATTATCTAAATGGAGTGCAAAAATATATAACTAGAAAGATTTAAAATCTCTTGGCGAGAGGAAGCAGGACAGACGCGTGATAGTGATGTTCTTCATGTTTGGCATTTGAATAGTCGTTGGAGAAAGAACACATGAATTGCATGTGACAACCCCCCCCCCCCCCCCCTTTTTTGTTTTGTTGGTTTTAGCTGTGCCTGTACCTCACAATTCCACAGGGGGAGGTGAGAATATTTTGTGGACATGCCACAATCCATCAGATGGCACAAAAACCCATCAAGAACGAAACTTTGGATTTAAAAAGATATGTTTCTTTCCAATTTTGTTGTTATAATTGTATTTCATACAAGACAAGACCATTTTTAATAACTAAATTGAAAACAATTATGAATTTCACGTCGTACTTAATCAAACGACGCATCTCCTCTGGGGGATGCTCAGTCAAGAAGGCTATAGAACAGCAATCGTTATCCCGACGACTTCTCGGGATCAACTCTCAGATCCGTAGGTATGGACCGGTAAGTTTGACGGACAGAGCTCTCTCTTTAGATCTAGAAGTCTCATATTCGAGTCTTTGGAGGTGCCCAACTTTTTCGCTTGAGGGAATGGATACTCACGAGAAAATACTTTACAGAGGTGTTGAGATATATTTTTCGGAGCACCAATATATTCTCTCAATCTCTATTCCTCCGTGTGATATCTCACTCGATCGTAGAAAAAAAAAATAAAACCTCGAACCTCTACACCATGTAATAGTAATAGATTTCAAAACATCAATTGGCCCTCCAATTGGCCAATAACATGAGACTCAAATCTATATAACTTGAGATATGAACCACCCCTGTCCGACGTCTCAAAAATATTCAAATTTTTTTTGACTTTATGTAACATCCTTACTAATTATACGTAGGAGTGTCACATGTGCAATAATTTTTTTTATTTTTTTAAAAATGATCTCCTAAATACTTTCACTTGGATGCAAATCACATCACCATTGAATTATCTAAAAATAAAAAATAATATCTAATGAATAATGTTAAACCCATTCTTTTAAAAATTAATATATTACTTTTAATATTTTTAAATAATCAAATGATAACATGACTTACATTTTAAATTAAGATATCTTAATAATTACTTAAAAATAAAAAATAAAAAGACTACACACATATTACGTACAGTATACCTGAATGTGCAACAAGCCAAATTACAACAAACCGAACTCGCTGGAAAAAAAGATGCCCGTGAAATTTTTTGTAGCCATCCCATCTTAGAACGGACAGTATACATATGATATAGTCTGAGAAAAGGGCTACCAAAAGATAAAAAAAATCCATCCATCTCCTGCGGTTCAGTAGGTGGGGCTCCGCTAGAAATCTATGATCAAATCCTACATGACATCCACACAGAAGCACGAACACGTCCATTAATTTTGAGGAGAGAAGGGGGTCGGGCCTGCGTCTACTTGTCTCAGTGTGACAACAATTAACAAGAGCGTGCAGAAGATAAATAAATGTATTTTTGATCCCCTCAATTAATCTGGATCAATGCGTTTGAACAGAAAATGTACAACAAAATTTGAGGAACTTGCAAAATTCATGTGCTCAACAAATGAACATGGCCGATGAATATGCTAAATGTTCTGTCTACCTAATTTTTGTATTGTTTCACCTCTTTGATTATACCCTCAGCAAGTGCATCCACATCGTAGTTCTTCCCAAAAAATTTTGTAAATTCCATCTTGGGGTTCATCAAGTACCTGCAGGGCAGAACAGTATAGTCGATGATCAATTCACAGCTAGGAGTATCATATATTATGAAAGAACGGCAAAATAATACACTACGTAAAGTGCATTTAACTCATAAGATTGAAATGTGGGCTTTCAAAATGAGAAGCTGATTTATATTTGAAACAATATTTCAGAGATATAGCAAAACAATAACACTGTCATCACCATACGAAAAGACCATCAGATATCAATCCCAGTTCTATGCATAGAGGATAATCTGCAAAGCCCCATTGTCTACGGGCAGTAGTCAGCAGCGGACAAGTATTCGCTGCTCGAAAGGGAAAGCAGAAAGTATTTGTCCAAGGGCCAAAAGATAGAAAATAAGAAATGGCATGCTAACATAGTTACATGTTCACCCATTTTCGCTAGCAAATATGAAGTTTATTATTCATGAATTTTAACTTTTTCATGAGACAGATTAACTGCAGGAAAGGTAACGTTCATTTTTCAGCTTACATAGAAATACGGAAATGCTACTGCGGCACACTTTTTGCTACCCAATTTGCCACACATTTTTTCTGCTCTCTGACTTGAAAATCGGAACGTAGAAATTAGAAAAGCAAACTTACGTCCGATTCTCCTGAGTGCGGTGCTTCCAAACTCGGGAGCACTGACTTTTAAGTCTGAGGCTGACCTCACCTCCAGCAGCCAAGATAAGAGTGGCAGATGAAGTGGTAAAATGTCATGTACAAAAGTATTTATCAAGGACAAGAATCCAAACATAAGAAGTTGGTTAGAACTATTGCCAATATTGTTTACATCTTACACGCATACGAGAATGACACTAAGTACAGTGTATGCAACAAAGCATTTGGATTATGAAGTCAATGCATGCTATCAACAGTGAAAAATACCAGAGCATGTGTGATACATACATGACAATAGAATGATCAACAAGGTAATCTGAGCCTTCCTCTTCTGTCTTCATATAATAAACCCGGTGTGCACGGGCGACTTGTCTTATGGCCTCAGGGGTACCAGTTAAGCCAATTAAATTTGGGTGAAACTCTGCAACCAGAGAAAAAGGAAACAAAAGCAAGACACCTTTATGTCATCAAAATGGTTCCTTCCTCTGCTAGAGGATAAAAAATAGGGATTTTAACTTTTTGGTCCCTACAAATAAGAATATGTGCATTTTAGTCCCTCAAATACAACTATTTGTCCCGAAGCCCCTACAATCTTCTAATTCCTACAAAAAAAGCCAGTGTGCTCTGTGGACGTTAAAAAAGAGAATATGTTGTTAAAAAAGAAGGAATATTCCACCTAATGAGTAAAATTTCCAAGACAACCCCTCTCTCTCTCTCACCCCCACCCCCTGTTGTCGAGCACTACCAGCATCGTGATGCCCGGATGCCCTCACTGTCACCAGCGCCTGCCGACCCACGATGGCGGCTTCGGCTTCCTACTGAAGTTCTCTCTCGGCGACAGAGAGAGAGAGAGAGAGAGAGATCACCTTGGGCAGGTCCGGAGCAACCGGAGCCAGCTCCGCACAGTGGCCGCCAGTTGCACCTCCCCAGCACTCCTTCGCCCATGCCTCCACAAACTGCCACAGGGCCTTCCCATCTGCCACCATGTGGTGCTCGGACAACCCCACTGCTACCCCGCCCGCCACGAACCCCATCACCTGCACGGAGAACACCTGCGCAGGGAGCTTGCCGACGTCCAGGGGCAGCACCAGCAACAAGAAGGCCTCTCCACGTCATGGTCCTTGTCATCAACCAGGCGTTGGAACTCGACCCCTTCCACCTCGGCCTCCAAGACATCGACCCCATCTCTGCTGCCAAGGATGTGGGTGAACCTGCAGGAGAGAGAGAGGGAGAGAGAGAAAGAGAAAGGATGTGGGTGACCCCATCTCTCTCTCTCTCTCTCTCTTCCCCCACTCTCTCCCTCTGCTTAGGGGTGAGCATTATTCGAGTTCAACCCGAAGACCAAACCGAACCGAACGATTTGGTTCGGTTTGGTTTGGGTTGGGTTGAAATTTAAAAATTTTTGGTTTGAGTTCAAACCGAACTGTATTAAAAAATTTGGTTTGGTTTGATTTGGTTTTGAAGTTCAAGAAACCGAACAAAACCAAACCGAACGGAATAACCCGAATTTAAGAATATTTTTATCAAATTAATATAAATATATATGTAACTATAAATCCGAATTTAAAAAGTCTAATTCCCGCCATTCTAATGGGATTTCCGACTTTATGAAATAGGTTTCAAATCACCTTCTATTTTACTGTAACTGAAGTTCTTAGTTTTTTATGTGAAAATATTATGGAGCTTGTTCTTACAAGTTACAACTTTGCATGTTATTTTTTTAATATTTACTTTATTTGGTAGAAATTATTTTACCCTACCTTTCTCTAACGTTGTTTGAATCTAATCTAATTTATAAAATGGGAGATGAATATGGTTCAAACCGAACCAAACCGAACCAAACCGAAGTTTGGTTTCAAACTAGTTTGGTTTGGTTTGGTTCGGGTTGAAACCTTAATTCGGTTCGGTTTGATTTGAGAAAAATTCTCTTCAAACCAAACCAAATCAAACCGTGCTCACCCCTACCTCTGCTCTCTCTCTCTCTCTCTCTCTCACTAACCAGGGGCTTTTTGGTCTTTTACTACACATGGGTGAAGTTAACCATACATAGTTCAACATCTTTGTAGAGCGTACTGTACGGAAGGAACGACGGGGACTTTTTCATATAACTGCGAAGACTGTAGGGGCTTTGGGACAAATAGTTGTATTTGAGGAAATAAAATATAAATATGCTTATTTGTAGGGACTAAAAATAAAAATCCCAAAAAATAGCTGGCAAACTCTTCTGACATGGAACCACTGTGGCATGCCAACCAATCATTTCCTGAGAGATACAAGGAAGATCCATTGGAACTTGCAGAAGATATTAATTGGTTGTCATATTTGTACAGCAATGGTAATAGTTTTATGAAAAATCAGGTATACAGAGCAATGCCAACCTAATTGGTACTAGAACACGTAATTGTCATGGGCAGAACTAGCAAATCATAAGCACTGCAACTGCCCAAAAGATGTGACAGAGGAACAGAGTCTCACCTTTGACATAGTCATGGATTTGTTCAACAGTATCCCTTTCGGGATCTACTGAGATGAAGACAGGTACAATTTCTATCCCTGCAGTTGCTTCTGCAAGAGGTTAAATGAAAAAAAGTTTCAGCATTTTCTCTATTCTTGATGATAGAAAACAGAAACATCAATGCTGAAAGCACTTACTTTCCACTAGTGTTCTGAAAATAAGAAGGCATAATGTATGAATTATGAGGAAACTGACATAAGTGCCCCGGAAGAATGAAAACATGAACAGAAGCCACAAAACTAATCTAAAGAATTCCATTCTTGTTGCGTATGAATGACATGGAACCTGTATAGCTAGATGACAAGGTAAGGTTAGGAAATCAAGCCTTTTACTGGTCAAAACTAACATCTGCTAGATATTCTCTGCTTCTTTTGTGGTCAAAGATCACATTTCATTTGGGGATGGAGGATTATGCTATTTATTACCAAGGTGGTATCTTGTAAGAACGAAATAGAGTAAGAATATAATCCTAATAAAGCAGCTGCTCGCAAAATATAGTCATTCAACCATTCTCTTCCATCGTCACAAATGAGTTAGCACACAATAATCATAATAGCATTCAGAGAGTTACCTTCTCCATGATTTCAAGGGATTTCAGAGCTTTTTCTTTAAAATTTCGAAACTCTTCTAACCACCACCAGAGACAGGTTGGGAGCAACAGGAAAGAGATCAGCTTCTTTTGCATCGTAATGTTGATTCTCATGTGCATAAAAGCTTGATCCCAGATATTGGCTCAGGTTTGCCAAAACAGTCAGATACACCCTATTTGAACTGAATGTAAAAAGTTGCCAGGATATTTACCATGGGCTGATTCTTTTAATTGCATACACTGGGTCAAAACAGGGGTTCAAATCACACTTGAGGTTTTCAAGCCGATATGAGCAAGATGAATTCAAGAAACAGAGGTAACATAACTGCAAGTTTTGCTCCAGCTTTCATCATGAACTAATCCCTTGACAAACTTTCTCTGAAGCCTCAATAATCAATTCTGCCCACTTTCTTGTGCTCCTACATTTTATACTTGTACCTGTAAGAATGTGCCCTTTCCTAGTACGGTCATGTTTAACTTATGCTTCACATGTTTGTAATGCATTTCTAGCTGTGTTTGAATTCACCACCAAGTTAAAAGGAAAAGAAAGTTTATTCATAGAGATAAGAAGCCAAATAATATAATGTCTGGTCAAACTGAATTATCCAGCAAACTTCAAATACATGGTTGAATGCAGAAAGTGGAAGAATTAATTTCTTGTTGCAACATAGTAGATACATATATTTGATGCAGGACTGACCACTAGATTGATTTCAATGATGCATGATTGATTAAAGTGCTAATAAATTGTGGTGAATACACCATGGTTTTCAAACCGAATAAATTGTTAGAATTTGAAGCTCATGGTGAAAATTAAAACCGATTGCTTTTGCCTTCTAACTATTGGGGATTGGACTTTTAAAAAAGAAGTGGATACCAGACAAGAAATTCGATTATGCATTTATGGATAGCTCCCAACTATCCTTTTATCGTACTCGATAAATAGAAACTGTGAGCTAACTTGTGGAAGAAACTGTGAGCTAACTTGAGGAAGAAATTACAGGAAATTTACATGAGGTGAAACTGTCCTTTTGCCAATCTGTATAGACATCTTGGAGTGAGAGAAGCAAATATGGAAAGCTGTCAATATCAAGCAGACTAATCAGCTCCAGGGCTCTCACTGGGTGCACTATATGCTAGTAAAATTAAAACAAGTCTACAGTAATTTACCATAAACTCAATGTCAACATGGTGAGGGCACCCGAGCTAGGGTCTGTTTTGACCCCGAGTTGATTTACCGCAGACGAGGCCGTGTGAGGACAACATCGACATCTCATGGCTTGGGACGATCAGTGGGCCCCTTGAGAGTTTGTTGGGCCATTTATGCCAGTCATTTCAGAGTTTAGGAGTCATCTGAGGCCTTATTGGGCTTGTCTGGGCTTAGTTAGGGTCTTTTCTATTTTTATAGATTTTTAGTGTGATTTTTTAAAAATTTCTTAGGTGCGAGGTCCTAGGGTGTCATTTACGGTTATGGGAGTCTATATAAGCTTGTTGTAAACATTTTTTTCAGTTTCAATGAAGTTAGATTTACTGTTTCTTTCTTGAGTGCTCCGTGAGGGAGAGGTCACGAGGACCACAGCCCAACCGTCCGAGAGGGACAGGCACGCGAGTCCCTCACCGGCCACCCCCCTATTCGCCCTCCATTGACCCTGTTCCACATCAAAGTGGTACCAGAGCCGGCTGCGGCTTCTTATACGGAGTTGAGATCCGTTCAGCGACACTGCAACAGCCGTCACCACGTCCTGTCCGGCAGCGCAACCCTTCCACCATGCACCCTACCGCTGCAACAGCCGCGAGACGACGCACTGCCTGTATTCCAAGCGCCGTCCTACCTCACCGGTGCTCCCCCTGGGCCTGCGGAACCAGCCTCCGTCGCTACTAGAACCAGCGAACCTGCGGAACCAGCAGCTGTTGAAACCAGAACCAGCGAACCTGCAGAACCAGCCGCCGTCGAAACCAAAACCAGCGAACTTCCTTTACCCTAACTGCCAAACCCCATGCACTCCCATCTCATCCCCACAACTGCTACCATACCCCGTCACCTCTCGCACGACAGCCACTCAACCCACGTCGCCCACCACTCCCTCTTCCTCTCCATCCCCTTCCCCACCCCACATCGTACCCACTGCAACAGCCAGTCGACTAGTCCCAGTCGCCATCGCTCGCCACCACTCCCCCTCAACCCCACCCCCGCCACGGCTACCGGAAGCCAACATCACCAGCACCCAGTGGCAGCCACCCTCCCCGGCCAATGTGACCCCCTTCACTGCCCCTCTTGTCTCCACAACCGCAACAACCTCCGGCCCACACCTCCAGCAAACCCGCAGCCTCCCTTCTCCACACCGGCAACACCCTGCAGAACCAGCCCACCTGCCTGTTCCGTGGCTAGCCACCAGCTCTGCCGGCAACCGATGAAGTCCCCTCCGACTCTCCATCGTCCTCTGCGAACACCACCGCCAGTCATCCCGCGACATCGGTGTTCCCGGCCCAACATTCACCCACCCATGTGGCCCTACAACAGGCGTCGTCCGGCGCGCCAACCGCTGCCACCAGCGCCGGGAGCATCCTTCTTTCCCACCGCGACACCGGACGATCACTACCCACTTCCACGCAACCAGACCAAAAACAAAAAAGGGTAACCGTCGTGTCCACAACCGCCACGTCTTCCCCTTCCCCTCCACTATCCCGCAGGAAGCAGCAAATTCTTCCCAGCTGGAGCCAACACCCCCACCACTGTTCCTGAGCACAGCAAGACCCCATCCCCATTCTTCCTCTTCCACCATCCTCCTTCCTATTCTACTCCCCCACCCCCCCACCCCACGATTAGATGCCACCTCCACGTAGATCGCCACCGTCGCCTGCAACAAGAGCTCCCGCTGCCCCATTAGCTGCGTCCAGCGACCACCTGGCAGCCACCTCAGGCCATCCGCTACTCTGCTACTCTACTGGTTACAGTAGCTGCGCGGTGCCCCCAACAGAGCTTCTCCGTCCCCCACCTACACCTGCTGCAGCATTTCCAGTGGCACCGAAGAGAGGCCCAGCCCAACATTTCGGCATCTCCTCCACATCCGCTGCAGCAGGGAGGACCCCTGGCCACCTCCCTCCACCATGGTAGCTGCAATAACAGCAACAAACGGAGCTTGGGCCACCGCCTCAATTTCTGTGCTGTCATTCCAGACTGATCACCACCTCAGGATCTGTGCTACCACCTTGTTCTGCATGCCCTTGCCCGACAGCGAGCTCAGTTTGCATCCCTCCACCCTAAACTGATTTTGCTTTTCTAGTAGATTTTCTACTGCCACTGAGAGAACTTTTTAGGACTCCTAGCCACCTCAATGACTCACCTCACTGCCGAGCAGAGAGACGAGTGTACTCACTCTCGGAGGCTACCTCCGGAGACATTTCTTGTGGACTGCACCTGTTCGACGCGGTAGTTCCTCGACTACCAGGGACCCTCCTGTTTGTCTTTGGAGGGGATCTTTCCCTAGGATCTAGTTTCTTGTTGTCCACATATTGTCTTGCTAGCGCTTTGCAGTCGATATATTTACTATCTTGCCTTGTTCGTACGTTGCATTGCTAATCGCGTCTTCATGTGCATGTGTTGTCTATACCATCAGCAGTCCCACATCACATTAGGGTGTTAGTCTACATAGGGCGCATGCTAGTTATTTCTTAAGGTTCTAGAGTCCTATAGTGTGCATGTCCACTCGTAGCGATGTCGTGTACCACTTACCCGACCTGACGTCAGAATCTCATTTAGTTGATCCCCCCTCTGCCGGGTCCCTCTGTGGACGACATGTTCCAGGCCCTCCTACAACGATTTGACAGCGTGGAGGATTCCTCAAGGAAGTAGAGGGTAAGGTGATGACTTCTGAGCGTACTGTTCGGGGCTTGGCTGATCGTGTTGCTGCCTTAGAGAGATAGCCTTTTGGTCTAGATGCTGCACGAGCAGCGGACCCAGCCAGGGTCGAATTCTCCCCAGTCGGGGGGAATTGGTGACGATACCCGAGCTAGGGTCCGTTTTGACCCCAAGTCGGTTTACCGCAGACGAGGCAATGCGAGGACGACATCGACATCCCTATGGCTTGGAGACGACCAGTGGGCCCCTTAAGAGCTTGTTGGGCCATTTATGCCAATCATTTCAGAGTTTAGGAGTCATCTGAGGCCTTATTGGGCTTGTCTGGGTTAGGTCTTTTCTATTTTTCTAGATTTTTGGTGCGATTTCTTTTAAAAAAATTTAGGTGTAAGAGTATTTTTGTCCTAGGGTGTCATTTACGGTTATGGGAGTCTATAAAAGCTTGTTGTAAATATTTTTTTTTCATTTTCAATGAAGAATCGCATCAGATTTACTGTTTCTTTCTTGAGTGCTCCGTGAGGGAGAGGTCGCGAGGACCACAGCCCGACCGTCCAAGAGGGGCAGGGACGCAAGTCCCTCACCGGCCACCCTCCTATTCGCCCGCCATTGGCCCTGTTCCGCATCACAACACACCTACGATTCAAGGTGGAATAGATGTTAACCTAGTGTACAAACCAAGTATGCTTCTCTTGGACTATTACAATTAATTCAATTACAACAATAAGCCCTCTTAAATTGTTAATATGCTGCTTCCTACTGCTGCATACCACATTACAGAGTAATCCTTTTACTGCTGCCCCTCTTCCCAACTAGTACTAGGCCCCTGGATTTGTAGAACCAAAGTACTTCACCTTACCTATGCATTTTTCATTTCAAGAAAGACTAATGATGCATGAATACAACAGCAAAGGATGCTGCATTTCTTTACAGTAGAAAATGGTTACATATGTGAAACATATGATGCTTAGAAGTCACGAATGAATTGGTTGAGGTCTAACAAGTTAAGCACGGTAGAAACCATAGAATGCAATGAACATGCCAATCTCTGGATATCAGACCAAACATTATGGCATTGTTAGCATGCAACCCTTTACACAAAACAAAATAAGAATATGAATCTGAACCAGGAAAGAAGCAAGAAAAGAGGACCTACTTATTTTGTCAACAGAAGCAGTTAATTTCAGGAGTTCATCTGGGCAAATATCTGGGCAGTGAGTAAAGCCAAAATATATTAAGGTCCATTTGCCAAGAAAGTCTTTCTCAGTCACAGACTTCCCGTCATGATTCACAAGCTTGAATGGACCACCAATAGCAGCAGTTCCCACAGATGGTCCTTCTTTTGGTGTAGCCGATGCAGCCTTTAATTCTGCAAGCAGAAAAGCGTTTAGCATTTATGAATATGCAAAAGACACCCAGATGTATAGCGTGCCTTGAACAGAAGTAAGAACCAATTTTATGCCAGTTATGAAGCAAGAGAATAATCATTTACCTGAGAAACTGCATGCTAAAATTATCTAGATAAGGCAAGTGCCAAAACAGATCCTTATAAAGTTAGAATCATAAATAGACTGCATTTCACATGTCACTTTTTAACAACAAGCAAATGATAACGTTTAGGTGAAAACCCTTTCTTTGAAATGGTAAGGCAACACCCATTTAACACATAACATAAGCATCAATGATCCAACATTTACTAAGAAACAACATCAACTTAGCTTTTAGAAATAAGAAAGCTTTAACAAGTGCAAAAGGGTTAAAACTAAAGGACTTTTCATTTAATATGAGAGAGCAAGAATTTCTAAAATGGGATGCAACAGTGCTAACAAAGAAACTAAAGACAATGTTTATCACAGACAAGCCTTTCAATTTTCCCACTCATTCATGGTCACAAACCTTCTATTTGTCGTTTCTTCTCTTTGTCATAGTAAATGATAAGTCCTCCTCCCGTCAAAATAAGCAAAAGAAGACTCAGCCATGACACAGGCTGCACAATCAACAGAGAAAATGGTAAACTATAGAGTAACACAGAAACAAAAAATAATAAGAATATTGAAACAACCAAATAAAAATGTTCCAAGTCTTATAAGATTTTTAAAACAGGCAACGACGGAAGTGTACAGCTATAAACAGTTGGATAATGTGCCCGGACATTTATAACCTCTCTCCATGCCTTCCTTCCAGTGGTCAACCGCATCACTCACGCACACACACAGACTAAGTACATGAATCTGAGATTGTTAACATGTCAAACTTCAACCACGTGTGATTTTGGTAATAGACCTTTTCCATAAAATGATCTCATTATCCATGAACACAATATTGGGTGGCCATCGTAATAATGAAGAAATGAAGGGAATGCGAAACATTATACAAGGTCGGATAACAACCCACCCATCGATCTTCTAACACTATACCTGAAACTACACAAGGCACTCATGTCCTTATTGATGTTATGTTACTACTTGGATTTAGAGCATCTAACTTCCTAATGGCCGAATAGGACGAGTGCATGTCATTTAGACTTTCCTAGTATAGACAATGGACAGGTTAACCCAAGTACCTCATAGCCAAGCTTTGCACCTTGAATATATAATTTCCAACATATTGAAGGAAGAAGATATCAAATGCCAGTCAGGTCCTCATTACAGGTCATATTTATCCCATCATCCTCTTCTGCAGTTAAGGATTTACCCTTGTTAGCTTTGCTTTGGCTTCTAAGGGAGAGGAAATGACACAGAGACTCAGAACTAAAGGCATGCACACACTAACACGCATATGCACATGCACGTGCATGAATACACATACACTCTCTTACTTTTTCAGTTCATTTTTTCATGCATGTAGTGGTGTAACCGGTGTTTTGAGCCAACTCTGAACTAAAGGCATAGATGTTAAGGGAATGGCAGATGAGAGAAGATAGTATGCGAGAGGCAGCGGTCATAGGCACTGGAAGGTGGAGAAGGGAGAGTTTGAAGACAATGGTGTGAGTAGCAGGACTGTACTTCGTAAGGGGTAAATGTGTAATCAGATACAATAACCCTTAAACAGGAGCAAAGCTACTTCACATCGTGTCTGACAGAAAACAAATGAGAAGAGTCTAAAAATGTTATCTATATGACTGTCTAAGGATTTTCAAAAGATAATTTTCCTATGCACAAAGATTTATGGTTCTTTTGTTGATATACTACAGCTGCATGGGGGGGTGACCCAAACTTTTCCGAAGAGGGATTGTTGATACACTATGGCAAGAGTGATACCCTTCAAATGTCTTGAAAGTTGAAATATGATAAAATGTTGGAAATGGAGATGAGACAAAAACTATTGGGTGGAAATTAATGAAATGTTGAAAATCATTCAATAGTAAGTACAAAACAATAGTTACCCCTCCCCTGACAGGCTTTCCAGCAGAACCACTCTGTCGTGATCCTTTATCATCTGCTTGCTTAGAAGCAGCTCCTGTTGACTTGTTCATGACAACATGATCAGCATCAATAGTACCAGAAGCTAGATGTCTAAAAAGCGATCTTGAAGCCCAAGTAGCATTCACTGAGAGGGAAACCTGCATAAGTTTACAGAATGCTCAACAAAGAAGGGCAACTAACAAGACGAAGCAAATTAGTCCCCATTAACCAATGTTTTCAGAAGCAAAGATGCATACATCATATGACAAGAGAAAAAAGTGCAACAATATGAAATAGTCCTACATAGGCAGAAGAGCAATAAATCACTGAGACAATAAATGATAAAGTACAACAAGATAGGACAGTAAAAAAAATTTACGTCCTCAAATTCCTAGTAGTACAGGATCTGTGAAGTGGGTCACTTTGTTCCTGCCATTTCTCTCAATGAGACATGCTGTAATTCAATGGCACAATAGATCAGACATGCATTTGGTTTACTTGGACATTCACGACACCATTTTGCAGGCTACTTGTCACGATGGAAGGAAATATTGGATTGGATCAGCCAGGATCAGCCGATCCGATCGGTTTTGGATCTGGCCAATCCTATCAATTTTGGGTCTGGCTGATCCAATCCCGATCCATTTGGTCCTGAGTCTAGGGCCGGTTTGGCAGGATTGAACAAGGAGCAGCCTGAATCGGGTGATCCTAGCTGATCCCGCCCAATTAAGGAGTTCAAAATTTGAACTCTTAGATGGGAGGGGGGAGTTGCTTTTGGCAAGTGCTTTTTTTTTTTTGCTCTTTTGTTTTCACAAGCTCATTCTTTCTAGCACACCATCTCATTTCTCTCTCCTCAGATCATTGTTTTACATTGTTTTAATTTTTTTTTGAAGTGGATGGCATCACATCGTATATAAAAGTGAAGAATATACAAGTAAGAAGGAAGAACTCCCAAAAACTCCCCTATACAAAGGATAAGGCGATGCCTAAGCGGCAGCCTAAGCACTTAGGTGCCTGGGGGACCTAAGCTCCCCTTGGTCGCTTTGTCACCTTGACAACTATGGCGCCAAAGCCACACCCTTCAACTGTGGAGAAGCTCCGTGGGCCGCGAAACTGCTTCCAACCACTCCCGACTCCCCTTAGCCCCATTCCGACTCCCCTCAGCCCCATGCAGCAATGGGGACCCCTTACGGACGACATCTGCATAGGACCATCTCGGGCACCCTCTGCTCTCTTCCCACTTCTGGAACCCACGCGCGGCAGAACCTCCGGATGTGGTCCATTTTCCTGCATCAAAAGCAGATGGGACCACCTCCTGGAGGCACCCAAGGTCTCCCCCTACCCCTTCCAGCAGCCCCCCTAGATGCCGTCGCACCAAGGAAAGTCGATCGAGAACCCCCGCTTCCAAGAGGGATGCAGTTCACTCCAGATGCTATCTCCGGCGAGCACCATCCCCTACCAGCCATGACCCTTATTTCACGCCTCTAGAGACATTGTTTTAACTGTTTTTCATGTAAAATTGTGTTCTATCTTTATCAGAACACTTTTCCTATTTTTCGGAATTTTTGAGCTTTTTTTATTTTTTTGGGCATTGACTTGGGCTGCTGGCCTGAGTTGGCCAGGATCGGACTGGGATTGGCTGATCTGACCGACCCGGAACGGTTTTGGACCGGCCAATCCGAGTCCGATCCTTGATCCTTCCTTCCTTGATTGTCACCACTAAACGAAAGCAAGCACACTTAATAGCATAGACAAAGGTGTGAAGAAATTTCTTAGATGAATGCTAGATTCCTAAAAGATCGTGAAGCATTGCCTATATGTCCTTCTATACTATCCTATAAAATGAATTATCAAAAATATCATTTATAAATGCAATGGGATTACTTCCTGTACTACCAAATCACAAAAAGTACTCAAGAAAAATTATGTCTTTAATTAAACATCCACTGGCAAGTTGGCTAGAAACCTGATGCAATTGATACAGAAACCTGTCTGCATATTTCAGGTGCATTCAAAATATTCTTAGAATTTTGTGTACCTATGCACAGTCATGGTATCTACACGAACTGTTGTGTCGAGGGGAAAAAATTAAATGGATAACGGAAGCACTAGTGATCACACAACTAGGGAGACTAAGCAACCCGAGCAAAACATCACATAATTAAGTGAACCCAAGTGGAAGCATCACAATTTCAAAGTGCGATAGATAGACCAAAACAGAAAGTTAAAGCACCAACCTGGGAGTATCTCCCTTGAAACATTGGCCCCAGAAGGCCTCGAAACCCGCTCAAGAGCTTGTTCATACCTTGTAAAAAGTCAGAAAAAGAGTACAACTCAGAATTACGACGAGCAAGGTCTCCTGCTGCACAGAAAACAGCAACAAATTGCAATAGCCGTGTAGGACGGCTCATGAATTCATTCACGCTGTAATTGTCACGGGTTTTTCATTCTCCTTAGTTACAATTATATCAATATTAACACAGTAAAAAGAAGTAAACCTATAGGAGAGAACAAAGTCTTCTCAGAGTCAAATCAACAAACAGGCGGGCGCGAAGAAAAAACAACAATTCAGAAAAGACGTCCGCGACGGCAACGATCGAGTGAAAACGGAAGCGACATTCGTGGAGAAGGTCTCGATGCCAGCTTCAAGAGAGACGGCGGGCCACAGAGGAAAGGGAGGAGGAGACGTCGTTACCGGTGATCCACCGTGGGCGGCGGGGTCCGTTCGGGTGGTGGTGGCGGCCAACTGGTGGGTGGACCTTGCGGCGCGTGAAGCAGTACCAATACGAACTACGAAGCAAGTGACGCCCAACGGCGGAAGAAAGAAGTAGATTTCAAGGCCTCTGACGAGGATTCGTGACCGTTGGATTTGATCACGAAGTGAGATGAGATGACGAGATCCATGCGCTTGCGTGCGGACAACCCAGGTGTCACAAGATGAATCCCGTGGTATAGCTCAGACTTAGATGTACCGGTCGGGTAACTGCGATATGGTACGTACCGAGTCGTACCAATTAGATCGATACTAACTATAAGTAGTACTTAATTAATACGGTATTTAAATTTTTAAATATTATATATTTTATTTTATAATAAATATATTTATATTAGTCAGAATCGTTCTTTTAGAACGCTAGACCTGAGTTCGAAACCGATATAATTATCTGAAATTTGTAAATACCCGTGGTCTAGACGATGATCTCAAGTATGACGTAAGAGCCATCTCTCCTACGGGCATTATGCATGCTGCATGTGAATTATTTAGGCCAGGCCTGGCCAATGTGGTTGTGTCCTGTGATGTCTCAAATAGGAACTGAGTTGCGTCTCATAGAGTGGGTCAACACGAACTTAAAATTGTCCATCGCCGGTGGTAGAGTGGACGCCCTCTGACTTAGGATTAAAACGATTTATTTCGTTAAAATAATGTCGACTGGGGACGCCGGTGCAGGGGTGGTGGGATGGCCGGCGGGTTGGGGCTGTTCGCGAGCGGCAGGAGCGCGGACGCCGGCTTGGCAGCCGGAGGGTGCTGCGGCGGCGGGGGAGGCGAACGCGGCAGGTTGGCTCGAGGAGGGTTGGGCGCCGGTGCTGTCACGGTGGCGGCCGGCGGCCGCGGAGCGAGCCGTGGCCGTGGGACGCGGGCGGCGGGCTGGCCGGTGTTTGCAGTGGGAGGGGGATATTGCGATGGGGAAGAAGACAACAGAGAGAGGAAGAAAAAATAATAGAAAAAAAACAATAAACAGTAACGGAGAGGTTAAGATCGTGACGAATAATAACGAGAATAACAGGAATTAGGTGTTGGCCTCGCCCCAGGAAAGAAGTTGGAGATGGGGATTAGGCCTCAAGTCGAAGAAGAGTACAGTGAGATTTAGCATCTCACCGGAGGAAGAACATTCAGCGATATTTTAAATTTTCATTTGACCATTTATTTCTTGATTAAAGTTAATATCTCTTTATTTATAAAGAAATAAAATTATAAATATATCTATTTTTTGTTCTTATCTATAACATTATTACTCTAAAATAAAATAAATTAAAGACATAGTCGATCAAAATAAATTTTAAATTAAAATAAATTATAAATTAATTACAAAAATATAAAAAAATAAAAAAATCTTTAATCTGGATCTCTTCGAAGGTTCTAAATAAATCTGAATATTTAAATATAATCCGTATAACTCGCTCCGCCTCACCCTCCCCGTCGGAGAGATCTCAAGTTCAATCCCGAGTTTTTCTCTCCCCAAAAAAAAAAAACAAAACAAAACAAAACTCGTACGAGCTTAAAGTCAGCCGCCCAAGTGTAACCTATTGATATTCATCATTTCTTCTCTCACGCCATGTACGAGTGGTCTGAATTTTTTCGTGCCATTATGGCGGCACACTTTATGTTGTCATTTCTATCGTACTTTTTTCGTGCTAAATTTAAATTATTCATTTCAACCATTTGATCGTAAGATCGGATGATCGAGACGAGAGTGATTAAAGCTATTGTATAAGATGTAGAGCCATATGGCCTAGGTGGGACGGTTAGAAGTCATATTTCAAAAGTTACAAACAAGAAATGTATCAACACATAACGTCCAAAAGTCAGGATTAAGATTGGCACTTAAATATTAATAATCTCATCTTATCTTTTGATAACCTTAAAATCTCGAATGAACAATGATGCATCTTTGACTTCATGCCTATCATCATGCATTTTTCTCCAACTTCACTGGTGGGGTTATTACTTAGTGGATGGTAACTTTGGTTAGATTAACTCCTGATACATACATACGTGGGACTCTTGGAAGTTGGGGCTTGGGACCGGGGTTGGTTGTGGTTTGGTCATGGATTAGATACCTCACATGTTCGGAATCAGCACGGGAAGAGTGGGGATCAACGCAAGGCATACCTGAGTGATATGGAGTCTCACAGGTTCTGGCCACACCGAGAGTAAATTATTTGTGCATTTACGTATATATCCCTATCTGCGTTAGAACAAAAAGCAGATCCGTTTTGTTTTATCAAGAATAATCTAATTCACATTTGAGCAAGCATGTGTTGAGAAACATGAATGATCTGTTCATGGCCTCCGAAAGGCACAAGTCTAGCCTGTGTGAATGTCTAGATGGGTTGGGCGGGCCAATATTATAACGACTTTTTACATCTATATCCTTATAGAATATTATATTTATATTTATCTCCTACTTTTACATATTGTTAAGAATGTCCCTTACGTATGCCGTATTACTGTGATTATATCACATCTGGTTAAGATAACACACCCGATGTGAGCCCACAGTTCTCTCACACACAAGGGCATTAACCATGCTCGGTTAGTAAAGGGGCCCTTATAATTCCTGGACCGTCAACTATCGATGAATATTCTAAGAATATGTTACGTAGTTGTTGGTACAGAAAACGTTGCACACGTTAAATACTGCAAGTGCACAGCGTCTATTTTCTACACAATGACAAGTACAGGTCCATCTCACGTAGATTTGGTTAAAATCTATAGTCTAAGACAAGTGAAAATGTACCTTTCACACTGCCTGCTAAAGGCCCTGGGGTGCTGGCCTCCTCACGCGAACAGGGCCTCTCGGGAGGTCCTGCCACCTTGGCTCCTCCAGCGCTTCCGACGGTGGGCCTTAGCCGGCCTCGGTCACGTGCGGCTGAGGACTCTTCATGGCCGGCGACGGGAGCCGCCACGGGTGCCGGTTTGGGAGGGCCCCTCCATGCCTCTCATCCCATGGTCACCGCCCCCTCTTTCTCACACGTGGTCATGGCATCCTTCACACCGCCGGTGTTGCCCCTTTCTGTTCATGCCCCCGCCACCACCGACTCTGGTGAACCGGCGGCGTTCTTCTCTTTGGAAGAGATTCAGCTAACCTGCCAACCTCTTGCTTTTGCTGTCATCGCTAGGACTCCCAAGGGGAGGCCTCCCTTCGCTGAAATCCGGACGCACCTTGCCCAGAGATTTAAGTTTAAGCATGACTTCCTGCTCAGCGCCATGGACCGTCGGCATCTCCTCCTCCGCTTCTCCAACCGGGAAGACTACCTGAAAGTCCTCCTCAAAGAGTCGCTGCTCGTCCAGGGGCGCCCCTTCTGGTTCTTCCAATGGGCGCTCGACTTCTCGCCGGAGCAAGACTCACCCCTTGTTCCTGTCTGGATGGAGCTTCCAAGCCTTCCTGTTAACTTCTTCCACGAAGCTTCCATCCTCTCCATCGCTGGCAGCATCGGGCCGACCCTGAAGATCGACCGGAACACGCTTTGCCTCACCCGTGCACACGCTGCGCGGGTGTGTGTCCTGCTGGATATCTCCAAGAAGCTCCCCCACCGTGTGTGGGTGGGCATTGGTGCTGGCGGTTTCTGGCAACCAGTGGTCTTCCCAGACCCCCCTCTCTTCTGCCCCAACTGTCGCCGCCTGGGTCACCTGGTTGGTGACTGTAAGAAGAAGCCCCCCCCCTCCTCCGCCGGCCGTGGTGGTGGAAGCAGCTGCTCCGGGAAGACGGCCACGGCCGACTGCCTCCTCTCTTCCTCCTGGACCCACATGGAGACCCACGGGTGGCACCTTCGTTGGCCCTTCGGTCCCTCCATTCGTTGTCCAGCATGCTCTTGGAAGGCCCCCTGCCAGAACTGGTATCCTGCCCAAGCCACTCGCGCTGGCGCCTGCACCCTCCACCGACGACCCTGCCGAGTGCCATGCCCCCACCACTGCCACGGAGGGGGCCTTTGCTGGCCCCTACTCAGCTCCTTCCGAGGCTTGCCTTGGCTCTGGCACGGTTGTCGTACCGCATGCTTGTCCTCCTTCCTTTGTGCTGGAGTGCTCGAAGGCATCCACTGTTCTGCCAGTGGGCCCTGGTGCTGCTGCAGTGGCACCCACGCTTGATGGTGCATCTTCTTTGGCTTGCGGCAGCCTCGCCCCCTCGCAGGCTCACGCCCCGCCATCGTGCCCCCCTGCTCAGGGTCCTGGGGTTTGCCCCGCTGCTGTGCAGAGCCCCTCCGCCCCCTCGGGTCGTGCCCCTGCTTCTGGCTTGGAGTGCCTCACGCACTTTCCCGTGCCAGCATGCAACGTCGGTGCTGCGGAGATAGCATCCTCCGAGCCGCTCCCCCTACCAGTTGTCCAGGGCTCGGGCCTCTCGCCACCCCGCCCACCTGCTTCCCACACCACATCTGCTCCTCCCGGCGTCCAACTACCAGTCGTTGACGGGCCCACGCCCTTTCTCCCTGTGACTGTTGCGGCCGAGCTGGGCAGCTCCCCCTCCCGGGGGGTTTTCAACAATTGGCCTGCTGTCCCCACCGATACGTCGGTGCACCCTCCTCCCGTGCCCGCCGCTCCGTTGACGATGGTGGGCTCCGTGCAGGCCTCCCTTCCCTCCTCTGCCCCTGTCGCAGTGGAAGGGTTGTTTATGCCAGGTTCCTCCATCGACTTGGGTTTGGCTGGCACCTCTGCTGTGCCACCTGATCCTTCTCCCGGCGAGAAGTCTTCCTTGGTTGCTGACGGCCATCCTTTGATGGTCGTTGAGACCCCGCAGCCTTCGTCCGCTCCGTCATCCTCCGCTGTTCGTGGCAAAGGCCCCCTTGTTGTCGGCCCCCCTGTTGGTGGACTCAACCCTGCGGCGGCTTCCTGGTCCCCGGGAGAGAGGCCTCCCAGTCCGGCGGCCGCAAATGACGGTGCCAAAGCCCCTACCCCGGCTGCCTCTGCATCCCCTCGCCTCTCCTTCGCTCAGGCCTTAAAAAAGAAGATCAACCGGGAACCGCCCGGTCCGTTAGTAGCTCCTTGTTTGGCTCCTGCCCCTGTGCTTCCTGTCCAGGAGTTTACTCTTCCATCTCCTGATGGCGGCCTCCACCTTCCTCAGACCACTCGGGTGCTCACTGTTCCCGGGCTCGAGCCTTGCGAGAGATTCCCTGACCTCGTCACTGTCCATGCGCGCTTCGTCGGAACCTACGACCAGGATCGCTCGCGGCCGAGTTTTAGGATAGATAGGTCCGATCGTATCAACACCAGGAGTTCTCTGCGCAGATCCAACTCTACGAGTTCTACTCGTTATCGTGACTTTGTTTAGTTTTTGGCCTTTTTAGCCTCTTTTGGTTTTGGGGCCCTCGGGCTATTTGGTTGTTCTCCACCCCTTGTTTGGGCGCAGTCCCTACCTATGTACTCCTCTATGTTCTTACTCCTTTCATTAATGAAAAATCGCTTGCCTGGTGGTCGGGGTAGCACGTCATGTCGGTTCCATAATGAAGGGATGAACGGACTCCCTCGTGTCCCACCTTCCAAGTATTAACTTTCAGTAAAAAAAATTTGAATAATAACTAGGGTCTCGAAATCCACCGTAACATGCAAGCGTAAATAAACGCGACTTTTTAAGCCCTTACGATATAACTCAAATTAAAAATATACCAACTTTATATTTTCAACTTGAATGATTCGACTCTAAAATCACGATTTAAAATTTCAACGAAAAGATAACTTCTCTTGCTTATAAATTTAATCTAGATAAAGAATTAATTGTCAAAATAAATACATATCATCAAAGAGTTAATCTAAGCATCATATATCAAATTAAGTATAATTAATCAAAAATCTAGATTGAGATGTTGAAGCTCCAAGCGTGAACAAACGAAGTTACGTTGCAAATCTTACGTAGATATATAATGGATTATTTGCACAAGCACCTTATGATTTCATCCTTGACCTTAGATAATGAAATTAACTGATCATGCTCAAAGAAACAAACAGATCTATATTGAATCTCATTAAATAAAATCAAGTCACAGAGATTTCATAAATTAAAATTACAACACTGTTGAGATTCTTAGAAAGTAGAATCAGAAGTCAATTTCTCCATACGACGTCTTCTATCTTTTATTTGACCCGTAGTCATCATTCTTCAAACTTTCTCTCTCTTCAATCTTTCCTCCCTTTGGTGTGTGGCGGCCGGAGAAGACTTGGGAAGGAATGGGGTGCCCAAGTTAGGGCATCCTTGTGAAACCAGGATATTTTCAATCGTACCTTTGTAATTGAAAGACGTCCGAACAATGCACCTGTAATATAAAATACATGCACGATGAGCGTGTAATCTTCGAGAATTATAAAGTTACATGCAAAGACATCATTTTGATCAGGAAAATGTGATTTACACAATGGTGACGAGAAATCATGTAACTTTATGTGTAGATTGAGAATTATGCCTATGATATTAGTAATAAAGCCCCTAAAAATATAGTTAATTATGCATTTTTAAATTATTATCAGTAATCCGTCGAGACATGTAAAATACCGAAAATGCCCCCACCCCTACTCTCTCTCTCTCTCTCTCTCTTTTCACCCACTCTTGCCACACCCCCTCTCTCGCTCAGAGGCCTGTTGGGCAGGGCAGCCGACATCAGAAGGGGAGATAAGCTCCGGTGCTCTCCCTCTCTTTATGCTCTATATCCCACCCCTATTGACTATCTTTTTTATCTGCCCAAGCTAATTGCAACCGGCCCTGTCCCCGTTGATCAACCCCTCTTTGCAACCTACGAACCTCATTAGGCCCCAAGACTAGCCGAGGAAGGCAATGGAGTATGGTGCCAAGGTGATAGGGTAGTGGCGTTAAAATTCTTACAATGGTGGGAGAGAGAGAGAGAGAGACCCCTCCCACCCCTCCCTCTCGACCCCAGTCTCCCCCACCCCTCTGGTGGCACTCGCACCCCTCGGCAACATTCACATGCAAGCCCCCCTCCCTCTTGGCTCCCCTCTCGCGCACTCAGACCACAATCCGCCTCCGCGCGCTCTCCAAAGCACTATTGTCGTCTGCATCGCTCTTGGCCGTGTTGAGGGTTTGTACAGAACCACCGCATTACATTTGTCGACGGCCTCCACAATGGAGTCGAGGACCCTCGGCTGGGAAGCCACCATGATAACCATAGGTCTACCCCTGTGCTCATCGCCTAGCGTGCTCCTCGCTCGCCAAATCCCTCGTACGTAGTGCCGCGTTGATCACTGGAGGCCTGAAAGGAACGAGTACCCCCTCCTCTCATCTCTCTCACAGAGCTCGAAGGCCCCCCTCTCTCTCTCTCCACCCCATGGTGCCCACGGCCCTGCCAAGAGTTACCTCCCACCCATGAGCCCTGCGCAGGAGCCACTAAAGCGCTCATGTGTTTACATGCCCCACCCCTCCGGCCATCTCATTCTTCTCTTTTTTTTTTTTTCTCTCTCTCTCTCTCCCCTCCGATGTGAACACAAGTCAACATTGAGGAGGAGGGGTAGAGGACAATGAGCCGGAGTGACCAGGCGGGTCATGAAAGTGCCTCCTGAGAGTAGAAAGCGTCCTTTACGGAAAAGGGTCTTAACATGTTTGACTTTAAGGTACACAAAATGTTAAACGCATAAATCATGTTGATTATTCCGAAAAACTTTGTTATTTGAAAATAAATGGAAATCTTTTAATTACAGCTTTGAAAGAGTCCAGTCCAGGCATCGATTCATTGGCGCACATATATACCGTCCTATGCAAGAAGAATAAAAATACAAATATTTTCTTTGTAACGTCAAATTATGTGTTATTCTTCACGTACGAGAGCGTTTGTAGAAGATAAAACCATGGGTAACAAATCGGGATTACCAGACTTCACACAATTAGTGGTGGAGGATCGGCCTCAATTTGACCCAAAATACTAGCAAATGGCAGGTCGCCCTTCATGAGAATAACCTACATATTTCATCAAACTTGCGAAACAAGTTGCCCTTGGGATAGTTGTACTTAATTAGTGGAGAAGGTCCCTTGTAACAAAAATAATTATAACAATAATAATTTTCAAGCAGTGCATATGGAGTGAACATTTGCGCCTAAGGGCAATTATGTATTCTTCTTTAAAGCCTACTTTGTTAGGCCGCTTTATTAACGGAATAAGAGGTGAATAGGGTGAGTTATTCCACCTTCTCACTCTTAACCGAGTTTGATAGCAGAAACAAGTTACCAAGAGTCGATTAAGATTAAAGCTCTTATTCTAAGAATAACTCATTTTATAATTTCTATAGAATGAGTTATTTCTAAGATAAGAACAAATTATCAAACTAAAAAAGTGAAAAGTCAAGGAATAACTCATCCTAACTTATCTCATATGAGTTATCCTCATCTATTATCAAATTAAGCCTTACTGAATAAGATAGTCGATGAAATATATCTGATGAGAGAGAGTGTGTCGTCTTCGGATCCACCTCTCTCTCACACACATAGACATCTTAATCAAGGTCGAGTAATTTATTCATCTTTCGTAATCTTGACTTCAACCGCCGACGATTTAGTTTAACCTTACGTAAACTCAGCACGAAAACATACTAATCAATCCTTGTTCAGGGTATATATATCATTATGAACGCATATAATAATTTGAAGATAATCGAGATATATATAATAAAAATTGAGACTATATATATGTTATTATCTGATAAAAAACTCAAAATTAACGAATCTGGGATCAATTTATCCCAAATTTGATATGATACATCCGAGTCAACGTGAGTTACGCGAAATTGACGACTCATGCTCTAAAGTCTTGAGCACGAAGATGGAAAGGGAGCTCGAGACTCTCACCCATTAGGGTCACTTTGATAATAGAATAAGGGGAGAATATGATGAGTTATTCCGTCTACTCACCCTTAATCGAGTTTGGTAGCATGATTAAGTTATTTGGGGTCTGTTACGGTTAAGATCCTTATTCTAGGAATAACTCATTCTACCATATCACAGGGAATGAGTTATTCTCAGGGTAAAAATAAGTTATCAAATTGAAAAAGATAAAACTCAAAGAATAACTTATCCGAATTCACTTCGGATTATTTACTTAACATGTTATCAAAGTGTTTCGGGCCAAAAAGAATTAAAAAACACATGTGGGAGGATATGGACGGATCCAAACAGCCTTGTCCTCGCATTAATGATCTATCATATTCATATGTATGTCTGACAAAAGAGGATCTCAATAACCTCATGTAGCTAGCAATAGCATTAATGTGGCAATAAAGTTTTGGAGTATACGAATGTAGACTCTTAATTACGATCTCGATCCCAAGATCGTCCAAACTAGATGGAGCTGGCATTTATAATGATATAATAAAAGTGCAAAATTTTCGATGCAAACCTTAACGTAGGATGTGATTTAGCAGTATGGAAGACAAATTAATGAAACCCATCTCGCTCTCTCCGGCCTCCTATTATTGTTTCGTCAAATCTCCTCCATTCTTTTAGCTCCACTTTGACTGAGGATTGAAGTTAACTCAGATTAAAATAAGTAGATTAAATTAATTCAGAGTTATTCTTATTTACTTTTTTTACGAGTGAGTTAAGTGAGTGAATTAATCTAGTAAATATGAAATCTAATTTAGTAAAAAAATGAGTTAAGTTTGACTCTTTTGTGTAAATGACAAAAATAATCATACAGTGTATGAGAGAGAGAGAGAGAGAGAGAGAGAGAGAGAGAGAGAGAGAGAGAGAGAGAGAGAGAGAGAGAGAGAGAGAGAGAGAGAGAGAGAGCATGTGTGTGCCGTGGCCTGCGAGTGAGGGAGAGGGGGAGGGGGCAGCACCGGGAGGGGGAGGGCTGGACGGGGGAGGGGGTGGGGACGATGATGGCGACGGATAGGGAGAGGTCGGTGGGTGAGGGGGGGAGGTCTGGAGGGAGGGGACGGCGACGGCAATGGAGGGGAGGGGGAGGTCTGGAGGGGGGGGGCGACGGAAACGGAGGGGGAAGGGGAGGGGAGGCACTGGCCACGGAAGGGGCAGCATCGGCGCTAGCCACAAAGGGGGATGGGCAACGCTAATGCCGGGGGGGGCGGGGGGGGGGGGGGAGATTGACAGGGAAGGGGGAGGGGGACGGGGTAGCGTCTGAGGGGGAGGTCTGGAAGGTGGGGCATTGGCGGCGGAGGGGGAGGGGCTAGTGGGTGAGGGGGAGGTCTGGAAGGTGGCGCATCGGCGGCGGAGGGGAGGCGCCAGTGGGTGAGGGGGAGGGGCGATGTCGGCCACGGAGGGGGCGGCATCGGCGTGGGCAGTGCCAGTGAGGGGGAGGGGCAGCGCCACAGTGAGGGGGAGGGGGGAGCACAGGAGGTGGAGGTCTGGAAGGGGGGCGTTGGTGGAGGGGAAGGGAGAAGTGCCGGGAGGGGAGGAGGATGGGGCAGCGCCGGAGGGGGAGGGACAGCGACGACGACGGAGGAGACGGCATCGGTTGAGATGTCGGCCTCGAGCTTCACACGCGACATGTGGGTGACAGCAAGGGCACAAGCGGCACTTCACGTGGAGGATTAAGTTATCCCACCTCTGGAGGTGAGGTAGCTTAACCCGAGTTAACTCATGATAACCCTTATTTAATCGGGTTACGGAATCTTGGGCTTGTCAAATTAAATTGAGTTAATTTTAGAATAAAAGAGGGTTAACCTTGGGTTAATCTTCAAACAAATTGATACTTAGGGCCAGTTTGAGAACGAGTTAAGATGGAAGAACAGATGAGAGAGAGAGCGGTAGGCTCCACCTCTCTCCTCACACGTAATGATGTTAACCGGACTCGATTAGCACAAGCGACCCATAGAGATCGCTTGTGCTAACCGAACTTTGATTATCTAATCCCCCCTTAGAGCTCCTATGAAATAAGGGTGGAACGAAGAATCTCAACTCGGAGAATAAATAAAAATGTAGTGTTTGTGCGGACGGTTTATTTCCTGCAGTGCGATCGAGAGAGAGAGAGAGAGAGAGAGAGAGAGAGAGAGAGAGAGAGAGAGAGAGAGAGAGAGAATATTGTCCTTGTCGAAAGGGCCGGTAGAAAATTTATTCCCCGCGGCTGTGGGATCTTGGAAATCCGGACTGGTCACCTAATTGGAGGGAAGCATAGCTCGTGTGGGTGGGTAGAATTGTCGCAACTGTGTAGGGGAATATTTTAGTGGTTGCTCTGAATTGTAAGTACGATGACAAGAAAGTGACGTTGTATCCCTTGCGATGTTATATATTTATATTGTTTTTATCTCTATCTTATTGATATTGTCATATATATATACCCCATATTAAACTCATTTTATCCCATACACTCCTGCCATTACCTATATACTACTGTCATTACTTACCCTTTGTTTCATTTAACTTTAGATATAGTAAAATGAAAATAGACTAATGTACCATTATGTAATCTTCTCACATGGTTAATAAGATAATGACGTACATATATACTCCTATAATCTTTCGTACCATCTTATATACTCCTTTAAAAACCTTATACTTTACATGTTCGACGTAATATTCCCTTTATCTTTGATGGCATTAGATTATGACGGATGTAATTGAACAATATTCGTTAACATGGAGATATATATGACAATATCAAGAATACGAGTGTATAAAATCGAATATGAACGGTTGTAAAATATGTAAGGATTTTTGCATATATATTCATGTGAAGTTTGATTTTGTCGAATATATTCTTCATTTGAACATATTACGATGAATATCCCCGAAATATAAATAATGTCATGATTATATCATTGCCGTAACTTCCGTGTGTTTAACCCGAGTTAAACGTGAGTTAAAAAATAAAATATATAATATATCCTTAGTGAAAAAAAAATTAAAAATAAAAAACAACTATGTTTACCCCCCCCCCCTCTCTCTCTCTCTCTCTCACACACACACACACACACGAAACCTAGGGGAGCAATGTCGTCGGCTATGAGGTGGGGAAGGGGAGGGGAGGGGGAGAGGGAGTCGACGCCGACGGTGAGGGGGAGGAGAGGGAGGGAGAGACAACTAGGAGGGGGAGAGGAGGAGGGAGCCTGCTACGAGGGGAAAAGGGTGCGAGGGGGAGATGGGAGGGAGGCCGGTGCAGACAGGGAGGGGGAGAGGGGAGGGGGGCTGGTACTAGAGATGAGGGGGAGAGCGGGAGATGACGGGGTGGGGGAGGGGGGCCTACTGCGAGGGGGAGGAGGAAACGACAGGGAGGGGGAGGGAGCCTATTGCAAGGGGGAGGGGAAGGGGGGACCAGTGCTAACAGTGAAGGGAAGAGGGGGAGCTGGGGGTGAGATAGGGGACAGGGTGTCGACAGTCATAGGAAGAAGGGGAGGGGATGCCGACGGTGACGGAAAAAGGTGGAGAACTCTCTCTCTCTCTCTCACACTCTCAATGTGTGTGTATATAAGGATGTTTTAAATATTCACTACACTTAATGATGATAGATAATATATTTTTCGAAATATTCACTACACTTAACGACGATAAATAATATATTCTACGAAATATTGACCTCCCACTGACGACAATAAATCATAGATAAATAACCGTAACATTTCTCTCTAAATGAAAGATATTTTTAATAATATACTCAAATGAAAGATATATTTGATAAAATCAAACCTTATAAGACTATATATGAAAAAATCTCGAGTATGTATGTAATGACACCCCCCCCACCCTCCACAAATCCAGCTTCCGTCCTCTTCCTTGCCGAGAAAAGAATTTAATAGTAATATAAATACAGCTGTTCGTGGACCCATACAACTTCGAACATTGAGAAAATATGCCCATATGAGCTTGTTAGATCGGCAAACAAAAAGGAAACTTAACCACAGTCTCTTCTCTCTGTTTTGGAATCCAATATGAAAGAAATCTACGTAGACTCGTACTGCCATTGCTCTTTTCTATTACACTACCTCACAGACGCCCCCCCATGGGGGAGGAAACAAAACTCCTCTTTAAAATACAGATTAGATAAGTCTCTGTATAATGCCCATGAATACAGTAGGGGAATTCATCATCTTCCGAAGAAGTCCAAAAGCAGAGGGCAGGAAAGGAATTTCCTCGAGGACAGCAACACCTGCTGACATGGAGACTGAAACAGAGAAAAAAAAGAAGAAGAAAACTTAAAACTTGCTACAATCCCCATGACATGAACATATTTTGTATTTACATTCCTTCAGCTGCAGGGGCATCACTTGAATCCAGGCCATCAGCAGGCGAGTCTGGAGTAAGAGGGCCTAACATGAACTCAGAGCTGAGAGATAATCCACTCTGCATTAAGAAGCAAAATCAAGAAGTCAACAAAACCAAAAAATTACTTCACATGGGGAATGGTCGCATAGCATCAAGCGCATTCACATCTTGCATGTTCACATAGAAAAAGGAAATAAGTCAATTATTATTTTCCTTTCAATGTTTCATTCCCAGATATCATCCAGAATAGAGTGATCAACAGTATCATCTTTTTGGGGTAACTGTGGATCTTTCTTTGTTAGACAAGTGGTAAATATCCCGGCCAATCACATTTTCTGCTGGCTGTAGTGGTTCATTATAGATAGTAGTGTATGGAAGTTATGGCAGGTGATTAAGATATCACTCATAAGAAGTTAGTACCTCTGGCTCAAACCTAAGCATCTCGGCATGGGCCATTTCTTCTGCCTGGGCAATCCTTTGCTGGAATAGTTGAGCCATCTCCTCTGCCTACTACAAAAAGAAAATAGTATGACATAATCATCTCTAAGACTTCTGAGATGGTGATCAGATCTATACTCGTGGAATTACCTTATCAAAAACAAGCCTTGGGTTCTGAATCATGTCACCAGGTGTGGGCTCCAATTTCTTTGTGGAGAGACTCACTCGATCATTTTCACAGTCATGACTCAGTATCATCACCTATGTTTATGGGAATATCTGAAAATTAGGTAACGGGAGATGGACGAAGAATTCTATCACAGAATAATAAGAATTCATATACCTTGAGTATGTCACCAGGTTGTAGAACTACCGAAACGTCAGGAACACGATTATGGCTAATCTGGCTAATGTGGAGTAGGCCAGTCAGTCCACCAATGTCAACAAATGCACCGTAAGGTTTCAAGCTCTGAACTGTTCCTGTAACAACAGATCCTATGCCAAGCTGGGCCTGATGGTCTGTTATTACTTTGGAATTGCTGAGGACAAGCCTTGATTGCTCTTCATCAACCTCCATAAATTTTAAAGGCAGCTCCTTACCAATGAGCTCTTCTGCACTTGATTTCTAGTCAGCACATCAAAAGAAACCCCTAGGTTATTAAGGAATCACGAGGCAAAAGAAATATAAGACAAACAAGCTCTGGGAGACACACAGCCAGCAGAAAATAAGCCCAAAAGAGATGAATGATAAGACCTCCTTTAAAAGCTTTGAAAGGTATTAAAGTAAACTTCCTCGTTAACCACACTTCCTGATCTCATATTTGCAAGGGCCATACTGTCTCAGAGAAACATTGCATTCTAGACCGGTACCAATGGTGAAGCTATGAAGATTGAGACAAAGTAGAATCTGGTTTAAGGAACCAACCGTCAGAATCTGTGAGAAGGGAACAAAACCTTGAAGACTCTCCACAATGACCACAATACCGCCTTTATTTCCCCCAATGACCTGCATTCATCATGTCTGGATTATGATATATTCTAGCAGTAGTCAAAAGAGGCAACTGTTATCTAGAAATATTCAATAAGAACCAGAAAAGGCTCAATGCAACTATGAATGTACAAAGAAAGAATAGGAATACAGCCTTCATGCACATGTAAAAAATCAAGAAAGCGACTTAAACAATGATCACAAATCCACAAAATAAAACACACTGAAAGTGGTGCCAACACACATTTGAAAAACAATAAAATCAAATTTAAAAGGAAATAACAGCCAAAAGGTGCAAATGTGTGATGGAAAGGCTACAGGAGAGGAAATGATCAATGGAACCCAGATCACACAATGTAGATCTTTTAGGAGTTCAGAACTATTTCATATTTCTTGTCAACCTTCTTGAACATAGTCAGGGCTGTTCTTAAAAAGCTCTTCAAGTCATTCCACCACTTGTCCATTTTTACATGACAGGTCATATGAGGAACTTGAAGTTGGCAGATGACATAGACACCTATATTATGTCAACTAATGAGCATCAGAGGGAGGGACATGGCAAAGATTGCAAGAGTAAAGAGTGTGTAGCACCATGGAAACAAGATGCCTAAAAGGCTAAAACAACAAAAGAGCTCATACAGTTTTCATTCTCAGCGATCTCCTCCACATCCATCTTTTGCTATAGCTCTTTTAGTGCCTTTTCCCCATTAGCATCTGATTTCCACACGGTGTTCATTCTCAGAGTAACCAACAAACAATAGCTTTTCCCCATTAGTATCTGATTTCTTCAAACTGCCAAAGATTATCATCAATAGGAAGTGACTACAATCCCTTAGAACAGCACCAAGCAAGGCCAAAATACTTCAACCAACAGAATGCATGGCTTTTGGTAGTCTGATATCTTCTCCCATGTGTCAAATGATACCCAGATCCGGATTGGATCAGGATCAGCCAGCCCTGGGCTGACCTGGTCAGCTGATTTGATCCAGATCTGGCAGCGACAGTAGCTTTCAATGGCTGGGGAGGCATGAGGGTTAGATGATGTGGGGGTTTTAAAAGAGGGAGGGCAGAGGAGAGTTGGGACCTGGGCCTGGGGAGGAGGAGTCAAGACCAGGAACAGGCCAGCCACGATCAGTCAATCTGGTGCCCCAGCCTGATCCCACCAAGAATCAGGAAGCAGGTTGCATTGGAAGAAACCTGATTTGTTCAACTGAACCTGCCTGATTTGATCTGATTCTTGGACCCTTGCTTATGGCTCGAGCAGTTCACCTTGTTAAGGTAAATAGGTAAGGCATCATGCCCCATGTCCCATTCTTATGTCTATCTATTGTTCTTTATCTTTAATAATTCCCTGCAATATAAGTTCCTTTAACAGAGGACAGAAAAAAATGAACCAGAGGCCATTGCCAACATTAGTAAAACATGGATATTTATCATAAAAATATATTTAACATGCACATACAATGAGATTCTACCTCCCTCAAATCAGGGATGAAGAATGAAGATTAGATATTCTTAAATGTCATCATCTCACATTGAAACTAGTCAGGAGAACCAAGCAGGTAGCAAACTACAGTACTACACTAAACTAGTTGGAATGGAGATACCAACAAGGGAGCTAAGCAATAAGTAATTAGACCTTTTAAAATTCAATGACAACCTACTGGCCCTTGTTGAAAACAATAACGGCATGTCTAAACAATGTGCGAAAAGAAAGATGAACTGAAACATATATATAGGATGGATTCCTGCTACCAAGTGACAGGACACTTTTGTGTTACCACATTTTTTACCATCCAATCTCACGAATAGAAATCCAAAGGTTAAAAAAGGTTGAGATTAGAAGGTAATTTGGGTGCTGTGTGACTTCGGCGTGCTAAATTCATGGTCGGGTAAAGAGGTGATGCAAGGAGGATACATATTAAAAAAATTAAATAAATGTGAGCCATTTGATCAACGCTGGGATTTGATCAAATGGCCTAGCCATGTGCTCGGCTGGGCAGGAATGCCCAGAGAGCTCTCACACCCACCCGCGTGAATTCTGAGTGGAATTCACACACACAGGCATAAGTTCCACCCAGTGCATGCGTGCTGGGAAGTTTCCTTTTTTTTCTTCTTTTAATTTAAACAATTAGGAACACACATATATATATATATATATTATATATACTGTGGATTTAAATCACAACTTGTGGTTGTTACATGGTTGGCATGAAGAACAACATATTTTCTAGGTTTAGTGTTACAAGAATGCAATTATGAAATCTATCAATGGTTGTCAAAAGAACAAATGCAACTGTAAGTCACAATAATCAATAAACAAAAGCTTGGCCAGCAAACTAGGTTACATTGTTAAAATGTTGCACAATTCGTCACAAGATCCATGTCAACAAAACAAAGCATAGCAAAGTTCCAACCTTACCCTTCACGACAACATCTTCAGCCTGAAGCTGCCTACACCGTTCCCATGCAAGCTGATACTGGAGGGGTCGCAAACTTAAGACCAAGCTATCGTCTGCTTCACTATCGCTGACTATAACAAATTCACCCTCGAAACCAGGAGATATGCCTGCTTCGGCTACATGCTTAACTCTGTAAATACATGCTTCTTGGACAGGCAAAAATGCTGAGGACTTTGCAGTAACTTCGACTACAGCTCCATTCAGGTCTGTACTGAAAACTGTTCCTTTAACCTGGAGAAAGCAGCGCATCAGATAACCATATCTCAACATAATACGAGACACTTCGGATTCATCAAAGATAGTGCCCAAGCATGTGATCTGTAAATTTAGTAAAACCAAGGAATCTCCAAGAAAACAAAGACATTTATAAACAGTTAAAGCAAATTGCCAAGAATGATGTGTGTGCTTTTTTTGAAACGTGGATGATACCACAAAATATATTAAGAGAAAAGAGGGATGTACAAGTATATACTATCAGCTCACAAAAATCCCTTTACAAGAGATTCCCACACCAAAATGGTGGTCCCAACTAACTCCCCAAGAGCAAAAAGAGTGAGGAGTTATGACCCTCCACTTTACAAAAATGTTTCGCCCAAAAAGCCACTTTCTCACAAACAAAAGAAAATACACTTTCTTCCGACCTCGCTTCCCTTCTGAATAATTTGTTGTTCCGTTCATTCCACAAGGCCCAAAGAGTGGCATGAAGGATAAGCCACCAGATGATCTTCCTCCCGTGCCATTTGATAAGCAGCTTATGGACCCCTTCGTCCTGGCCAAAGGACTGTTGGAATCTTTGGCCAATCCTCAACCAAATTCCCCTCGCAAAGGGGCAGCCTATAAGTAAATGGTTCAGGTCCTCCTTCTTGTCCCCACAAGAATAATGTGTGTTGCCATATGATTATCCATATAAACAAAGACAATTTATAAACAAACACATTTTGTAATTCAATAATGCACTAAGTATCATCACTAGTCACCCAGCACCAGAATGTTTGTACAACACCACTTATGATTTATGATTATAAGGACTTTCCTCAAAAATGCATTTCCAAGTTTATTCAAGGATGCACTAAGTATATGACTAGTAATCCAAAGTTCTTAGTGAAGTCCTGTGGCTGGCAGTAAACTCAACGCCACCGTTCGTGTGTTGCCATAATCTTTACCAAGGAAAGGATAAATAGGAGCCAGAGTAATCATATTATGACGTTTAACTAGGGTTGGCACTTGGCAGTTAGAATACAAATCACTTAAGAGTTCAGATAAACAGCAAAAATGGTATCTAGAGATTATAGAAAGTTAGGAAGGCAATCTTACTGCTAGTAATGGACCGAAGCAGCTCGGGGAAGACATATAAAGGTTGTTATTTGGTAAAATATGACAGTGAGCGAAAAAAGGAGGCTATGAATCTACCCTTGCAGATGGTGCACAAGAAAGTCTTACACTCGACAACTAAAAATGTTTCTGATCACTGCTTAAACACAGAAAAAGTGAAATCCTCATTGAACCTACACTATGCATCTATATAAACAAACCAGTCTAGAGAGGGGGAAAACAGCCTGTGAGGTATAGCAAAAACGTTTGGAAGGCTATTCTATCAAAAGGAAAATATTATTATGTTGGTGGCCACAAATAAAGGCATCCTAACAACCATAGCATCAAAAGGAAATGTTAGAGCTATTATATCCCTTAATGGACAAATGCTGCTTCCTTTGGTGAACTAACCTTCCTTTTAAGGCGGCACTCATCTCCTCTCACATAATACAACACTTCACAAAGAAATGATCGTTAAAACAAGCTTACGCAAAGAAAACTTAATGATTGTCCTGGACCTCAATCATGTTATTCAGAGGACAAGTATTAGAATCCACCAATCAAGCAGATTAATGAGAACTCAATAACACTGCATAACATGTACAAACAAACTGTTGAGACGTCCGCTATACAAACGGTCCAGGGAATTGTTCAATAAATAGAGAAGCAACTTTACACCATACTGATGCACAGAATCTGCCACTTGTTAAGCAGCGACAAAAGGTTCAGCACGACGCAGCACATAGAACAAAGAGACCCACTATATTAAGGGAGGAAAAGGGAGGGAAAAAAGAGAGGGGCAACCGGTAAGCAGACCTTTGTGCCGACCTTGGTGTCGAAGTCGTACTTGTCTAGGGCGCCGAGGAAGTCCTCGACGGTGAAAGAGACGCCCTCCATGGGAGCGGTGCAGCAGCGTTTGTAGGCCGCCTCGAACTGCTCCTTGAGCCGCTGCCTCTCCCGCGTCTGCGCGTTGGCATCGAGGGGCGCCGCCCACGACACAACGGCGGGCCTGGACGAGAGCGCAGGAAGACGGCGCCTCTGAGCGAGGGAGGGGAACCTGGGCGAAGAAGAGGAGGCGGGCTTGGAGAGAGAAGGAGAGGGGAGTGAGGGGCGTCCCACCCCCACGGACTGCTGCGGCGCCGGGGCCATCTCTTCCTAAAAGGCAGTCTCTTGCTGCTCCTCCTGATGCTGCCGGTCCCCAATGCCCGGTGGGAGGCGCCCGCGGGGTGGGGAGGAGGTAATGGCTACTGGTGTAGGTGTTGGTTGCGTTCGGTTGGGCGCTCTCGGAATCGCTCGCTCAGGAGTCAGGGACTCCGGAGATCGTTCAGTTTGTTTTATGGTATCTTTTCTAAATATACTAAATTAAAGAACAGGAATGAAAAATAAATTTACTTTTTATTTTTTAACATGGATAATTGTTTAAATGTTTGCCTTATGCCTTAACTAGAAACATTAGATATTGCAAAATAAGGAAGTCCAACTTACTTGATAGTTTGTGAATTCAAAAAAAAAAAACTTACTTGATAGTTCACTTCTCTCCTTTATATACGAGAGTTTGTGAATTCAAATCTCGCAATTATTAGTGAGAGTTACATATTTTCTAACATTTACTCTTAACTTACCTATGAAAAAAATATTACACAATAAATGAGGTAAACCTATGTGACCGCGAGGGCCAATCACACTCACTGCACAGTCCTAATTGCAACAGGTATTTCTTTACCTTAATTTCATATTCAGACATACTTATTTATCTATAACCATACATGTCATTGGTTCACTAGTGTTGCTTTAAGAGTGCCCAATATGTAGCTAAATTTCGTCTCAAAACATTAGAGGATATTCACCTTATAACAATAAAACATAATAAAAAAATTACACATACGACTTTGAACGATGAAAGTACTTGAAGAGGGAAAACAATCACAGTCCATTAATTTTTTTATTCAAAGGCTCGCGAGACACATTTAGTCCGATAAATAATTGCCCATTAAAGCATCGGGGCCCATCTACTGAAAGCCCGAGTAATAGGGCCCAATAAAGCGCTACCTGGCCCCGGAACGGACACCCACGCGGAGGGCTCCCCAAGCTCAGGAAAGGTTTCCCTGCATGACAGTTTCGGACAACCGAAAAGTTACCGAGGGAATCCCTTTGGAACAACGCTAGGATAGGAGCGATGCTCTATAATTTTGAGTCTCTGAAGGGGATAATCCTTATCTAGATGAGGACAACCCCTACGTCAAGAATCTCCTCTTGGCCCCACGGAAGACCTATACTAGTCGGACTCCTATCCGATATAATTGCTTGCTAACTCTCCACAAACGGATTAGACCAAATGACGATGAGGAATTAAGATAAGGGAGAAGAGTTCCACATCGATAAGAGTCCTTACACGGAGAACACAACTCTCACTCTACCTCCCCTCTTGCCGCCCTCTGCGAGATCATAAAAGGAGTTCGCGACTATTTAATCCCAGAGACCCCCTCCAAAGAAGATTATCAAGTATTAACCCTCTCAAATCTTCAATTCGGTGAAGAGCGATTTTGTATCCCCTAGTCCTTCGTATCTTTTTGACTTCAACTATTGACCATTACTCACTTAAACATCGGAGAGTTTTATTTGAGATCCCTATCCCATGCCCCCCTTATTTTAGTCTATCTTACATACCTCCTCTAGATGAGTATTGGCGTGATTATATCGTTAACTTTCCTTTCAATATTCGACTGTCTGCATCCGAATATAAGATCGAGCCTCTTCAATATTCTTTTTTCTAGAAGCATAAGGTATTCATTCATTTAACGCAAGCAGAAGATACAAGCGAAGGGCATAGGCAACCCAACGGACATACACAGCCACAACCGGCCCTTAACAACGACCTCCAGGCGAAGAGACAAGGAAGCAAACGGGGAACAGACCAGTACATAGGAATCCCTCAAGAATGGGGAGACTTGGAGAGAACGAGGATGTGGATGCCGGTGGTGGAGGGAACGGGGATCATCCTCAAGGAGCGCAAGGCTGCCGAACCGCACTATCTGATGGCGGTGAAACAAGGGTGCTCGGGAGGCCGACACCACGAAGGGTGCACGGGGGATAAGCACAGAGTCTCCGAGTCCTTTTGAGATTGAGGGAGGAAGCCCGAACCTGCAACACTGAACAGACCCAAACAACCTCGGGTGCTCGAGAAGTCGCCCATCATCAAGAGAGACGGTCACTGGGGGGGTGGAAGGGGAGGGGGAGGGGGAATGGGAGCAGGGAGTGGGGAAACCGGAAAGAACGGGGGTTGATAAAAAGGGGGGGCGGAGACGGAGGGAGAGGGGAGCGACGGAGGTCGAGGGGACAGGGGAAGTGGGGTGGTATGCGAGGGGCCCAAAAATGGAGGGGGTGGGAGACAGCCGGGGACGGGGCGGGGCTACGGGGTGGGGAGAGAGGGGGAACTGGGGAGTGGGGGCTCGGGGTAGGACAGGGGGGGGAACAAGACGGCGAGGGGAGGACGGGTGTGGCGCGGGAGACGGCGAGGAGGGGAAGGGAAGGCGGTAGAGGGGCGGATTCGGAGACGGGGGGAGGGGGGAGGGGAGCGACAGCGGGGAGGGGAAATGGAAGAGCAGGGCGGTGGGGCGAAGGGGGGCAGGGGCCGACTGAAAGGGGGTCGGGGACGGGGAGGGGGATGGGTGATCGACGGGAAGAATAAGGAGATAGAGGAGCGGAGGGACGACCGGCGGGGAGGGGTGAGTAGGAAGGGGGGGATTCCAGGGAGAACGGGGGAACCACGGTCTCCTTGACCGATCCAGGTGGGGTTAAAAAACCCCCCTGACAAAACCCAGCAGAGACTCGGAGGGACTCACCTGGAGGGATCCTCATGTAGAGGAGACGGGGGGGGGGGGGGGGGGGGGAGAGTTCCCGGAGGGAGCTCCCCCCCGCCGGTCGAAACCGCAAGGGGAGGGAGGCCCCTGCGACCGGGGAAGACGGAGAGGGCCGCTGCGCGCCGAGCCTTCCCCCTATGGTTTCCACTTTCCAGAGAGCCTCTTCAATATTCGACCCTTGAATTTTTTTTTCATTAATGATCTCCTAGTTTCTCATTATAAAGGACTATTAGGAAAGTCAGACTCTTTCTCTCACGGTGAGAATCCATCCTGAGTTAGAGGACCCACCGACCCATCTACATCATTTATCTACATCATTTTGATGTAAGAATGAGAGGAGGCGACATGGCATGTGCTATTTGGAAACTGAGGTTGGGCGCACGCGATGGAACATTTACTTTTGTTTGGATCATATCAAATTTTTATTGATAATATATGGTACAATATATTGAGGTGAAAGAAGATCATATATATATATATATATATATATATATATATATATATATATATATATATATATATATATAATAAAATTATTTAATTTTTCTAACTTAGTTGATGTGTGATTTTAAGACGGGTTATGAAATTTGAATCTCACAAATGTTACACGATTTTTAAAATTTGTTAGTTTCAATCTCTAAAGAAAAAAATAATTATAAAACCATGAATCTTGCGCAACCTCACATTTTAATGAAAGATTTATACTTAAACTATCTATAAAATTTAGTTGATATAAAATAAAATATATAATATTTAAAAAGATATGAGTAACGTACCGATTGTGTATCACGTATCGGACATGTCGGTCACGAGTTTGTACGATTTGATATGTGCGATATGAAAAATACCATAATAACCATACTGATTTTGTCAAACTTTGATTTCATGTTGATTGAGAGGGGTAAATCGGATATTTTTTAGGTTGGTTAAATACTTAAATCAAGGTTTATCAAATCGGGACGGGATGACCCGAACCGTCCGTCCTAAATCGTCCCAGTCATAGATCGAGACGACCGGTCTTTGAGGTGCAATCGGTATGTTTTATATATTAGATATTTTATTTTAAATATAAAATATTTTATAAGCAAGTGGGTTAAGTGTCTTTGTTGGTTCAGAAGTGATTTGGGTTCGAAACACACGTATCGTCTAACCAATTAAGTTAAGAGTTTTCTTGAATTATTTTACATATATTATATCATCCCGTCTCGACAGAAAATTGAGAAGTTCGGTACGACCGAGCCGATAAACTTTAGATTAAATAGACATTTTCTATGTTGGTTAAGTTTTAACTTTTTTTACTCAATTAAAGATGACAGGTTATGCAAGATAACATTCAAATATAAATGATATTTTTTAAACTTAAGATATAATGGTAATATTTGATAAACTATCTCGTTTTAATAATTCAAAAATAGATATCCTTATTTTTGAACTTTCTATGTCATAACTCATAAGGACCACCAAGACTACTAACTTTTTGCATGAATTGCTCTGATAGTTATATTTTGTTTCGTAGGAAAAGGGTGTATATTTAAAGAAGATTAGAATAAAATTTATGGCTCTACTTATTTTCCTCTCAATTAGTAAATTAGAGGAGGGTGAGAGTTAAAGATCCGAGGAAGGTTAATTACGATATCACTATATATATCATCTTTTTCATCACTTTTTTTTATTGTTGTATTTAAAAATCGAATCAGTTAGAGAAGAGGATTGAATTTAACTTCGACATTTTCAAGTAGGAGAGTAAAGTTAGTTCTAAACTTACTCAAAAATCAGGTAATTTAAAAAAAGGTATAGTAAGTAGGCTAAAAAAAGATATTTTTTAAAAAACAACCCAGTTATGTGAACAATTATAATTTACTATCCTAGTTATTGTTATACATAACTTCACTATGTTATAATATTTGCAAAAAACACCATTGTCTTCCGCCTATGGTTAGTATTATATTGTTTTTTATTTTTTATTTTTTATTATTTAATTATATTTTAAAAATAAATATTTTCAATCTATCGTAAAATCTTTCTCTCTCTTAACATTATATCTCTTTGTCCTTCCCCCCTTTTAACATAAGGAACCCGTAAAAATCAGGGTTTGCCGTCCCGCCCCGACCCGCATCGACTCGCACGACCCGACCCGACCCAGGCGGGCGCCGGGTCGCACGGGCCGTGGATCGTGGACGGGACGCACCGAACCGCTTTGTCCCGTGCGTCTCGCCACGTACCGGTGCAGTGCGAGGCGGGACCCGGCTCGGGTCGGACGGGTCGGGGCGGGTCGGCCATTTAACGGGCCGGCAGGAGGGGGAGGGGGGGCGCCGGAGGTGGGAGAGGGGGGTGGTGGGGGGCCGCAGGAGGTGGGAGAGGGAGGGGGCGGTGGGGGCCAGGGGGGCGATCTCGGTGGTGGGGCCGCCGGAGGTTGGGGGGCAGTGGGGGAGGGGGGAGAGGTGGGGGGGCGGTGGTGGCCGCCGGAGTTGGGAGAGGGGGGCGGTGGGGGGCCGCAGCAGGAGGGGGAGGGGGAGGTGGGAGAGGGGGGCGGTGGGGGGCCGCAGCAGGAGGGGGCGGGGGGGCGTCGGAGGTGGGAGAGGGGGTGGGGGGGCGCAGCAGGAGGGGGGCGGTGGGGGGCCGCAGCAGGAGGGGGCGGCGCCGGAGGTGGGAGAGGCGCCGGAGGGCCGCAGCAGGAGGGGGCGGGGGGCGCCGGAGGTGGGAGAGGCGCCGGAGAGGGGGCGGGGGGGCGCCGGAGGTGGGAGAGGGGGTGGGGGGGCGCAGTAGGAGGGGGGCGGTGGGGGGCCGCAGCAGGAGGGGGCGGCGCCGGAGGTGGGAGAGGCGCCGGAGGGCCGCAGCAGGAGGGGGTGGGGGGGCGCCGGAGGTGGGAGAGGCGCCGGAGAGGGGGCGGGGGGCGCCGAAGGTGGGAGAGGGGGTGGGGGGCCGCAGCAGGAGGGGGAGGGGGGGCGCCAGATGTGGGAGAGGCAATGGGGCGGACCGGGTCGCTGTGAGACCCGCCCGACCCGACCCGTCGCGCGCAGAGACCGGGTCGGCCTGGTCGGACGGGTCGACAAACCCTGGTAAAAATAACACTTCTTGGAGGGATATTTTTGTTCAACTAACTTTTAAAAAAGACATCGGTCATGATAAGCTGGCAACTAGGTTTATGGATAATTTTGTATTTTTTTTATAAAATAGTGTTTATTTATAATAATTGTTATCTAAAGGTAGTAATTTTGCAATTGTCCAAATAATAGTGTGTTTTACAATTTTTTTCAAAAATTAACATGTAAAGTTGTAAATTGCTCACTTTCTAAAGATAAAAAAGAAATATAATGATATTGTAAAATGAATATATAATACGTACTTATAGAGGATTTTACAAATCGATACGATACGTCTTGTTTCATATGTATTGGACTGTATCAATCGATAACTGATATGGTCGATACATGGTACGCTATCGATATGTTATGTATTTTTTAAATATTATATATATTATTTTATATCAAATATAATTTTATAGATAATTTGATTCAAATTAAAGTTTGAAATCACAGGGCACACTATATTATTTTATTTTATATTATTGTTTATGAGAAAAAAAATAAAAAACTCATATTAATTTTGTGATTTGAAATTTTAATCTCATAAATAATTAACACACTTCCTAACTAATAAAACGCATATATATTTTTTCATATTTTGTTATAATATATATTTATTAAGCAATTATTATTTATATAAGAATATAGAGTGATATAATATAATATGATTTCGTACCGTAGCAACAATACGCAAAGAATCACCGGACATTGCATATACAACGTTTTGGGTATATATGAGTATAAAACCTCGACTCTTCGTTTTCCCTCACCGTGGGACGGGGCCAGTTCTTTCTAGACGTCTCTGCGGAAACCCCGGCGAGGCGGCGAAGTGCGCGACCATTCGATGCTTTTCTTCACACCTTGATCTCGAGGAACCCTAACTCCAGTCGGTCCCGGAGGCCCTTGGACGCCGTTATATGCTTTCGATCCTGGTCATCCTCCCCGCTGAGGGTCCCATTTTTTTTGGTCCGACTTGTTTTTTGATCGCACGTCCCGGTGTTAATTCTTCTGTCGAATGCGCAGGGTTGACACGGAAATGGTGGTGATCGAGCCGGAGCCGGAGCCGGAGTCGGAGCCCACCGCCCGGGCGGCAAAGGAGTTGGACGATGGTGCGGCGTCAAGGTGTCCAGATGTCTCCACACCTACCCCCGTCGCGACGGCCGCCGGGGGCCCGGGTGGGAACGACGACGCCAGCGAGGACGATGCTTTCGAGGACGCGCTGGACGAGGAGCAGCAGGAGCAGGTGCGTGCCTTCCTCGGAGCTTCTGGAGTCTACCGCGTTTTAGATGTTAATCGGCTCGGTAGTTTCCGTTCGTACTGATTTTTGTATCAGGATAGCGTCTACCCTTGGTCTTTATGGTTGATGTTGCATGATCAATGATGTGAACTACTCCGCATCGCAGCCACGCTTGAGATGTGAAACGGACGGCGTCTTATTCTGGCAATAAACTTGCACAAAGTCTGTGTTGGATGATCATTGGATCCTTTGTAGTGATGATGCCAGCTTGTAAAATCAGTTGCATTTAGCTGGTTGTTATGGATATTTGGAGCGTGCCCTAGTTAGAGATGAGTTGTGGAATGGAGTTTATACACCATTGTTTTGCTTGGTGTGGCCATAGCACTCTCCATGTATTTTTTTCTAATTTGTTTCTTTTATTCGTTTGTGGTTTTTGGGTCGTGACTCCGTTTGGATTTGTGTGATTTTTTTTAAATTTTTTCTTAAAATAATTAAAGCTTAGTTTTGCTTTGCTTTTCAGCCGTTTTGTTTTTAACGTTGTTTTTTTTTTCTTAATGCGAACTTCTAGTATAAAGTGAGGAACTTACCTATAAAAAAATAGTATAAAGTGAGGAACTGTGGAATATCAAGTGAGAGAAGATATGGGGAAGTTATCTACCTTCCTTTTTTTTTCTTGTTTACGAGAACAGCTGTAGCTGATAACCGGTGAAAGCTAGCTGATTGGGACCCCTTTTATTTCACTGTCTTACATCAATCCAAACAGTTGGAAACACAATTAAACTGTTAAAGTGGTCTCTTAAAGTGTTTGTCTTAAAAATGGCTTATTCATGGTTTATATCGTGTTCTGTTAAAATTTATTTCCATTGGGTTTTTTCCCCTTGTGGAGCAGAGAGCTATAATGCAAGCAAATGATGCCAAAGAAGAAGGAAACAAACTATACAGGGCTGGCAAGTATGAGGAGGCATTGACAAAGTATGGACTTGCTTTACAATATGCACCAGAGTCACCTTCATCTGTGGAAATTCGTTCAATGTGTCATGCAAACTGTGCCATCTGTCATTCAAAACTGGTAAGTTACTCTATTATGTATTCTTACATCTACTTAGCCATGTGGGGGAATCACCAAACTTAGATTTCTTGTTTGATGAACATATTGTTTCCTTTAGATGTAAAGATGAGTGTATTTTTCCATTGAAATGAGCGCACATTGTGTTAAATAAGTTGGCAACTGCTTTTCATATGGTACAACTTCATTGAGGATCCCTCAACTGGAGGCTCATCAAATTTCTGGTGGAGATGGGTTCCATGCTTTCCAGGCAGATGGGTGGGAACCGCTGAGCATCTTTCGACTGGGGGCTCTCTCATTTGGGTGATGCTGGGGGTGGGTGTTAATGATCAATTGGTTGAACTCACGTCTATTTTCTCATGTGTTAGGAAAACCATGCATATTATGTGTCGCCTTTTTGACAAACTTGTGGGATTTCTTTTCATGGGTGTGAATCTGTATACTTGTATCATCTTGCATTTTCATTGTTGTGAGTCAGTGATTGCTTTTGTAGAAAATTAATGCTTATGGGAACCAAAGTTTATGCATGGGCTAAGGAGTCAGATTATTTTGTGGGACTTGTGATCCCCAAAATACAATAAGCATAGCCTGATTGAATCTAATTGCGCACTTGAATGATCTCAGGCAATATTTGGAAATGCCCTCTGAAGTGATTCCGATCATTGGAATTGCCAACAAGGTTGAGAGCATTTTCAAATGACCCAATGGATGCCTTGGCTTTTTCTCTTGCAGATTTTACTCATGTGGAGAATGATAGACACAGTCTTGTCTCGCTCCAGATTCTCCCAAAAGGCGGCCTGGAGGTAGCTTCTTGGGGGGGTGGGGGGCTTGGAGGGGAAAGGCTTCCCATCCCCTCATTCTCCTCTTGCCTATGAAATCATGGGCTTTTCAGTAAACTTGAACCCAAACATCTGTCCAACGACGAGGTTCCCCAAATGATTTTTTTTGCTACATTTTATCATGAGAAATTTGCACCACTCACAAACCTTGGTCGAGAAGTGATATTGAAGAAATCACCTTTTTAAGTGTTTCCAAACACTTTTGTAGAATGTACTATTTTATACTTACAGCATCCAGTTGATTGTTTCATTAGCGATGGCCATTTTGAGGCTTTGATCTAAGATATCTGACATTCATGGTATATAATATCATGAGATCTGGTATAGATCTCGTGGAAATCTCAATCTTGCCATCTACCAAGACAGGGCATAAATGGAACTTATTGAGATAGGGAGGAAATTGGCCTTTCTAAGGAATGCCAACCAAGATTCTTGATCTCTTTGAAATCTCTCGTCTGTGACTTATTGAGGCAAGACCAAGATCTGGATTATCTTTGAAAAGGGGTGACAGTGTAGGAAATTGGCCTTTCTAAGGAATGCCAACCAAGATTCTTGATCTCTTTGAGATCATCTTCCACCTATAAATCCACAATGCTCTGGATTTCCTCTTATCAACTTGTATCTCCTTACTGGGTCCCTATAGTACTTGTGATGCTAAGATGGCAATAACCTACCTCCATATTAGGTCGCTGAAGTCATTGTTTTACCTTCCTGGGAGCCTTCAAATACTGCCTTGACCCCATTTTCAAAAACAAGGTATAGATGTCCTTTCCTTAGTCACTTGATGTATTCATTTGGCCAGAAAATTAGAGGATATGATATTGATGGGCTTTGTTCTATACTGGATTTACAACAGCGTGAGTATGCCTGCCTGAAGCTAGCATCTGATATGGCGAGTTAACCCATTTGACATGGTCATCTTCAACATTGCACCTGTGGCCTGGCCATCTTTCTTTGTTATGTAGTTTTTATATGCCTTAACAACTTCTTGTAGCTCCAATTAACCTCCCCAGAATGCTTCACTGTACTTGATGATGATTTTGCTATATTTTATATTATCTGACCGTTGTATTTTGGACAGGGCAAAGCCTTTAGCTCCACTTTGATTGGGGGATAAGTAGGTGTTAGCTTGTTTTTTATCCCTGGGTTAACATTTTTTACTTTGATAGGTGGAACAAGATAACTAGGTTAAAAACATGGTTAACCTGGATTTAATCTGGAATTCAAAACCCACCTCAAATGGTTGGTTAACTCTAACCCAATGCATATCAAACTAAAAGTGGATTAACTCCGGAACAATCTAATCTAGTTGAGTTAACTTACTTTTAGTCTATCCCCCAATCAAAGTGGAGCTTAAGAATTACCATGAAACCAAGTAAGCTGGTAGGAAACTGCCTTCATGATCGCATAGGTAAAACTCATGAACAGCCCTTAATGGTTCCCTTAACTTTGTATAAATCTAGGTGGAGAGAAATAGGCAATTTTAAAATAGGGATAAGTCTTCTTTAAGATGATTATCATACTAGAGTGATAGAAATAATATCCCCACCTGATGTAAAATGTACTTTACAGCCAAATCTCTTGCAATTAGGTACACGGAGATGCAACTTGAAGATACAGTTTTCCTGAGTTATTCTTGCTTGACAAGTAATACTTTTTGCAGACAATTATATGTATTCATATGATGTGAAAAGCAACATTCTAGTACTATCTTTTACACTGATTTAAGTATCCTTTCTTGGGGGAATGTGGAAAGACCTCTGTTAATTGAAAGGAAGAATAAGAGTATAAAAGGAAGAAGCACAAACATGCTCTACCAGCACACAAGAAGCTATCAAGGTGATAGGCTGATAGCACCCAAAATAAGCAGATCAAATTACCACCAACCCAAAACCAAGAGAAATACAGCAGAAAAGAGTAAGGAAGGAGAACTTGCACTCTACTAAGAGACAAAATTGGGCCATTGAAACAGTTTATGGAGTATATCTGAGTTATCTTGGAGACGTGTGTTGCTAATGTAGGATCAGTCAGCTACAAAAGTGACAACTCTCCTCAAGATATCACCAACATCATGCCCAATCTACTTGGAAGGTCCTGCTATTCCTCTCCCCCCCCCCAGTTGTCCATGAAACAGCAAATGGAATGATAATCCAGAACTTCTTGATTCTTATTCGCGGATATCTTTGTTTCCATCACTGTAGTAAGTCCAGTACACTCTCTGGCTTCCACCAGTGGATATCAAGCAGTTTAACAAGGGTGCACCAGAGAAACCTGATAATGCCATGTCTAACAACTAGGTGTTCATTACTTTCTTTAAAAGTAGCACAGAAGGGACATTCATCGTCTATCACAGGAAGTATCCTTGCTAATCTAACAGCTGTTGGGAGTCTACCCAGCATTAGCTTCCAAGTGAAAAATTTCTTCTTATTAGGAATGTTCATCTTCCAAATCAGGTTGTACCAGGTGACTCTGCAACCCCCATCTTGCAAAGTTTTACACATGATCTGACATAGAAGCTACCATCCTTCTTCCATCTCCAACATCTGGAATCTTGTTCACCATTAACCATTCGGATGCTATCCAAGCAGGCAGATAGAAAACTGAATTCCCCAATCTCTATCTCTGTCAAATCTCTCCTGAACTTCAGCTGCCAAGTCTGTCTTTCATCATCTTTCAGGATAAAATTCTGAATCACTTCTCCTTTCGAAGGAGGTAGAGAATATAAATGGGGATAAAGAGCGGCAAAAGGTTGGAAGGATGCCCGCGGATCCCCCAAAGGAGAAGGTGACTGGTATTTTCATAAAATCTGTGGTTCTGCAGATATTCCTCCACCCTTGGGATGGTCTTGATGACAAGGTTGGCAACAAAGCCCACTTGGAAGAGTTTGCTTGGTACATGGCCCTCATAATCTCTCGCCTCAGAGATGATCTATGAAAGCCATTTTGCCAGTAGAGCCTTGTTAAATCTGCCACAGTGACCAAACACCCCCCTCCTCTTCTCCATACCTTGTCCCATTTAATGAGATGAACCCCTTTATTCTGAGGTTGTGCTCCTTTCCAGAAGAAAGTTCTTCTAATGGCTTTAATCTTTTCACTACTGTATTTGGAGCCATCAAAATAGACAAATGATACGTTACTAAAGAAGACAGGACGGTTTTGGGTAGAATCTCTCCCTCCTGCTGATAATAACTAGCCTTCCAGCCTTCAATCTCTGAACAAATCTCTGAATAAGATCCTTCCCAGGGTTTGCGGATCGATCCGGTACGTGCTGTACAGGGCATACCGGATCGTACTAGGCCACCTCCGGTACGATCGGCATGCAGTATGCTGCACCTGGTTGCCGGTGGCCTGGTGGAGGCGGTGGTGGGGACGGCAGCGGGTGGGGGAGCCAGGGATGGCGGCTGCTCGAGCAGGGGAAGAAGAAGATTTCGGGGATGTTGGCTTGAACAGGGGACAGTGGTGGCGGCTCAAGCCAGGGATGGTGGAGGCAGTGGCAGGGACGGCAGTAGCTGGGGGGAGTTGGGCATGGTCTGCAGTACCGCTCAGTGCGTACCACGGTACCGGGTGGTACATATCGGTACCGGATCTGACCGGTCCGATCCGGCCAGCTTGGTACCAGTACCGGCTGGTACATATTAAAAAAATTAAATGGAACGATGGTGAAGAGGCTGCGGAAGGCCAGGACGGCGGTTGTGCAGGTCGGTGCGGTGGCGACGATGGTGGTGGTCTGGAGCGAGTCAGGGAGGAAGGGAGGGAGGGAGGGAGGGAGGGAGGGAGGGAGAGAGAGAGGGAGGAACCTCTGTGGAGGACGACGACAGCGGCTTCTGATGGTGCGATGACAGCTGTTGACGGCAGCGAGGGAGGTGACGGGCGGAAGACCAGCGGAGAAGCAGAGAACTCTCAAACCCTAGAGGCATCGAGTGGGGGGGAGGGAAAGGATATCGGGGGGTGTCGGGGATCGAGGGGTTTTAAAGTTTTGAACATTTAATAGCCGGATCCGGAAGCCAGATCTGGTTCTGGTATTCTGGTCAGCAGACCCAGGCGGGGAAGTGGGTTGGGGATTCGGGGAACTGAGGCGGGGGGGGGGGAGTGGGGAACCGCCTGGTACCTTACCGGTACCGGCCCTGGCCGGTACCACTACTGTAGACCTTGGAGTCGGGGACGGCGGTGGCTCAAGCAAGGGAAGAAGAAGAAGATGGAAGGGATGCCGGCTTGAGCAGGGGACAGCGGTGGCAGCTTGAGCCGGGGATGGCGGCGGCAAGGGGAAGCCTGGGTGGGGGGAGAGGGGGGCCACCAGGGATAGGGAGGCACCTAGGGTTCCCAAAGAGAGGGATGGGGGCGGGGGAGGAGGGATGGGTGATTGGGTGTGGGGTTATTTTATTCATAAACCCCTAAAATATGTGTTTATTTCATTTTAGACTAAAAAAAATTCTTCTTGGCACGCTGCGGTACGTCGACGTACCATACTGTGCCGGATTGTACCAGGCCAGGACCAGTACGGCCGGTCCGACTGTCACGACAAATCTTGATCCTTCCAGTCTTGCACCGTAAGAGGTCCATCTGATAAAGAAAACCCCAGGTACCTAATAGGAAAGTTAGATATCTTGCATCTCAATATTCCAGCTGCAACTTTTAGCTTATCCTCTGGCAACCCAACATGGACTTGGTTAATTATGGTTGACACGTATTATGTGGTGACTATGTTGTGGAAGGTGAATGAGCATGTATGATCGATCATGGCTGGTTTGATATATAAAAAGATCAGCATGAAGTGTCTCATATCAATAGGCTGATGAGAAACTTTTTGAAGGCAGCCTTGGTCTGCTGGAGGAGCTACCCTCTTTTTTTTTTCCAATGATATGTTTGAAGTTCGGCCTTGACTAAAAATAGGTTTCAGGAAGAACTCAATTGCCTGGTTGAAGAGCATTTGTCACAAAATTCTGCTGAAATTGTTGGATGCAACTTTGAACTTTGGAATAGGACGAGCTTATTAGCTTGGCAGCGTTGACTGGGGGAGGGGGTTAAGCTAGTTACCTCATATACAGGGAAAGGAGAAAAGGATGAAATAATGATCGCTAGTAGAAATAAACTATATCAAGTGTTCAATATGAGAATGATGATCCCTAGTAGAAAAAGCCAAGTCTTCAACATGTTGACAAATATGAGGATAGTGTCTTCTTAGTTATACGAGTTCTCCGTTAATTGCTATGGATGAATCCTTGTATAAACAGAATCCTTTTATCATATGAAGTTGGATTGAGACTACATATTTAGGCATATCTTGTAGTTCTTTTGGGTTTTTCCCCTAAATACCCTTATAAATATTGGTTATATCAAATATACCCCTCATTTAGGTATATTATCAACAATATGCTCCAAACATCTTTAATGATTACGGTTATACCTTTGCGGTTCCCTACCGTGGAGGAGCAGCGAATATTCGAAAGCATATGCCACAAATATTGTTAAACCATTTGAAATACCCAAAATGCCCTCCATAGTCAATGATATAGGATTGGGAGACTTGTTTATCACCTCCTGACATCGTTACCCTGACGAGATCCACCACGCAGGCGACACACCTCATTGGACCGAACGACGACACACATCGTCAGACCAAACAACGGCACACATCGTCGGACCTCATCGGCGGCCAACACATAGGCGGCCCTCCCAGTCATTTAGATCGAATGGCGGCACAGGTCATCGGACCTCACCGGTGGCCAACACGCAGGCTGCCCTCCGAGTCATTCAGATCGAACCCTTCCTTCCCTCCACTTTGAACGGCACATCGGAGCTAACGGCGGGCAACACCCAGACGGTCATTGGGGATCGGCAACCGGAGGGCGCTGAGCAGGCCCTGAGCACCGACGAGCATCAGGCCCTGAGCACCGGCGAGCATCAAGTTAACCCACGACGACTATCAAGGAGATTGTAGAGGAGGACAAAGAAAATGAGTGACATGACCACCGAACAATCTAGTATTAGACGTTCACTAAATACACTGGAGTGTTATGAAGTTCTAGAATGCTATTGCAGGAAGAGATGTAGGGTATACATTTCGTCTCAAACAAGCGGATGAAGAAGATTTTATTGGTGTGTAACGTGGAAGGTAAGAAGTTCACAACGTATTTGATGAAATGTCTCAGAGATCCTTCTTCTACAATTTCTGATTGTGAGACCATGTTTATGTATATGTTTACAGGAGGACGATTGCTGTGGTTTTTTTGTTTGGGTTGATGATGCACATCACAATGCCGTGGACTTTGTTAGAGGAAAATTGATATAATACAAGCCAAGATGGACATGACAACCGTTGCTACTGGCAGAGGGAATGACTTACGATTAAAATCGGGATTCAAAAAGATAGTATCGTACTTAATAGGGCTGGGCATATTGTATTGTCTTTCACTACATATGGTGAATAACAAGCGAATTAAAAGTGTCCGTTTGTAATGGGTGAGGGGATTAGAAGGGGATTTGACGCGGTCGGCGTCGGAGGAAGGATCGACAGCACTCCGGGGACGCGAACAAGACTGGATAACCACTGCCTCGCGTAGCTCGACCTCACACCGGACCGTCTCTCACTGGGCGACACTCAAATCTCACAAAGAGCTAAGAGGGAAGGGAAGCACAAAGGGGCAAAGCACCTTACGTGATTACAAATCTCAAACTTTCATTCATGCCTTAAACCATTACATTAGCCCCCTTTATATAGGAAGGGTTATAACAATCATACCCTTAATCTTTTTTTAATAACATCTATGTCCTAGCCTAATAAAACAAAACTCAACAACCATCCTTTGACTTGGGGGGTTTAATAAAATAAAATACACAACTTTTGACTATGACTAGCCTAATAAAATAAAAGTAAATAATACATGTAGTAATACATGTATTTTACACACAATACATACTCAATACACACAAATACGTACTCAGGACGTCGAGTCTTCAGGAAGCCCAGTCTTCGAGCCATAAGCTCGGTGGGGTTGGGGCGGTGCGACGTTGGCTCCGAGTACTGGATACATACTCAATACACACAAATACGTACTCAGGACGTCGAGTCTTCAAGAAGCTCAGTCTCCGAGCCATAAGCTCGGTGGGGTCGGGGCGATGCAGCGTTGGCTCCGAGTAGTGGGTCCGGTAGTGGGCCCGGTGTCCCCACCAGGATTGTGTCACTGTTTGTTGTTTACATTAGTGGCTTCTACTTATTGGCCGCATGTGGTTACATGTAAATGTCTTGTTGTCAAAACAGTTGGTTGGACTGGACATTTAGTGTACTCTTATTACATGAAGAATATTTACTGATCGTGATTGGATGCCTTTTATTACCTATGATTATGCCATTGAAAGGATTGCTAAATCTATTTTAATTTGTTGATATCTTAGTTTGTTACCTAAAATTCACAATTGAGGAAGAGATTGGGTCTAATTTTGCTCCATGGATATTGACGGGTCAAGTAACATTTGGCACTGGATTTCCTATGTAACAATTGACTTTCCTTGTTCTTACCCAAACTTCACCAGAATCTACCTTGCATTTCCGTTACGGTGAGAAGAATATTGGAGAGAAATTCTACTTTATTCTGAGATAAGTAGCTAAACATGATGGAAAACCCACGCCAATCACTGTAGATGGACTGAAGTTGGCCTAGCTATTGGTAAGTTCTTGTTCGGCATGTAGCTAAACAGCAACCAAATCAGATGCTCGCCATTCTGATTCTTTCACAACACATGTTTAGTTACTGCAAGTTCAGATAGGCAAAGATGATTATCGATGAAGTGTTGGAAGAGGATTTCTGGAATGGTGGGCAACTAGGTCATGTCGTCTTCGAGAAAAGAATCTGCCATTGACGTTCTCTTGCTTTTTCATCCTCTTGACAGTCAGAAATCTGTGTACAACTAAAAACTTGTATGGCTGACAACAAATGAGTTCCGTCATGCACACAGTCTCAGCAATTAAATTTCTCCCATAAAGTAGTAAACAAACAACAACAAGACATCCAACAGGAGACTGCAATACAGGGAGCAAAATTACAAGCTTTAGGCACTTCACAGCAAAATTACTAGTTGAAGTTAAAAAATCACAAACTTCATGTGTGATTGAACATGGGACATATGTGAACACAATGCTTTAGGTATTTCACAGCAAAGTCACACTTAACTAGATTTCAACTTCAACATTAAAGTCACAAAAGGACACAAGTTTTAAAGTTACAAAAGGACACAAGTTTTTTGAAGACAGTTACATTTCTACAGACAGTCACAAAAGGACATGTTTTTAAAGTGACAACCTTACACATTTCTGAACTTAGAATTCACCATTCGACCGCGACCCCTAATTAGAGTTTTAGGAGTCCTATTTTGCCCTGGAATTGAATTTGAGGAAGATGTTTGGGAGGGAATTACACTGGAGTCACCTGTAACACCGAAATACATTTGAATGGTTGACTGGAGGCCTTCTGCTGCAACACTAGTCCTAGCATAGGACCGATCAACCTGCACTGCACCAGTGTCCCCTACTGCTACACTGGAGCCACCTGCAGCACTGAAAGGCATTTGAATGGTTGACTGGAATGGCATAGGATTGATCAACCTGCACTGCACCAATGTCCACTGTTGCAACACCAGTCCTCCCTTCCAGACTAGCTGACCCTGTCATACTCCCCTGTGAACATAATGCACAAACGTAAAAAATATATTTTACAATAATAAGGAATTTAAATGGACCATTTACATTGATGAAATGGTCATGAGTACACTACCTGAACCTGTGTTTGCATTGATGCTTGGTCAAGACCCCTATGCTTTATAAGCCTGCCAGGAGGCCTCCTGCATGACATAAATATGTATGAGTGTCAATTAAATTATAGTCGTGTACATAGGTATGGCATATATTGTTACCTTGCTTGTGGAGTAGTACTTTGACCTAATGTTGAGACTGAATTCTTGCATGTCTTTACATGATGTCTAAATTGGCCACACCTTTTGCACTTATGGGCCTTTGTAATTTTTTTGGCTTCATCTGGGTCTCGGATTCTCTTCTTTTTAAGTCTACTTGGTGGCCTTTTCACAATGGGGAGAAGAACTTTCTTCCAAACTTAATCCATTATGTCTATCAGGCATAGGTTTGATGCCCATACCATAGGTAGTTTTGTAAGCTGTCACTGTGTAACAACTGTCAATGTAATCCTCCCATTTAATACCCCTCCTGCTTGCCAAGAATGCACATGCATGTGAGCATGGGAGGCCTTTTTTCTGCCAAGCCATACAGGTATAAGTTTTCTAGATCAAGTTCACAACTTTCCTCTCTTCTGGGCCTGTCACCTGAGCAGTCTCATTAAACCCTTTCTCTACTAAATATCCCCCCCAATTTTCTTGTCATGACAAATATGTACTTCCTGGCCTTTGGCACCAAGACATCAGTCCATTTTTCAGCCCCTGACCTTTTAATGTGCATATTCTTCATCATTTTGGAACAGATTACATGTATACAATTCAATATGGGTGTCCAACGTGCATCTGAGATGTAAGCATTGAATGATTCACTTAAATTGTTTGTTATATGATGATATTTAGCACGTGGATGGAACTATGACCTACTCCATACAACCCTCCTCATGACCGGTGATGTCAAATAGGCATGTGTTTATGGAGAATTCTCTTTGATTTGCATCATCTAGTTTAAGAAATCAACTTTAGTTTATGATCTTGCTGCATTCCACAAAAATCTTTTCATGAATTCACCTGGAAATGACTTCTTGAAGTTATTATACAATTGTCTAAGGCCTATCCTATGCTCAACACCTGAGAAAACAAGTGGACGACCTTCTTCTAACCCCTTTTGTCTGTCAGACATGAAAGACAAATCACTAAGCTGACTAATGGTTTGCTTCAGGTCATCCAGAAACCAAGTCTAGCTATGTGTATTTTCTCTTTCCACAATTGCTATGGTTAGTGGAAAAGTCCCATTGTTCCCATCAAACGAGGTGGCAGCCAATAATATACCTCTAAAGATACCCTTCATGTGACATCCATCCAAGCCAATTAGGTCCCTGCATCCCAACTTAAAACCCTCAATACAAGCCTTTAAACATATAAGCATCCTGAAAAATTTGTCATGACATCTGTATGATATTTGACTACACTCTCGGGATTCTTTAAGACTAGTTCATGTTGTAGATTAGGTACTCTGTCATACATTGCTTCCGAAGAACCATGAATTTGATCCAATGCGATTTGCTTGCCTCTATAAATCCAATGATAAGGAATGTCCACATAATATTGAGCATTCAACTTTTTGAAATTTCCTTCACTGTAACATATCCTTGAGTCTTAAACTATCAAATGCACGTACTTGCAACCCACTTATGAGTGGCCATATGATTCCTAGACTTATTTGTGTCTGTGCAAGTGTGCTGAGGAACAAGCTTCTTTATCTGAAATATATGATCATCAGGTAAACGAGAAGCACGCATTTTTCATTTGCATCTCTTCTCAGCACAAACTACTGTTACCCTAGTTGGTTAAGATTTTTTGTAGTTTGACTACAAATTTATTTTTGACTGTATGTTGGGCAAGTGTTAGTTTGAATGCATTAACATTCTCAAATCTGCTTCCTAAAGACATATCCGGATCATGAATGTTTCACACAATAGGGATACGCTCATTGTCCCCTTCATCTACCTTCATATCACACTTAGAGTTTGAGAAAAAATTAACTATCACGACTGTCATTGGTATAAACCTCATGATCAAATATATCACTCTCCTTAAACAAAGTCTCTACCGCATTATTGTCTGAAGGCTCAACCTCAACAAATTCACAGTCATTTCCTAATGGATTCCAGTCTGGATCATCTTCTGAAGGCATTACATTTTTTGCCTTGGACTTTCCTCTAGTGATTGAGGCTACCATCTTCATTTGTGGATTAGAAGATGATAAGGGCACTCCAATATAGTGGCAATATATAGCACAATGCACAATTCATGGCTAAATTTATTAAAAAGGGAGATCACATCCTCATTTGAACTAATTCTCACATATTTCTTGGGCCTCACATTTGGTATTAAAGTATAGAAATCAATCGTCTTGTCATATCCCCATTTGGTGACTTGGGAAGCTAGCACTCTCAACTCCCTCGGATGAGCATAATCCCTTTCAAATGAGTTGGATTTCTGTAACCTATGGGGATCATTCTTCCATGTTCACCAGTAGTCTTAAAATGCCCTTCATAGTCCAGTTTCAGTGTAAATGTGTCAGCCATAACTGTGCTTGCAATGCTTAAAATAAGATAGAAAACAAAAACAAAATAAGAGGGATGATAAGTTTGTATACAACTCATAAGCATTGCAAACATTCTCTGCAAATAGGTCATGTGCAATTAGTAAAAAATATAGTTCAAACCTCAATTAATAAGTAGGGGACCACAAGCACGTTCACTCAAACGAGCCCAGCTATCTGTGGGCCTCCTTGATTTGCTTCTGTCCCGATGGGAATATCCCCTGCACACATAGAAGGCGATACTAGACTTTACCCCAAATCAATAAATCAAATGAACCCTAAATAAACAAATCAAGCATGTCACTTGCTTCCTACTTTATCTCACAAAAGAAAGGCACTACGGGACCACAATCACTTTCAATCCGGCAAGCTTAATTTCTGTGGGGCCTCCTCCTTTCCTTGCTTCTATCCTGTTGTGAACCTGCAAATAAACAAAATGGCTAAATCTCAAACGAAGACAGTAAACAATGCACCCTAAACACTAAATAAACAAACTCCATCAAAACCTGCACCCCTAAGCAACAAATCAAGACAGACGACCAACCTCTTATTCAATGGCCATCGTAAACCCTAAACCCTGATTCCAATCAGACACAATAAGTGACCGTCGACCTCACAAAGGAGGAAAGTGACATCTACAGTCAAGGGATATAAAATGGACATCAAGGGAGAGAGAGAGAGGAAGAGAAGGGGACCATGTGAAAGAGAAAATGACACAGAGAGAGAGAAATTGAGTGTGTGAGACAGAAATTGAGAGTGTGAGAGAGAGTGAGGAAGATAATGTTAGAGGTTGAGAGAGAGTATGTGAGACTTACCCAATGCTGAGGAAGAGCCCTTCCGTCACCTAAAGGGTGTTGTAGGTCTGAGATGGCGAGCGATCGCGATGGGGGCTGTGGGAAACGGGGACATCGAAGTCATCAAGGGTTTCGCGGGTGTACAATTGTCATAAATACAACTGGGGGTAGGTTAGTAATTCACCTGCTTAACCCAAGCTTAACTCGAGTCAACCTTATGGGAGTAACAACAGGGGTATATCCTCAATCATTAAAGATATTTGGAGGATATTGTTGATAATATACCTAAATGAGTGGTATACTCGGCATAACCGATATTTATAAGGGTATTTATGCAAAACCCCCTTTTTTATCAACATATCTTGTAGTTGATGCTAAGTTGCTAACAGGCTCAACATGTGCCCATGGCCTCTAGTGTAATTGAAAGTCTTGGCTATTTCAAAAAGTCTTGGTTAATCCAATTTACAGAAACTAATGGTAAATGGTTTTATGCTATACAAAGTGAATAAATATCTATAATTAGACAAATTCAAGAACAGTAGATGAAAACACCATTCATATTGACATTAGAATTTTCGCTGTCAACTTCTATTAAAAAGAAGACACTGCCCTCCTACCCTGCTAAGAACATCTGCCTGCATCATTATGCCATCATCCATCCATCCATCTTGTGCAGAGCATTTTTGGTTTGCTGCCAAGTAGAAACAGTTAATTTGCCAACATCTGATTACTTGATTTGTGCATTTTCAGATGAATAGGATGTAACTTTTATACCCGTCAGCCCTTGTCAACAAAATCTGATAAATAAATAAAACATGAAATAAAAGTGACAGGGCATCTTCTCTGGTTTGAAATTTGCTTTTATTGCACAATTATTGGTCCTGGGAGTAGCATTACATGACCAGTATTTGGACTTGCTATCAGAAAACCACTGGAAGGAGAGAGATGAAAATGAAAATAGGCCATGCTATTGCTTTGAATTTTGAGTGACAAAACTTGAAACGAAAAAGATGAACGAGCATCTAATTTGCACCAAGTATTCTATTCCGAGCATCTAATTTGCACCAAGTATTCTATTCTCAATACCTTCCAAATTCTGCTTCCTCTTCGTCTGTTAAGCAGCTAAGACATCAGTCATGTTGATCAGTAGAGGTGCAAAGGTGCTTGTTGATAATGCCCCTTCTTAGTGTTGTGACTCTCATCTGCATGGTAGGTTATCACCATGGATTCTCATAAACTCTTCGTCCGATGAATCTTGGATAATCCCCAAGCATCCACTTCGTATTCAAATATTTTCACTGAGTTCCCTTCCTCGCTGCCCACCGGGACAAATTCTCACTGTGAAAGAAGAATAATTGATATTGCATCCTAATCCTGAATGACTCAATCCATTTAATTCCATAATATTCTAATTTTGAATGGCTCAATCCATTTAATTCCATAATATTCTTATTTTCAAATTAGAATAGCCTTCATCCAAAGCCCAACGAATTGTTTTTTCGCTGTCGGAAACAATTCTTATTGACATTCCATTCTTTAAAAATGTGGATCCTTTTGCTGTCTTTGGCTGTTGTATTAAATACTTGTATAGGTAGCGATTTTGATATTGCTACTAATAGTAGGCGAGTGGCTTTATTTTATCAATTCTGACATTTACATTTAGAAGAATCAATTGTTGTAGAAAAAATTACTATATGCCTAAGCCTATGAACTGTTCGCCTTTTAGAATCTCAAGCCTTCCTTTCTCTGCTCCTATCTCACCCTAACTTTCTCCCTCCTCCTTGGGTGCCACCTTCCACTTTTATCTGTATCAATGACAATGTTGATATTCTAGGCTCAAAATGTATTACTATCAACACTAATACTATATCAAAGCTAACAATAACATTCGAACCAAATGATGCATTGAAGTTTTGGGTTGATGAAATAGTCTTTATATATGCTGAGGTTGTTTTCCAAGTCTATCTTTGTGAAAGACTGGCATCTGTAAATCATAAACATTCATAATGGTAATTTTTGTGTTGGAGTCGCAGCACTTGGGAGGATGAAAGAGAAGAACGTGAAGAAACAAACCAAAAAAGTAAGATGGAAATTGGAAAAATGTGTTTTGACAAAGATATTTCTTAAATTAGCACTTCGTTTGGAAGGTGACTTAAATTATCACATATTAGGTGTTTATTGGTCATTTATGTTTATAAGTGATTCTGAGAAATGCCACTTGTTCCAACTTTTATTCCTTGGGGGCCTGGCGATGGACATATGGCATTCATTTTTTGTATGGAAATAGTTTTCTGTCCTTTTTTTTGACCTAGTAATTAATTTTGGAGGATGCCTGCAGGCTTCTTTGTTACTCGTCATGTAAGTTGCAGACTGCATATAACTTTGCACAAGTAGCAAGGCTTTTTTCTTTGTTTTAGTGTTTTGTGCTTCCAACATCCATTTTTTCTTTGGTGGTATCTAAAACGGAACCCTACTCAAAACAGGACATACAATTCTAACATTTGATAAATGACTCGATATGACATTTCCGTAGAAAACCCATGCTTCCTCATTAATGCTGTGCAACAATTTTTTGTTCATGGATTTTCAATCTATTGCATTCACAAAGCTCTGATTTTTCCATCAGGACCTAGCCCACTTGTTCCCAGCCTAGCTGTCTCCACCTGCCACCTCTAAATTATTTTCAGGGTTACATTTAAGAATTGCTACAAGACAATCACGAGTGTTGGGAATGAAAAATGATTTTCAACTTTGAATATTCTTTTGTAATTCCTTTCAGAAGCACTTCCGTAACTCTGGTGTCTTAGAGATCCACGCGTTAAATAGGGACACGATAGATGATTCATGGTACTTAACTGGTGATAACATTGGTGGCCTGTGATCTCCTCCATGTTCCCTGTAATTGGCCCGTTGGATGCATTCACCATATGAAATCTTTTAAATTAAGCTATCCATCCATGGCTACATTGATCATCTATTCTTAGTGACATCGGCTTTGCTCTAGTAATCAATAAAATGATCTACACATATTGGCCTCTGATGAAAATCTTTCAGGGGAAAAATAGGGTTTTTTACTTTTTAGTCCCTACAAATAAGCGCATTTCCTTTTTAGTCTCGCAAATACAACTATTGTTTTTAAAGTCCCTCAAATCTTCGTCTTGTCCTTATGAGTTCTTGCCGTTCGTTTCAATAACTAGAGTGAAATTTAACCCCGGTTAAATTAACTTAATGTTGAACATAACCCTAGTTAGACTGTGGGCCCCATCTCTGCATGTGCGCGCGTTTGTGCGGGAGCTCGTCGTTGTAGGTGTTATTGCGGAGCATCTCGACAATTTTGGGGTTGAGTGGGAGTTGAGGAAGAGGAGCTCGAAGGCGCCGTCCTCGTCGGTGTTAGAGAGAGACTTGAAGTTGGTAATGGCGTCACGGCCGTGGAAGCGTTGGGGGGCGGGGTTGCACGTCGGTGCCGATAAAGGGAATCCAGGTGGTGGCACCATGGTGAATGTTGGCTACCGGGGTGTCGGCGTGAACGTTGGGGATAGAGAGAGAGATGAGAGAGAGTGAGAGATGGAGATAGAGAGAGATGAGAGAGAGCGACAGGGATGGGGATGTCAGAGGGGGTCCCCCCCTCTGGCACACGCATCACGGCACGGATTTACATGCACATAGAGAGAGGAGAGAGAGAGAGGAGAGAGAGAGAGGAGAGAGCGCGCGGTGGGGAGGGGGTGCCTCCGCCGACAGGCATCTCGACACGGATGCACGCGCGTGTGAGCGCGTGCGCACACAGAGAGAGAGCGAGCAGCGGGGAGGGGGGGTATCGAAGGGGGTCTCCCCCCTTCGGCACATGCATCCCACCACGGATGAACATGTGCGCACAAAGAGAGGGAGGAAGTGAGAGTGATAGAGAGAGAGAGAGTGGCGGGGAGGGGTCTCCCTCTTCGGCACGGGCATCCCACCACGGATGCACGCGTGCCCGCACACACACACACACACACACACACACACACACACAGAGAGAGAGAGAGAGAGAGAGAGAGAGAGAGAGAGAGAGAGAGAGAGAGAGAGAGAGAGAGAGATGGTGAATTCGCTCCGTGTGGGAGTAAGTCACTCTCTCGCATGCCGCACTTTCATGTTTGTATGTAGATTACTCCCACACGGAGCGAATTCACCATCTCTCTCTCTTTCTCGTTCATGTTTGTATGTAGTGTCTGTAGGGTTCATCGTCGGTGGGTTCGACAGGGGTCCGACGGCGTATGCAGGAAGGCCCCACCCATCGAGTGCCGTCAGTGGGAGGACATGGACCGTGGAGGAGATCCTTCTCAGAGAAGGGCAACGAGCGACGCTAACTTATCCCCTCTGATGTCATCTTCGTCATCGACGAGCTGCCCCACGAGCGGCGCTACCTCGCCCCTCTGATGTCGTCTTCACCATTGACGAGCTGCCCTACGAAGTGTACACCTGAGAAGGCGACGATGTCGTCGCCGTGGAGTAGATATCTCTGTTACAGGCCCATACTGGCTACATCATCAGGCTCTTGACGCTCGACGGGCCACCATCATCACCGCCATCCATCGTTGCAGGTGGAGGGAAGAGGCCGCTGCAGGTGTTGCCGCTGGCTGACTGGCTTGGGGGGGTGAGAGAGCGTAGGGGGAGAGAAAGAGAGAAGAGAGAAAGAGGCAACAAAGAGAGAGAGGGAGAGCAGGGGTATTTTTAACATTTTCAATGTCCCGTTAGTTTGGGATGAAATATTTTTCTGTATATCCTCTTTTTCTAACGATTGTAAATTATAAGGACTAAAAATTATACTTAGAAGATTATAGGGATTTTAAAAAAATCGTTGTATTTGCGGGACTAAAAGAGAAATACACTTATTTGTAGGGACTAAAAAGTAAAAAAATCCACAAAATCATCTGCAATGACCATTTGACAGATTGTTTGTTTTGGCATAAATGTACACTTTTTGTAAAACGTCTACAGAGATGGTTTTAGCTGGGTCTTTGTTTTGGCCTTATACATGGCTTCCATTGTGTCTTTCTAAATTCTAAGTTTGACCCTTGTGGATATTTTTTACACTGCCTTCTTAATAACTTGGTCGTATGATACTGACTGTCCTGCATTCTTTAAGTATTGTTCTTGTTTAGTGACACGTGATGTTTTTCTTTTCAATTCCATTTCTTGCCTGGTGTTCGTTGTACTTAGTGCCTGTTAATTTTCTTCAGGGCAAGTACGATGAGACAATTAAAGAGTGCACGAAGGCACTAGAGTTGAACCCATCATATCTGAAAGCACTGATTAGAAGAGGAGAGGCGCATGAGAAACTTGAACACTTTGATGAGGCCATTGCAGGTGACTTAAAATGTGAAACATCTATGAAACATCGATTGTAAATGTTTGCAAATTTCCACTGGTTATTTGCAAATCACTTCTTGGGTTCGGTGTTGATTAATGAGGGACAAGTCTGTTTCTGAAAGGTTGGTATCTCATTGTTTTTCTGTAGACATGCAAAAAATCATTGAATTGCATCCCTCGGATGTCCAAGCTAGAAGAGAAGCAGAGAAAGCAATTCGACGATTAGAGCCTCTGGCGGCAGAAAAGCGAGAAAAACTAAAGGAGGAGATGATGGGTGAGCAGTTTGCCTTTTCTTTTTTAATTTTTACTGTCGGGTTTCTTCTTGAACTGCCTGATATAAAAATGTTTTCTTTCAGCGGTTTGTTTAGTATGGTTTTTGACAAACAGTGGTCCTTTACTTTATTTGTTTCATTTTTATCTCCTTTTTAAATAGTGAATTGGGGGTTGGCTCTATTGTACCTAGTTTATTGATTGCCTAGGTTGAAACAATCTCATTTCTCTTTACTGGGGTAAGGAATGTAGCAGGTTTCCTATCATGGCCATCCGCCATACCCTAAATTGAGGATCTTTTATACTGCAAAGTCTTCAAATTTTTTTCCTTTATTTTTTAAAAAAAAGGAGATGGGGAAAACCCATTCTATGCATGATTATCAATCCTTTCATTATTATATCTTTTCCCTAGTTTGAAACAGGACGTTGGCCGTAGGATTCATTTTATTAGAAAAGGCCATCAGAGCAGCTTCCAGATGCATAGGAAAAGAATAATTTGTGGGGCGTAGGCTGCATGCCACAAATGACGATGCAGTTTCTTTGATACTCTCTTGCTTATCTGATGTCACTGCAGTTTGCTTTATTTATTTACAAAGTTGAACATATGCCACTGTTGTTGAGCTTCAAACGAATTAACCGAAGAGTATAATGATTTTGATAGTTATCTTCCTGTCTAGGCTATGCCACCTTAGTTTGTCTGTGTTTTTTCTTTATAGGGAAGCTAAAAGATCTTGGAAACTCCGTACTGGGTCGTTTTGGTATGAGCCTCGACAACTTCAAAGCTGTCAAAGATCCCAACACTGGTTCCTATTCACTATCATTTCAGCGCTGATGAACCGTGTAAATAGAGTGGGGAGAGGAAGAAACCGTGCGATGGTAACACTGATCGGGTCATGAGCATATTAGTTTTCTCAAATGCTTCCAAATGCTGTATTAGAAACTTGACGGGCACACCAGAGTATGAGACTTTTGATGGCATATATTTGCATGTCCAAACGTCCTTTCTTTGCAACCTTGGGGTATCTCTTGTGGTTGTCATCAACCCAGTGGTGTGATCCTTTGGCTCCACGATTTATGTTAGGATAATGGGTCATGAACACGCATCAAACAGACAAAAAAATAAAAAGCACGCTGCTGTAAGATGTTTGGTTACCGGTATTGCACGGGATGCCGTTTCATCTTTTTCTGTGTGTTTCCCTCGGTATCCCTCTATAATAATTACCAGCTCGTGTTCAGTGTGTTATGTGAAAGAAGTGATCATTGACTTGGTCGTTAAGTGTCTGTGCTGTTTTGCCATACTATGTTGCACGGTTCTTCATCTTGGCATACTTTTATGAAAGAATTTTTAAAATTCTCATAAATTTAAGAAGTCAATGATTTTTTAAAATTATGATTTAATTTTGTAATTTTCAACGAAGAAAATATTTTGTAGAAGTAATTTGTATGCTATATATTTTGAAAGTTTTAAGTGTCTTTTTAAATGAATTTTCTGTATATTTGAGGGTAAACGTTTCTTTCATGACGTTTTATAAATCTTTCATGATCTTTTTTTTCATGATCTTTTATGAAGTTCTCTGGTCATTTCTCTGTTGAATTATGACTTAGCAATGTTGCACTGATTCTACTATTCTAAACAAAATACCATGTACGGTCATTGTTTGCTCAGCTACAACGTCATTGCAAATCTCTTGCACGGCATTTCAAAGAATTGCCGTTGAAATGGAGGAGTTTTTGTTACGGATGGTAGCATAAAGGGTTCGGAGCTGATCCCTCGGGTGATCGTTGTGCCCTTCCATTTGTAACGGCAGGGCGCAACAGGAAGATGGCAGTGAATCTATATATCTTTGCTAATCTAGGGTTTGGCGCATCGCCGTCTAAGTTGGCAGTGTCCACACCGATTAGACATCACCTTTGAAGACATATAACGGAGAGGAGAATCAGAGAAGAAGAAGAGGTGGGGATGAAGAGCTATAGAGTAGAGGGGAAAGAAGAAATAGAGAAGAAGTGGATAACGTAGAAGAAGAGGAAGAAGAAGTAAAGGAGGAGGAGGAACAAGAAAATGTAGATGGATGTCAGAAGAAGAAGAGCTACGGCTGCATACAATTTGTTTGCTCTCGAAACGAACACAAAAGTATAGAATAATTACAAAAATCTAAGAACGACCAAAACTCTACGTGCATTCAACATGGGAGTTTATTTATCGGTAAAATTATTCTATTCAGTTAGGGTCAGTTTGATAATAGGTTAAGATAAATTATCCGAGGTGGGTCCGGATGAGTTATTCCTTGACTTTTCTCTTTTTAAGTTTGATAACTTACTCGTATCTTGGGAATAACTCGTTCGATGTGAAATGGTAGAATGACTTATTCTTAGAATAATGACTTTAATTCTAATCGACCTCAGATAATTTAATCATGCTATCAAACTCGATTAAGGGTGAATAAACAGAATAACTCATCCTATTCGCTCTTATTCTATTATCAAAGTGACCCTTACAAATTTCACTCCAATCAACCTTCCTACGAATAGAGACCTCGTTCCTTCACGTTTCTGTTCAAATCTCCACATTATTTATGTGAAATGATAGTCTAATTTAAAGAGGAATCGCAGACGTATCGGAGATAAAAATGAAGAGTAACGTATTTAAATTAAGTCTTACTCTGATGATGAGTTTCATGATTTGAGTCCACCTCTTAGTTGCTTGTCAATGTCACTGCTTCAAATCGTGTCCAGGCATGAAGATGTCACTTCCTTAAGAACGCAAGTGTCTTGCATGCTATGTTCAGAACTCGTCCAGATTCTCAGGCGTGTTCTCACTAGAATGCATCCACCCAAAGTGTCGCGTTTTAGAAAATGTGTCCAGCTGGTCTAACGTGATTCAAAAATCATTTAGGGACATCTGCATAATTAAAATTAGAAGTTTAAGTCCCTCAAATAAAATAATAGTATCAATAAAAACTCAAACTTATATAATCATATAATTTTTATATCTTCCTTGGATCTCAAATCTCACATATTATTTTGTCTCAAAATGTAATTAATTATATAAAATTTTAAATTTAATGTGAGACGGATATTATCTATAAAACTTACATAAGTAATTATATTAAACTTTAAAAATAATGTGTGACATAAATTAATATAGAAAAAATGTGCACTTATCAAACGCAGGGTTTGACCTCCCGGTCCGGGACGTCCCGACCCGCACGTCCCGACCCGACCCAGGCGGTGGGCAGGACGCCCGGGTCGTGAGTCGTGATTCGGACGCTTCATTAAATTAATATTTTATTTTATATATGTTATATATATATAAAGAGTTTTTTTAATTTATTATATTATTATATATATTATATATACAAATATTTTTTTTTTTACATTTTACGAGATGGACTGAGATGGGACTGACCCGTCTCAGGCCGTGACCGGGACGGATGGGTCGATCGAGACGGCAAACCCTGATCAAACGTCCATTGTCAAAAGTAGACATAAGTAATTTTGAAAATTGTGTTATTACTTAAACACCCTGTAAAATCACTAATTCAATTTTCACACCCCACAAAGTAACTAATAATCTAGTATAAAATATTCCAAACTAGGACTATATATAGCTTAACGCGAATAATTTATTGACTCTACGAAAACATTACATCATGAGGAAAGAAGAAGGGTAATACTTGCTGCACGGATAAGCACATTTTTATAAGTTGCGCATATATATATATACATTTTTCAACTACACCGGTGGTTTTTCGATCACGTTCATCAAAGACAAATAAATAGAGCTTCATAATTTGGCTGCTTTGTGTAGTGCACTAGTGTAGTAGTGTGCAGGGTTTGTCGACCCGTCTGACCCGGCCGACCCGACCCGACCCAGGCCGGGATCGGGTCGGCCGGGCGGTGGGTCGCCACCGGGTCGATCTATTATTTTAATATTATATTATATGATATTATATATATAATGTGTGTTTTTCTATTTTATTATATTATTTTATATATTATATATATATATAATGGTGTTTTAAAACGAGACGGATCGAGTCGGATCGAGACGGGACCGATCCGACCCGACCCAAACCGAGACCGAGTCGACTGGGTCGACCGGGCCGACAAACCATGATGTCAAGTGTGTCGTGTACCGTGTTTCATAGGTACCTTAAAAAGTATCCCCTTTTATATATGTCGTTGCGGCCTCAGTGACGATTAGCCCAGATTAATTATTATGTAAAATCATAAAATGTGGACAAAAATATCTGTAAATCATAAATGTTGTCTCCAGATGTATATACATACATTTTCAGACTTCATCGCTAGTTATCTCATCATGTTTATTAAATATAAATAAATTAACCTCCACAGTTAATTAATTTTGGCTGCACGTGAATATATGGTGTTCCATCGGTATATCAACAAGTATCCCCTTTCTTGTCCCTTCTCTCCCTGCTGGTTCAGTTGTGTTGCACAACGCATGTCTCTGTGTGGCACAACGTGATGTCACGAGTGATAGAAGCCCACACGATGGGATGGATCTTGTCCAACTTATTGTTTTTGGTGCCGTACATTTAATGGTGTGATGTGCCCGACCGCCCCCCATGCATGAGACTACCCGGCCCACACGTACGTACAGGATGTGATGGGATGGGATCTTCGGGTGGAGGGTCGTCGTGGGGTCGGGGGCCTCTCGATCACATTATTTGCAAGTACGGTCCCAACTCAACGTGAAGTTCGTTTGCTTTTTTTTTTTGCTTTTAACCCTTGGATTCTTGCTAATTATATTACTCGTGTGACATTACGTTATTATTCTTTAGATCTCAATAAGATTTGATAAATCTAGACGTGACGAATCTTCGATTTCTTTTTATCTCAATCATAGATCAGGATGATCGATGTGATGTGATTGATCGAGATTACGACGGTTAATTGTGAAGTCTTCAGTTCAAAATATATCTCTGGTGTGTTTTTATTTAATTTTTTAAAAAGTTACATTTAAAATAAAACGTTAAAACGATGATGAAACTGAGATTTGAACTCAAGACACTCGGGTAAACCGTACATCATTTAGTCAACTAAGATAGAATTTAATTTAATTTAATTTATTTTATTCTATTATATATATATATATATATTATTATCTATCTTCTCGATATATAACGGTATCAACTTATACCGTCTCATCTTTAACCGTGATCGGAACGATCGAGATGATCGAGATAATAATAATAATAATAATAATCATAAATATTATTATTATTATTATTATTATTATTATTATTATTATTATTATTATTATTATTATTATTATTATTATTATTATTATTATTATTATTATTATTATTATTATTACTTGCTTCATCGAGAATGTGGGCTTTTAATTAATTAGCTCTGCATGCTCTTCCCGTCCTATATATGAAGAGTAAGTATGATTTGTTAACGTTGTATCGATCGGGGTCAGATTCTCGTGCATAACTTGTACGTGTATCCGTATATCCATGGGTTTTGGTATATCTGCGCGCATGCCCACAGTACTACTATGTCAAAGTTAATTATATATATATATATATATATATATATATATATATAGAGAGAGAGAGAGAGAGAGAGAGAGAGAGAGAGAGAGAGAGAGAGAGAGAGAGAGAGAGAGAGAGAGCCCCCTCTCCACTTCACAGTAAAACCGAGTGCACTGATCGGTATGTATTGATGTATCCTTGTTGATCAAAAGAGGTGCATTCTTCAGTGGTTCAGGTACTTCTCTTTAATTTGCTTTATTCATATGAGAAAATTAATGAAGCACAGGTGCTTGAGCATCCATCGATATATATATATATATATATATATATATATGGGAGAGTCCCTTAATTAATTATTCTTGCTTAATTAGTATTATAGAATGCCCAAAAGATCCCCTCCCAATAATTAATTCACCCAGCCAGCAGGTACCACCACGGCCCGGTGGGTGTGTGTGTGCGCGCGTGCGCGTGCGCGCGCGGGGGGTGGCTTCATCAGCGAGCGAGTGATGTTTCACGACGCCCCCCTCTTCATGCATATCTGTGGCGTACATGCATGGGTGTTGTCAGCGAGCACACACAAGAAAGGGTGGGTGGGGGTTGTGTTGTGCATGCCACACGTACGTGTGTTGGAGCACATGTATATATATTAATGTGCATGGGAACAATACGTAACATCTTATGATTGACTTCGAGACAAACAAATAATTAAAGAGAGAGACTGACGGACAGTAGGGCTCCTCTGACGCATATACACACACATATATATATATGGGGTCGGAGGTCCATGACAAATTACCATGGAGTCGACATCTGGATCCTCCATCTCATAGGGAGATAAATTGCATGGGACTATCCCCATGAGATGGAGGGCTCTAATGCTGGCACCATGACAAATTGTCGTGGGACCGGCCCCATTGAAACATTTTCTATATATATATATATATAATATCCAGGTATATATATAGATGCGTCTCGCAGCTGCATGGATTGTCTCGATAGCCAGATACAAGTATATATATACCTTTCAGTGGGCCCACGCAGTGTGGTGTTATACTGACGGGACCATATAATGGAATCGATCTCTGGATCCTTTGTAGCTAGTGTCACTAGCTAGCTAGCTAGCTGCTTACTAGCGTGGGGCCGGAGGTTTAAATATTTCAGGTGGTTCGAGTTAATTAATTATTTGAACACTACAATGTATATATATTCTCTGTGACGTACGTGATCATGCACGGGACTTATGCTCGAACTTAATTAGTGTGTAGGTTAATCAGCGTTACTTATAAATTTCTATATCCCTAGGACTAGGTTTAATCTAATCCATGCACGCTGTGACAGAGATATTCCCGATTTAATTAATTACTGTACTTTTATTCCTTTTTTAAACACGTGTACGCACGTACAGTGTGTATGTACATATATGTATATACATCTTTAATTAATTAGCTCTCTGCTCGTAATTGTTAATTAAGATCTTGCTTTAATTTTCTTTTCTGTATATTAATTAATGAGGCTGGCTAATTCGATCACAGGGAACTTGAATGATGAACTGGCATTCAATTCATGTTTAATTATTAATTTGCTGGTTATAATTAATTATGCCTGATCACAACTACTACGTATGCTACATTGGATCTCTCTCTCTCTCTCTCTATATGTATATATATATATATATATATATATACATCGATCTTTAATATATATATTTTGGTCCCAATTAAGGAATTGAAAAGGGTGTCAATATATATAGATACATATATTATCTTAATTGATATCGAACCTGCCGCGACGGCACACTAGCTAGCTGGTGTTCGTGTCTCACGCCAGCCAGACTATTAATTAATTAATTTATTAATTAATCAATTAAGTAATTAATTTGTAAAATATGAATTAATGCTTTTCAATTCTGATCCTACCGCAGAAAATGGAACATGTGCGCCGCATGCATGCATGGGGTCTGTATATCATTCTTGTTCCCTAGCTAGCTCTAGCCGATCGAATTGAAGATTCCTTGGTGTGACCACAAGGAGTGTTGGTCCCTCCCCTTTTAGATCTACGTACGTATGCTTTCCCTTTGCCATCATCCATGTACATGGTTATTAATTAATTAACTCCGTCCACACACACATATATATATATATATATATATATATATATATATATATATATATATATATATATATATATATATATATATATATATATATATATATATATATATATGCACCTTCAGTTTCTGTAAGTATTATCTTAATTTATATCTGAGCCAAGAGCTCGACCTCCCGAGAAATAAGAGATGCTAATTACCGTCATTAACAGCTAGCGCGGTAATTAATCCGGCCGGTACTAGGAGTGTCACTTTCCTTTTGCATGCCATCCTCACAAATAGTTACATATAGCCTTAGATTAATTAACACAGACAGGACTTCAATTAACTTAATTAGCATGGATAAGTTAATTAGTTTTTTTTTTGTCAAACTGGTGGCACGACGATCCCGTACGTTTATCTGTCTCTATCATGCATGTTTCAATTGTCGGGACACCGGCCAGCCGGTGGATGTGTCCGTCACGGATGCATCCGTAAGGTCTCCTGTCTCCTGAAAACGGGAGCCACTTAATAGACGGTACGTGTTGGTTTCCCGTTAACCTCTTCTAACATTTTTTTCCTTCCTCTCTGGTAAATATATAAATATTTTAATTAAACGGGGCCGGGGAGGGGAACTCAGAGTAGAATTAGGGATCTCTACAAAAGAGTGGGTGGCGAGACTATCACGGCAAGATAAGTAGTGAACTCGTTACCGTCTTAATCTAACATAAAACAACAAGGTAACAGTACTTGCCTAGTTAATTAATTAAGTTTATTTTCATGAGACTCTCCCAAACAACTTCCCACCCAGAATGATGAGTTATAAGTACTGTTTAGTTCTGTTTTCTCGCCAATCAAGGCCACACCCTCACAAATTAAAAGTACAAGTACAATTTGTCACAAAAGACGGCAAACAGGGAATCTATAAATCTATTACGTTCGTATACCGTCTCGAAATATATGGTATACCCGCTAAAGCTACCACTTTCTGGTTATGTATATGTACGCACGTACAACCCCGCAAAACGTCAAATAATTGATGTTTAATTATTTTTTCATTTAGTAATTTACTTAATTAATTGACCGAGTGTGTATTTATTGGTCTCCCTAAAATTAGAGTGTCCGGTGTTAAGGGTTCATTTTTTGTTGGAATCATTAGGGGATTTCAATGATTATAATAATTTAAAATTATCTTGACTTTTATGTTGAATGGAAATTTTAAAATAGAGAGAGAAAGACACAGAAGAAGAAGAGTTAAATAATATACAAAAACTATTCTCTCGTGAAACTTTGGGGTGAAGTTAAAAATGTAAAAATGCATATTTCCTCTAAATGTGAAGAATATAATTTGCCTCGCTAATTAAGGCGGGCATATATACTTTTTGTTAACTTGACAATCGACATTCGACAACAACCGAGTATGTATGAAATTGATCATGTAGCATTAATATACAAAAATAAAGAGGGGTAATTTGAGCCACGTACGTATGACAAAGTTTGTTTTCTAAAAATATCCTCTTTATAAGTTTATTTCTAAGATTACCCTCGCCATAATTTCATATAATTTTTAATAATATTCTTATGTCAATATAGTGTCAATAATATCACTATATAAGTTAACTTCTATTGAAGATGCCAGCAATATTCTATTTTAAATTATATAATTAAATTTTTTGGATAAAAGTATCTTTATAAAAATAACTACTTTCATCAATAACTTGTTGTAACATAGAAAGAGAAGAAGAGATAATTAAGGAGATAAATATATGAAGGGAGAGAAAGATCCAATTTACGGAAGATTAGAGGTATTTTGATATTTTAATTAAATCTGGTTAAAGACTAATTTAAGAGAATGCTAATATAATATATGGCCGATATTTTTACAAGTATTATGATGCAGTGAGATTGTTAAAAAAAAAGTATAAAAATAAGGCGGATAATTCAGCAAATAAACTTGTATAAAGTCTTGTGGGTGTGTGCGCGCGCTCGCTCGCTTGGGTAACAGAGAGTTAATCAGAACAGGACAGGGCGGAGAGGGGGGGAGGGCGGCCTGGTGAAGGGGTAGTCCCACCTGGGTTGTGGACAACTTAAGCGATCGACGAGCGCAAACGTGTTTCTTCCCACCGTTGTGCAGCACGTCCCTCTTCCTCTCTAGCTCTCTCTCTCTCTCTCCCCCCCATCTTTTTAGGAATTAACATCACCACGGACTACCCCATCACACACAACTCCACCCGCCAACCACTCTATATAAGCAACCCCTCCCTCTGACCACCGCCTCATCGCTCCTCTCCCATCAACACCACCACCACCACCTCCTCCTCCTCCTCAGCTGGGCGAGTACTTCGACTCAACTGATCGGCAGCGACCCACTCCTCCCTTTCTCTCTCCCGCACTTGCGCATGCCTTTCAATTCACGTAACGTAACCCCACAGGAAAGGAGACAAGAGTTAGTTGCTGTGGGGATGGAAGCCATATTGAACGGGATGGAGATGGGTATGCATGGGATAGTGATGGTTGGCGGCTCCGCCGGGGCAGTCATGGCGGCGCAAGCCGAGGCGGAGGCGGGCCTGAGGAGGGGGCCCTGGAGTGTCGAGGAGGACCTTCTGCTCGTCAACTACATTGCCGCCCACGGCGAGGGCCGGTGGAACTCCCTCGCCCGCTCTGCTGGTAATTAATGCATTAGTTAAATTACATAACCCTCAATCCTTCTCGATCGTACTCCAGTCGTCTGTACGTCTTCGCCGTCACCGGCGGCGGACGTACGTACGTGAATTACTTGTGCATAAAACATGTTCATCCCTGTCGTCTTTCTCCTTATTTTTCTTCTTCCATCCACACGTACGCGTGTTCTGTGTCCAGCAGTCCACCATGTTATCCTGGGGTTTGGAAACCAATTTAAGACATGGCATGTGTGGTTTTGTTAGGCAGCTGGACTTGGCGTATTTGCGTTCTTCTCCTTTAAAGAAACTGTTCACTAGCATGCTTCCAACTGGAGTGTGGACTGTCGTAACTCCCCTCTACCGTGCTCGTTTTGTCCCCTCTCTCTCTCTCCCCCAAATCTAAAGGTTCTCTAGTCTGCTAAATGCCACCCAATGAGTGGTGCAGGGGTTTCCAATAGTACTGTACTCACCGATTGGTGCTTTCCCCTCCCCTAATTAATTCACACATGTGAAAGTGACAGTCCATCTCTTCAGTTAATTGGTTTAATATGACAATGTACTGTACAACAGTATCTTAATTAACTTAAAAAAGGCTAGCTAGAGCGCGTATATGTAGCATTAATGTCCCTTTTCCCTAAGTTGAGTACATATATCTCTGGGTGGAATAATTAATTACATATATATTCAATTAAGTTTCGGTGAGATGATCAGGGTAGGCATTTGTTGGTTAAACATGTACAGTACGTAGCTAGCTAGAAACACATTCCAATAGCTAGCTAGGCAGAATTATATACATGTGAAGATAGAGACGAGACGTTTGATTGGGATTCTCTTGCCAATCTCTACTTATCGCAGGGCTGAAGCGGTCCGGGAAGAGCTGTCGTCTCCGGTGGCTCAACTATCTCCGCCCGGACGTCCGGCGAGGCAACTTCACGCCGGAGGAGCAGCTCCTCATCCTCGAACTCCACTCCCGGTGGGGCAACAGGTAATTAATTAATTAATCCATGCGCGCCAGTCCGTTGGCCGTCCCCTCTCTCGTGCTTAATGTAATTATGCATGCCTCTCCCCACCGATCGATCGACTTGAAGCCGGCCACCGCGGCCACAGAGGCCACCGTCTTGTCGAGTAGCCGGTACTCCTTCCTATTCTTCTCACATAGCGCCAGCGATGGCGACGCAGGTGGTCCAAGATCGCCCAGCACCTGCCCGGGAGGACCGACAACGAGATCAAGAATTACTGGCGGACGCGGGTGCAGAAGCACGCCAAGCAACTCAAGTGCGACGTCAACAGCCAGCAATTCAGGGACGCCATGCGGTACCTCTGGATGCCCCGCCTCATGGAGAGGATCCAGGCCGCCGTTTCCGCCTCCCCCCGCGCCTCCGTTAGTACTGTCAACCCCACCGCTACTGTCGCCAGCACATACGTCGTCCCCGGCATGACCGTAGACCCCATGGAGCACTTAGCCGCCGGAATCATCGGCGCCCATGCGAGCCTCCAACCAGATCACTCCAGCATGGCCGGGTTGTCGTCGGACTCGTCGCTGGAGACCTGCTTGTCGTCGCCGCCAGCAGTCTCCAACCTGACAGACTGCTACATCGTCCAGGGGATCAGTACTACCTGCAGTGACCACGGCGACGACTTCGGTACCGGCCATATTATGGTGAACAGCCCCGTCGCCGGTTGCCCGGAGTCGCCGCTGAGCCCTTCCGCGTACCTCGGCGGCCAGGTGTTCCCGGACTTGGAGCTGCAGAGCGTGTGGGGGCCGGCGGGGGACTTCCCGTCGACGGAGAATCTGTGGGACGCCGACGACTTTTGGTTCCTAGAAGAGCACCTGCAGCTGACCAGCACTTGAGGGATATGTACGTAGACTAGCTAGTTGGTCGATCGATCGGCAAAGCTTGAATCGTCGCGGGGAACTTCCTGTTTAAAATTTTGTTTATGTATATATGTCCCCTAAAATCTTGATAATTAATATCCATGAATAAGTTTACCCGCAAGGCGAAATAATGTCACACTCACCTTATTCCGAATTAACATATATATATATTATATATATATATACGAGAGGGTCATGATAAACTGTATATGATGACTTGCTGAGTTGTCATGGAAGTGCAGTCAGTCAGCACACCGAGTCAATTAATAAATCAGATCCAATAATGAGGGTCAAGCCGTCGACTAATTGATGCTCTTCAGTCAGCAAGTAATTAAAGGAAGCCGCATGTGCCTTGATACCCATAATATATAACATGGATTTCTTTTGAACTAGGGATCGAATGTTTAGTATCCTACTTTTTAATTAAGAAAGGGAAATGCAGTTACTCTCACCCAAAATTGAAGTACGGCTTAAGAATGAGACCATAATTAATATCACATGTCGAAAATTACAAAGTTGCCCACGTGATTATAACCAAGATTAAAATCTTCTTTTTCGAGGGTCGTTTTATCGTCAAAAAAGGTAAAACCCTAGCTACACCGCAATATGAGCAATCGTCGAGGTGTAATTGGTTTAGGACAGTCATCCAAGATTGGCCCAGCAAGCATCCGCCATTCTCGGGGGGTCTTTCGCAATCCCCGACCAATCTTGTGGCTGAGGAGCTGACCAATCTTGTGGTTGAGGAGCTGGTCGAGATGCATTAGCAGCTCCAAATGTTGACGAAGGTCTACCAGGGCCTTTTGAATCGACAGGCGGAGCGAGACCACGCCACAGTTGCCCCTCCTCATAAAGACACTGGCCAGGAGCTAACCATCTTGTGGCTGAGGAGCTAGCCGAGATGCATCAACAACTCCAAATGTTGACGGAGACCTACTAGGGCCTCCTGAATCGACATGCGGAGCGACACCAGGCCACGACTGCCCCTCCTCCTAACAACAAGGGCCAGTCGGCGACAGGCTCTCACAGGAATCAGGCGCCATTGTTAGCATCTGCAGCACGCATCCTGCACCCGCGTGATGGGTCTCCTCACCGCTCAGGAAGTCCACTCCATTCCAACCCAGGAATGGTGAGGCGCCTGCGACGATATGACGACGTCGAGCGCGAGCTAAAGGGGAAGGCTTGCTGCCTGGATACATCATCCGGGCTGCCAAGAAAAAGGGTCTGGTAGATGACGAGAACGAATTTCAAGCCCCCTTCGCGTGAGAGATTTTGGAGGTGCCCATCCCTCCAAAGTTGCAGTTGCTAGCGTTCACCCCGTACGACAGCACCACTGATCCTGCCGACCACTTGCACAACTTTGAGTTCAACCTAGTCTTCCATTGAGCCTCGGATGCTATGAAGTGTCTGGCCTTGATCACCACTCTCTGGGAGAACGCTCGAGTATGGTTCGAGTCCCTATCAACAGGATGTATCACCTCCTTTCAGCAAATAAGGAGGAGGTTCAAAGAGAACTTTCTTGGCACCAAGGAGGAGGCTAGGTCTGCCGTTAGCTTGCTCACTATCTGGCAGAGGTGCGAAGAGCCCTTATGGGACTCGTTGCCCCTTTCGCAAGGAGGCGCTCTATATCCATTGCCTGGACGTCAGCATCGTCACCACCACGTTGACCTAAGGTACGCGAGATGCCATTCTCTGGCGGACTCTGGGGGTTAAAGCCCCTACAACCCTTATATATGGAACTCCTCACACTAGCTCAGAAGTACGCCAGCTATGAGGAGAGCGCTGCCACACTCGATCGAGCAACCAGACGCGACCACTCCGAGCGTAAACATTCGGCCGAGCATCCTAGGTACAATCGTGAGAAGAGAGAACGACGCGACCATGATGCACCTAGGAAGCCTGCCTATAAGTAGTCTACTATTTGACAACTCTCTCCGAGTATATTCTCATGGAGATAGGGGAAGAACTGCCTCCACATAATCTTTATTAAAAAAGTGATAAAATTATCTTTATACTCTTGTAAACTTTGAATATTATTTTTACACCTTTATCTTTATGAAAATTATCTTAATACCCTTCAAATCTCTTAACTTGTGTTGCCATAACCCTTGAGATTACATCATGTGAGTTACTTGAGTAACAGTGATAATGATTCTTATAAAATGACATAATTACTCCTCTACTAATCCCTCACCAACATATAGTCTGGTTGTCTAGAACCACATCCACCTCACCCTCGTCATTGAGACACTCTGGTATTGTGCAAAGTTGATTTTAGACATCACCTCTGACATCTCTCTCCCTTCCCCTACCGTAGTAGAGTCAAGAGGCCATCACCACGAGGGAAGCCGCGACCCTGTCTCTTTCTCTCTCTTGCACTTGAGAGGGCTACCGTAGCCTCTCTCTATCTCTCTCCTGAAAGAATTTGGGTCGGGATCGAACGGATGCAGTAAAAATAAAAAATAAAAAATTTTATTCCGGCTTAGTCGATTACCCCGGTGTGATTTCCTATAACTATTTAAATCAAGATCAGATTTTATCTCTGCAATACACGAATCACAACAAAACAGAAAGTGACCCCCTGTATGGCACTATGGCGGTAATGAATCGCGTAAGTGTCCGATCTATATTAGAATTCATATTGGTACGGACGATAGAGTTCTCTCTATGTAGTGCTCCACGAACGATCTCCTCGGCACCACTTCGACATACTCTCTACAATAGAGACAAAGAGGGAGAAGAGAGAGAAGAGAAAGGGGGCACTCCTCTCAATTAAGGAGGAGAGAGAGAAGAGGGCGTCCCTTAAATAAGAAAACATATACATAGTTTAGGATTCTCACATATAAATATCTATAGATTTCTTAATTTTTCATAAAATTTTATATAAATTCATAATTACATAAGTACTCCCGTCGTCCGTAACTTAGAACGTGTGTGATCAAGATCTAATGTTAGTGTGACTTTAAATTTATTAAACTTAAAAATTTTATCTTAACCTTTGCACATTAACAATTATTATGAAACTAAATATTTAATTAACATCTAATTTAAATAATTAATTTTTATCTTAAGATTAAAAATCGTATCATCGTGTCATGATCATCACTTCACCCCATCGGCGATGAAAAGGCAGAGCCGCTAGCTTTTTGAGTGGCACTGGCAAGGATGTCGCGTTGGACGTCGGTTTTGTTCGGTGGGTGGGGCCACATCTCATCTGCGGCAGCTAATAAAAACAACTAAATTAAAGGCCCGCGGATTAACGGCGGGGCCTACCCTTGCGCCCCGCCGGCCGATTAATTCTCTTTTTTTTCTCTTCCATTTTTTTCTCTCTCTCTCTCTCATTTTAATGCCCAGGCTGTCGTTGTTGGATTCTTAATTCTCTTATATAACACGTGGAGTTAGGGACGGGACGTGCAGCACGGGCGGGGGGACGACGGGACGTGGCCCGCTGAACGACCGCGCGTGCTTCACACACCACCCCGCCCGCCAGGTACCGTGCAACCAGTTAGCTAGCGATCCTCATAATTGAGAAAAGTTAAGAAGATGTCACTTGGGAGGGACGTACCATTGCTTTTGTTTTCCCCGTCTTAATTATCTGAATTATAAAATATTAGACGACTGTGATGAAACACATTTTTCAAGATATTACTCGTGACGAAAACATTGAGCTTGAATTCAACTCCTCAAAATTAATTAATTAATTAATTAGTACACTTCATCTTTAACCATCTGATGCAGAACTTATGCGACTCAGATGAAGGGTGACCGTCCATCTATAATACAGATTAGAAAAAGTCGAAACAGGTGTTCTCTCCTTGATTTTCTCCTTTCTCTAGGGTTTCTTTTGGGCCAGGGGATCGAGAGACGGAGAGGACTGTAGGGGGGGGTGCATGCATGCATGGTTACTCTAGAAATTTTTTATTTTTTTAAAATATATATATGTTTGATTCTTGGGCCCATCAATGTAGATTCATAGTGCACACGACTATAATTGGATGGCTTAAATTTTTCTCAAAAAAAAAATAAAAATAAAAATAAAAACAATAATGGCTCAACTACTTTGTGCCTATATATTAAAAATATCCAATCTTTGTTTTGCAAGTTTAATTTCAGGCCATCCTATTATAGTGTGAACTGTACAGATGTGCATCTTGGGTGGACTTAAAATTCATCATTTTTTAATAAAAAAATACAAAAAGGAATCTAGTACACATTTGAAATATGCTGCAATAACCCCGAGCACAGCGCAGCGTGATTCTGCTGTTAATTAAAATTAGCCTATTTGACAGAGGGGGCAACGTTGCACCTACGCGTTCACGGTTTAATTAAACTTATAATTATATATATATATATATATATACACATACAACCTACGTAAAAATAGTAAAGATGCGCCATCTCGATCCTCCGACAGTGTTGCCTTCCATCAGTTCATGTACGTCCAAACGACAAGATGTATGAAATTTTTTTCTTTTGATTGATATGACATGTGTGCATGGTCGAAGAGGAGCAGTTGTGCATCACATGTTCCAGACTATATTCAATATATATATGCGAGGGGGAAACAAAAGCATTAATTAAATTAATGAGACTTTTGGGATCCCCCACCTTTAATTAATTAACTATCTTTCGCATTACGTAGCTATCTTCCTCTTTGTCCTGTCCCAATTAATTATGGGCATGCATGTTCTTATTTACTGAACCGTCCAAGTGTTTTTTCCCCCGGCCAGATTAATTAATTATAATTACACAGTGCATGCTCCAGTTAATTAATTTGGTGGGAGGTTTTCGCTAACTTAATTACAAACCTCTACAGTAGCTCCAGACACGTACCCCTTCCAGTACTGAACCGAGGGGAGGGGGACTTACCTACTTATCCTCGGCTTTTCCCGGCTTCAGTGCAGAGTGTGCGTGTGTGTGTGTGGTCTCTTCTTCAAGGAAGGAAGGATAACGAGATGTGGACGCTTGTGGATCGATGGGAGGGAGACAGATTAAGGATCGAGCACTGGCCTTCACAATTCAAAAATTAAATGGGGGTCCATATTTGATTGATGGCGAAATAAAATTCCTCCCCACTGTTAATTAGGAGATGAGAGGGTTTGCTATATATTGATCAGCATGCATGCCGATTAATTCCTCGTGCATGCCTGTTGGAAGTTAGTGCGACAAGAAGTTATAACCTGTGTCATTAATCAAGTACATGTCAAATGGATGGAGACGATGACATTCGTACTTGGGGAAAATATATTAGGAGTTGCATGCACTCTGGGGAAGATAAAACATAGTGATGCAAATACGGCAAGGTTAATTTGGATTTTTTTTTTTATCATACACTTGTTTGATAACATTATGGCAAGCACTTGTCATTGATAATGAAAGGCGATTTCCATTAGTACTCGATCCTCCTACATAACTATATATTTTGAACTGTCATAAAATTGTCTTTCTTCGAAAAACATGTTGTAGAAAGAGTTGGAATCGATCGTCTTACTCCCCGAACGATGTGTTTCCTTCAAATAATAGTGGAATCTTTAATTAATCGTACCACCCACTATTCCACCTTGAGAGCCATAAAATTTAACCCCATCGATGCTCACGGTGAGTGTTTCGTGTGCTTCAAACCCTTATATTTTTATAATGGAAATCGAGGAGGGTAAATCCGGTTTGACTTAAGAACGGTTCAATAACGGCAGGCCCACGACAGATAACTCTCAAGGGAGCACGTCCAAACGGCAGACATACGGATGTGGCCCACCAAGGGGATGAGACCCAGTCCAAAAGAGCATCGGATTCTACAAGGCGTAAGTGTTACGGTCCAAGCGCAGTTACCACCGGAGGGCTCGCCGACGACCGACCGTTGCCCCCGTGATGTCGGCCTTGATCCCATAACGGGCGAGCACGTCCCACGAACGCCGTAAGACTCGTCCCGGGATCATCCAACGCCGGGGTAATCGCCCCCCAACGGGAAACTTCCGCCGCTGTAGCGGAGAAGGTTACTATACTACGAACGCTATTCCCTATCGAGGGATGAGGCCCCTCGCTCTAGAACAACCCTTATAAAGGGAAGAATGACAGAGAAGATAGACACAGTAGATTCTTCTACTAAACACCCACACTACTACCAGAAAAAGTGGAATTTCATACGGCCATATCCGTCTGAAATCCGTCTAAAAATCTGTCATAAAACACCTTTGTAACGGATTTCAGACGGAGTCGACCGTCACATATTCTTGGTCACAAATTTCGAACAGTTTAATAATCCGTCACAAATTCCGTGTGAAATTTCACACGAATATTTTCCGTATGTAGTACCGTCTGAAATTCCGTGTGTAATTGTATATTTCAGACAGTATTTCAGACGGAAATTAATCCGTCACAAATTTTAGAAGGAAGCAGCTACGACCGACGCTGAAAAGGAGAACTCTCCTCCGGCGACCTTACCACCCAGCGATCACTCTCCGAGTGAGCACTGGGAGCGGCGAACACTCGCTCTGAGGATCTACACCACCCTTCAGCCTTCGACTACGATTTCTTCCTCTCTCCACTTGCTCTTCTCTGTTCTTCATTAAAATGTTGCTGACTTAAGCATCGGAGGGTTGTCCCCTGGGGTAACACCCGGGACTCCTTCTGACGCCTCTCTGACTTTTGGTGCTTGCAGGCTTCCACGAGTGTGAGATGACTTCCCTAACAAATAAATAGAGAATGTGGTACGTGGCGTAAGAACCATTTTTCAGTCTCTACAGAAATAATTTACATTATGTCAATAGTAACGAAGTATAGAGTCTCCCGAGAAAGAGGGGCCGGGGGAGTCTCGGATATAGAACTTGAGAAAGAGCAACTTGGATACCCAATGATAAGCCGAGCTTAAAGATTGTCACTTGGTCACTCGGGGGCCTTTCTGGTAGCTCCGATCGAGGGTACTAAGATCGACGTGCATGCCCTCGTAGGGCCGATCTTCGGGCATCAGGAGAGCTCCACCTAGTTTCAATCTTTCCGTTGGTACCTTTCTCTTGAGTTTTGTAACCTTCTTAGGTGAAGTGTAAAACGCTCGCTCAGAGTCGACCATCGTTGTCTGATGTCTCGTTGCCCTGTGACGAACATCTGGTCGAGGGGAAAAGATGGTGGGCTTGGTCGCTCCTCTGAGGGAAGAGGGTGCTTGCTTTTGGTTTGACCCGCGCAAGACCTAAGTCTATAAAAGTACGAAAATAGTACTTTGCTCATGGTTATTGAGATGATGTCCCTTTAGACTGAGAACTTTCGGACAACTATATGACGGTGTTTAACGACCCGAGAATCCGATTACCGGGAAGGCCCGATAACCCGAGACTCGTACCGCCACCCACGAGCCCGAAGACTCGGAAGGGTTAAAGGAATGGTGTGGAGACTACACAAGTATCACAAATAATTACAGAAATGAACAGTTATATTATTAAGCAGGAAATAAAATAACAGTTTACATGGTACATGGTCCACGAGATATAAAAATAACAACAGCAGTAGTCCACAACTAGTACAGAGACAAGAAAGAAAAGTACAGCTACACGGACATACCCCGGCTCTGACCTCTGGCACTAACGCTGGGCACCTGAACCACGCTGAGCCTCAGACGTGCTCCCCTGAGGCCGCGACTCACCTGAAACACGGTGAAAACACACAGAGAATGAGTCTCGGAACAAGACTCAGTAGGGATCACTCGAACCCTACATCGCAAACGGAGAAACCGCTACGCTAGCAGTAAGCGAGTACCTCAGAAAGGGAAGCTCTGCAATCTACAAAACACCGCTCCCACGGCACAAAAAATTGACACACGTGCCACGGTGAAACGACCGGAGCACCACGGTCAACACGACAAAACCCGAAGGTCGAAGTCTCAACGACTGACGGTCTGTCACTACCAACTTGACATGAGTACTTCCCACTCGAAGCAAGGCCGAAAGCGTCCACTGACGTCTTAGTCTGCGCCTCAGGTGTCTCCCTCCGGCCCAGCGGGAACTGAGACACCGTATAAGTAACCGCAAACAAGTGACTAGGTGGGGTCTCGCCCGTCGGCGTGGGTCCAACCGCCCCCAACCACGTGTGCACACACAGACCGTGCGTCCATGGTCTGGCCCTCTGACCGGTTTTCCCCTCAGCCGGACGCTGGCTGGTAGACACGGGGCCCGACGGAAACCGGTCCACAAACCGTCTCTAAGGGTAGCCTCTCCACCACTCCCTGGTGGGACCACTCGCGTGTAAGCAGGCTACGACTAGTGGAGGATCACTATGGAGTAGACTCTCAAGTCAACGAAAAACAACGTCCGCATCCGACGATGTACGGGGACCGCCCCACGTACCAGCACCGTCACACGGTGACCACAGTCAGAATAGAAACGGGGTTGCAAACCACCCGGGGCAACCCAGAGCCTGACGGTCTACCCTAGACGCGTCACAGGCTCTGACGGTCTAGGCAGGACCGTCACAATCACCTGACGGCCCAACTCAGGGGCGTCACACGCTCGGTGCAAAACAGGGCGTAACGTACCTACCATGGTGCGTTACAGTATGTGACACGCCTACCCTGGTGCGTCACAAGACAACAGAGAACAACTGTGACGCGGGCCACTCGGTGCGTCACAACGTGTAACGGACCAACCCTGGTGCGTCACAACGTGAGAATGCGTCTGCTCTAACGCACCCACATAGGGGCGTCACATGGCTATGACGCGCCAAGCCAGATGCGTCACATGCCTTGACCCCCAACGGTCAAAAATCAATGGTCGGCAGCCAACGGTCGAACGTCCCTAACGGTCCAACCTAGGTGCGTCACAGCACCGTGTCGGTCTATCGTGGGACCGTCACAGCCCACGGACCCCACTTGGCTGCACTCAGGGCTGTAACGCACCCATCTGGGAGCGTTACATAGTGTGACGGTCACTGGAAGGACCATCACGCTCGCCCGAGGGTGAAACGGCGGGAAGCGCCCAAAAAAACTGGCCACGCCCCCATGCCTCCACCAGAGAGGGGGAAATCAAAGGGGAGGACCTCTGGGGACCCCTAGCATGATTCTAGGCCAGCAAAACACGAAATCATGCATCAAATCCATAGATCGGGCGAGCTCTCCCCAAATCATGGAAAATCTCAAACCCACAAGGAATCCCATCTCTCGGCCTCCCCTCGGCCAATAAATCGCGTGAAAGGAAGGCTAGAGGCTAGGGAACGTCACCCTACCTCAATTGTGTCTTGAGACGCGCCGAATCGACCACGAATTGCGAAGAATGCTCGAAAACCCTCGTTCTTCCTTGAGCTCCCACGGTTCACGTACGCCTCCACGACCACCTCGCCGTCGCCGTCGTCACCACGCCATCGCCCACAGCCGTCTGTAGCCGGAGGGGCTCGCTGCGGTCTCGTCGGACGAAGAAGAGAGGGAGAGAGGGCGTCGCACGGTGGGGGAGAAAGGAGGAAGAAGAAGAAGAAGAGGGTGGGGGAAGAGAGAGAAATAAGAGGGGTATTTATAGGAAAATCTAAAAATTCTGGAAAATATCAAAAAATAGAAAATTACATTTCCGCGATCTTCGGAACGCACCGATCACAACGGTACCACTCTCACCTAGGTGAACGGCCCGGTTCACCCGCAACGAGATTCCGAAGGAATTATCGAAACACACACCGGTAATCGGAAAATACGTGCGGAAAAATCGCGGAACGCTTCGGGCTTCCGTAACAACTCCGGATCGCATCGATCCGAATATGAAAGATGTCCGAAACGAAATTTCAAACACAACGGAGCCGGACACTCCGAGAAACTAGATCTGGGATCTACAAAAAAGGATCTCAAAAGGTCCAGGATGTTACACGGTGCCTCCTTGAAGAGGAGTCGAGCTGTTGCACCAACTTGTATATAGCTGACACGATGTGGGGTAGAGTTTCTAGAGTCTTACTTGATGACTCTCAATATGAACGGTGGCCGCCTTCCTCCTTGGGGAGCCAATGTCCGCTTGTCACTGAGAGGGTGATCTGGTTGACCTCCCCACACCGTATACCCTGCATAAGTGTCCCTTGTCGAGCTTCTCAGTAGAGTCCTCAGGACTTGCTACCTTCTTGAGTGTTCTTTGTAGAGCTTCAACCTGCAAAAAACTTCTTCGTTGGGGTGATATTTTTTCGAGAGAATCTTTCCATGTTTAAGTCAACAGACCGAGAGGCTCAGGAGATGGAGAAGGCTCAAGACGAGGGAGCTGACTTGAGGGAGGCGGAGAACGGTGGCCATGGAGCCCAGATGAGTCTATCGAAAGGGGACCGAGCTTCCCTTGGAGTGGATTCTGGTAAGGTATGTGAGAAGATTTTTTTATATGTCCTTTATTACGTATCTGGAGGAGGTCGTTAAGACCCCATTTGATTTATAGGCGAAGGTCGGGGTGAGATGTTGTGGTCAATAGGCAACAAGCCTTTGAAATGACTCCACAGTTAACGTCGCAGTCGAAATTGCAACTGATACGAGGAAGTGGAGAGAATTACGGCGTTGAGAAGGGACGTATATATGTTGACGTCGGTCTGTCATGATTATCGTTTCAAATTTTTGGAACCGCACGAAAAAACCTACGCTAGTTATAGCTAGGTAGGAAGACATATGGGTGGCTGACGGTCAACCGCCGATGTGGGCACACACCAGAGAGTACTCGAACACACGCTTCTACAAATGCGTGAGTTAAAGTCATCTTTTTTAACAACTGTGGAAGGTAGAATCTGAACTCATTGTTTCCCATCTCGAAGAAAAATCTGTTATCACTGAGCGAGGCTCCTTGAGATGCTCATACGAAGAAGAGACGGGCGCATGTCCACGTCTCACCTAAGGAGCATCTAAAATAAAGAAACTACACGCGGTGTACACGTGAACGGCGAATTTTTAATAGATATTTTATTAAGCTGAACAATAAGGAAAAAGAAATACTTGAGTACTTTCTATCCAATCTTCCTCTTCGCCATGGACTGACAACCAGCAGAGGGGGCCATCGCCCACCGACGACAACCAGATGGCCGGCCGGCCGGCGCCCATAGAGGGGCGGGGGGGGGGGGGTTGTTTCTGCATCAGATCCCCACCCACCAAGACGACGTACGGCCACTCCCGAGTGTGATGACACGAGAAGTTGCTTCCAGGGATCGATTGGGGGGTAATCTTCATCATTTAATGGGTCGTCTGATCTGATTAAAATAGCATAAAAGTATTGTATTTTTATATGTCACAAAAACGCTATGAAATTATTTTAGGCAAGAGATTTTTTTCATGGTCACTTCTCCTCGCTACTGAATGCACCTATATATATATATATATATATATATATATATATATATATATATAGCACACAACACACACAGACACACGCAATTCACGTCCACTTCTCCATTGATTTTTGTCCCGTTGGCCATCCAAACAAGATTCTTTTTATGTGGTGGGGCGGAGGCAGAGTTCACTCGGTGGGTGGGTGGCATTAATTATTCATATGGAACCCCCAGGGGGGGGGGGCTCTCAGCTTGAGATGCTGACAAGTTTGGCGAGGCTTTTTAGCCTCTTCAAATTATTGGGGCAGTACATTCTAGATGGCCATATACATATATACATGTATGAGTTTGAGTTGCTCCACATCATGGTGTGCTACACATGGGCATCATATTATTTTTTTAAATTTCTTTTGAAATGATCTCTAAAGTATTTAAATTTGAGTGCAGGTTATGTCTCCATTTGATTATCTAAAAAATTTAAAAATAAAGTGAACTGAAATTTTTAAAAATGAACCTAACATTACTCATTTGAATTAATTTTTTTATTTTTTAGATAATTGAATGATGACGTGACTGATACTTCGAGTTAAGATATTTTAAGAGCCACGGTAAAAAAAATAAAATAAAAATTAAAGATATTACATGTCACAAATGTGTAACACATCCGAAAATATACAATGAGACTCTCTCTCTCTCTCTCTCTCTCTCTCTCTCTCTCTCTCTCTCTCTCTCTCTCTCTCTCTCTCTCTCTCTCTCTCTCTCTCTCTCTCTCTCTCTCTCTCTCTCTCTCTCTCTCTCTATATATATATATATATATATATATATATATAAGAAATCAAACAGGGATCAGTTCTTTGCGTGTAATGCTTGAGGATTGGCCCAACCACACTCCTATTTCCTTATATTTCATACCCACAAAGGTCTTACATATAGAACGCGGATGTAACCCATCCTAGCCACTTCTTAATTATTAGGGTTTTCTTTGTTATTCGAACACGGTTACCGTGTTCAACCCCAAAGGTATCCGAACCCGAGTAAATCCCTCGTGTGTGAGGGAAGCGGATGGGCCCCCTGCCTTTTCTCTCTCAAACCGGGCTAGAAGATTAGGGCATCAGCTTGGTTTTCATCTCCTATACTTTTCTGTCCTACTTCGCCTTAATTTTTTATGGATGATATATCTAAGCGAAGCTCGTTTCCCCGATGAAATTTCTATAACCATTAATTCTCTTTTGAACTGAGCTTGCAACCTCATATTGCAGAACAAGGGTCGGGGGACATACTTACCTTCGGAAGTTGACAGCAAACAAGAATTGCGGCTGCCACATGATTAATTAGAACTTCCTGACGACAGATATTGATAATTAATTATCTCTCAATTTCATCATCCACTGCATGGCCCAACAGCATGCAATTAGAAATTAAGTTGGTTGCTTTTGTGTAATTTCCTTTCTTAATTAACAAAATGATGAAGATAGACATTTACGACGGGAGTCGAACCGAGAACTCTGTTTCCGCAGCTTTTTAATTAGCAAGATAACTTGGTTTAGTAGAGCACTAACCATGTATTGTTTGAAGATAATTTCCGAACACATACCATCGTATAGAAACTAACTTCGTAGTACTGCCGTTAAGTGGAGTGTGTTAACATCAAGTCTAACTCCAATAATGCCACTCTTTCAGTTGAACAAAAAAAATGACTGGCAGACAAATTGGAAACATCAAATTTTAAGTTCATGATCTACTCCATCTTAGCCATCCAAATTCAAGATCCGATGAGATGGGAATAGGCGATCGACTATGACGATAGCTAGTGACAAATTGAGTGAAAAAGACCGATATAATTTGAGGGGAAAAATGGAAAAAAAATAAAAAACCTCTAAAAGGAAGACATCAGATCAGACCCATGTGATTTCTATTTTTCAATTTTCTTTTCTTTGCCTCCCGAGTCTCATCAGTACCATTAAGGACCAATGAGAAGAGGTTTGCAGATTTGCTGCATGCCACTCCTTTTCACTCATATCTGAATGAATGAGCTGACTCCGGGCTTTTTGCATACTTAAAGCCCACTGACGTGGGGTGGGCTTCGTCTGGGCCCGCTTGTTTCTCGTCGGGCTGGGCATGGGTTTAGGCACCTCCAATCCGGCCCACAGACACCCATATATACAAATGACATTGTCCGATCGAGACGGAGAAGTAGACAAAGTTGGCCTTTTGATAACCCACCCCCAAAAGTGAAACGGGGAGGACAGAAATCTCCCACCCTACCCTTTAGCATATACATGTTGAAATGGCTCAAAAGTGTCCGCACAATATTTAAGTACGTATTATAAGATAGCTTTGAGTCTAATCAACGTAATGGTATCATATCTGTGAATAGTATACATTTATACATATTGCATGTAGTTTCTTAGGCCTTCTTTGTTAACGGGGGTAGAATAGTGCATTCGACCCCTTTCGGTTGAATGCAATATTCGACCCCTGATAGGGGACGTGTGTGTGAGAGATGTCGGTGGACCCCACGAGTTTCTCTCTCATCGGGCGGAGAATCATGCGACGCTATTCGAATAATAAACTGGGCCTTATAGTACGCGACATATGCATTTATACAAGATGACCTTCAGATGTGTAATTAACACTCTTATTATTTTCAATAACTTCATTAAATTATATGAACGTGTACAGAAATAACACGTAGTTTCTAATACTTCGGTCTATCTAGCTAATTGAAACTACTGGCCTTGCCAAAGACATAAATCATGCAGATGATCCACGCGTGCTTCTCCCCAACATTAATTTCGCGGTATGGGACTGGGAGTTTCTCATTAACGAGTACCTTAATTGATTAGGGGGGGCATTATATAATTAATGGGCCGGTGATATGTTGTTACTCATTAACGAGAACCCACGACACGTACGTACGATATCGATCTCCCTCGTTCAAGAGGCTGGTCAGTAGTCCACCGAAGATTAATTTTGATCAGGTGTTATATATATATATATATGCTTTTGGGACATATCGCATATATAATTCCTACATATGAGACGACATGCATGTGATCAACGTGAGGCCTACATGTCATTATTATTCGCCCTGGGATTCCTTGTCATGATCACAACGAGGACACACACATTGTGACGAGTAGTGCTGTCACCTCGATCGCTGGCTTTGCGGATCCTTCCATTTTACCATGCACAGTGTACGCATGCTTGATGATTCTAGCTGCTTCCTTCTTCGATCTTGGGTTTGGCCATATGGGGCTGGCTTGTCTCGGGCAGCCTTAGTTGAACTTCCATAATTCTTTCCCAATTAAACCCCACAGATCCAAGATTCGATTTCCTTTCCTTAGTTGCCCAATGCTCGACGGTTGCTTTGCCATGCTTCTAACCCTTTAAAGGGGATGAGATTTTTGTGGTGGCATTTGTGCTCTCTTGACTTCCTTGTTAGGCACTGCTTTCTCCCTCTCTCCAATGGCCCAACCAGTGATCTTCATCAAGGGGAGGCCGGAAGGACGACTCTAGACACTCAATTACGGACCTTTCTACTGCAGAGGAGTCGCACGAATTAAGGGGGAGCTTCTTTTATGACTTCCTATCATCCTACTGCTTCTCCTTATTTTCACTTCTATTCTCACACAAGCGCATTGAGAAGAGATAAACTCCAGGCTTAAATGTTGTTCGTGTCATCGTGTGTGTGTGTGTGTGTGGGGGGGGGGGGGGGTTTGATAACCACGACATCATGGTTGAGTGTATGTAAGACCTCCGATTTTTTATAAATTATTTTTGATATAATTAATTATTTTTTGAAATTTTAAAGACTCAAAAGGATTAATAAATAAATATTAGATTAAATCAATCATTATAAGGCCCAATTTATGTTAAGTCATTAATATAGCTTTGATAATTGAAACCCAATAGGTTAAAGGACCAAGCCCATTAAGTTTGACCCATATTCTAGAATGATATTTAGCCTATTTACGGATAAATACTATTTTTATAGATAATAAAATGGATAATTAACAAAAGAGTTTGAGTTATGTTGAATTCTGTGCACGTTGGATGTAACGGTCTATCGTGCGACCGCCACAGCCATGTAACGCACCAGTCTTGATGCGTTACACCCTGTCAATTCCGTGAATGGAAGAACGAGTAGAAAGATTGGATCTTTGGGATCCTATCTACAAGAGACCTAATTGGGAGAGCTTATAACATTACTAAGGACTCTTAGGGATTATGTTCTGGTAAATTAAGGACTCTAGAATCGATCTAATCCTCAAACACTAGTCAAAAACCCTATAAATAGGACCTAAATATGAACTGAGCAACCCTTACTTTTATCTCGTGAAGAAACAAGGTAAGGAGTCACAATTTCGGGTAAGTTCTTTAGAAGATTTTGTTTATAATACATTGGACTAATAGCTCTCCAAATTTCGTGCTAGGAGATCAACCAACGAAGGAGATAGAAGCTTCCAAAGTTACTGGTTCAACCATAATAACCCAGGAAACTGAACGCAAGACCCCTGAAGATCAAGAGATTAGGACGTCTAAACGAGATAATTAGGACTCAATCCTTTAGAACTTTTGTTCACCTTAGTTTCAACTTCTTACCCTCAAAATATCGCGTCCTTAGGTCAAGAGGTCGAGGAGCTAGAGCGACGTGAAGTTGCTGGAAAATCACTGGAAAAGGAGAACTATGGCACGGTTTTCAGACTCAAACTAGAAGTTTAAAGCTCAGTTAAGCGATATGTCATCTCATGATTGGTCAAAACATCTTGTTAGGGATTGTTGAGTCCCGAACGGTGGCAATCAAGAGGGGAGGGGTGAATTGATTGGCCAATTAAAAATTTCCTCCAAGTGGAAACTAAGTTAATTAAGCACACAAGCACTTCGCCTTACACGAACATGATCACACTTGTGAATGCGTGTAAATAAGGGTATGTGTTTGATTAAGGAAGTGGTGTATGCTCAACTCACCGTGAAGTCTACTCGATAAAGGATCCGGAAAATCAAACTACAAGTAACACATGGAGTTTTTAGGTGGTTCGGGTATACTGAAGTGTCCCCTACGTCCACCCCTCACAATGAGGATTAAGACTTCACTATGAAGTGAGCCACACACACACGCTGTGTAAAATAGCAAACACACACACATGGCACCCGATTTGGGCTGCCACACACAATTACACACACATTCGTGTTTCCGAACACAAACACCACACACAAGAATCTGAAACAATTTTACAACAGATGCTCAAGTTCAAACTAAATGATTCCGAGAATAAGGAGTGAAAAATGATTTATCGTGGTTGAAGCTCCCCCTTTCATTTCTTTGAGGGTAATTGAATGCTTCTGCAGGAGGAAGATCGATTCTTGAGGAAGAATGAAGCTATGTCGCACAAGCAAGATTGCAGCTTTGATATCCCACGCAGCTTGATGTTGGGGATGATGTGGAGGCTTGATTCAAATTTCTTCCCTTCACTTTCAGGTTCAGAACAAGGTGGAAGAATCCCCTGGAGCTGCTGCTGTGAACCTGCACTCACAAGGGTTATAAAAATAACACACTTTAGATGTCTCTCACTCCTTAGGGTTTCATACCCCAATAAGATGTATATAAAGAGTTTGGAACGTTCAAAGACACCCTAGAGACCAGATCCACAATTCCTGGAACGATTTAGGGATGTTAGGTTCGATTGGTATGACTTTTGGTGCATGTGTATGCAAGTCAAAAATCACGGCTCAGGTTCGAGACTGAAAGGGTCGACCCTTGGGATCGACCCTCGTGAGGGTTTTAGAAGTTGTAAAGGTTTTTGGGCCAATGGGTCGACCCTTGGGGTCGACCCTCGGGGGTTGCCCGTGCGGGTTTGGAAATAAGTTTTCAGGGGTCGACCCTTGGGGTCGACCCTCGTGTGGATAGGTCGACCCTTGCAGGTGTGGTTAAGGAACCCGTCGGGTTTTAAATAAAGTTAACAGGGGTCGACCCTAGCGGCTGGGGGTCGACCCAATGGGTCGACCCTTTCAGCTGGAGATCAAAAACCCAAGTTTACAGAACCAGGGTGTAATACCCTAGATCCTTGGTAGGTCTTGCTGGATCTTTATTGGATCTTTTGGATTGGTTTCGGTGAGTTTCGGTTCGCTTTTGTGGCTTCCGAGTTGAGCTTTACGAGACGTGTGAGTTTTTCTTTCGTACTAGTTACGGAATCCTACAGTGAGTTTACTTATCAGTTCCTCGACTCGCGGATACTGCAGCGACGATATACTCTTCGAGCCGGTCGTTTCGTCTATTTTTACGTATTTTTCTGAATTAGTTCATTTTCGGCGCATTTTACAGATTTTCAGAAATTAGGAAAATTCCTAATTTCCTATTTATTTACCCCCCTTCTCTCTCTCCTCACTCTCGCGTTCTCTCCCTCTCTCTCCCGTTCTCTCTCGTTCTCTCACCCCGTCGCCTCCGACTGCAGACGGAGCGATCCAGGGGCGAGGTGGCGAAGTCGGGGAGTTGCCGAGGTGCGTGACGGAGCGAGGATCGGTGCGGTTTGGGCGCGATCCCGAACGGTGGATTAAAAGCCGACGATTCGGTTCGCGACGCGATTTTCGGCGCGGTGTAGTCCCTTCGGGGCACGATTTCTTCGGTGGAGGTAGGGTGACGGTTCCTCACTTCTTCCTCTCCGTTTTCCCTGCCATTGCACGCCGTTCGGTAAGGAAACGGCCGAGTTTGGGTTTGTTTAGCCTAAACCGTGATTTTCATGTTTTGTAGGGTTCGCCGAAAAACGGCAACCATTTGTAGCTCGGTTAGTGTTGAACTGACCGTTGGGATGTTAGGATCCCATCCATGCTTATTTTGTGTTAATCGGTGGTCATTCGAGGCCGGTAGGAGTCCGGGAACCTCGGTGACCCATTTAGGGTCGATTCGTTGGAATCGCCCCAATCTCTTGTTTTAATGCATGTATGTGGGGTTTTTCGCCTCCAGAAGTTGTTATTCGTCGTGAGGCTTTGTTTCCCCTGCGCTACGGCGTGAATGGGGCGTGGTTCGGGCCGATTAGGCCTTCCCCTTGTTTTTCCCACCGTTCACGGTTTTCCGATCTGAACGCGGTCCACCAGTAACCGCGTTCATCTGATAGCGGTCATAAGGCAACCGCGTTCATCAGGTCTAGAGTGTCGGCTAGGGTCGCGGTCTTGCGACAGACCACCTCAGTGTAGTCGCGGTCTGTAGGCGACCGTGACTATCTGGTCGCGGTCTTCAGATGACCGCTACCACGGTTTTTAGATCTGGTTGGTTGCGGTCCTGAGGAGACCGCAACTGTTCGGTCGCGGTCCTTAGGTGACCGCGACTATTTAGTCGCGGTCCTACGGCAACCGCGACTATCGGATGTGTTTCGATTGCATGGGTTTGGTCTCCGATCGACCCGGTTGTGGTCCGATGGTTGACCCTCGGCCTCGTGAATGTCCCGGACACCCCATGGGTTCCGTGCGCATATGTTGGGATGTCGGGAAGTGCCAAGTTGCTTCAATTAGCGTGCCCGTGAGTGCGTGTATCTCGGGCTTTGTGTTACGCTAGATCGAGTCGCTGTGTGTTGGCGTGTGTGCGGTGGGATTCCCCCGCATGTGTGTGTGGTTTCCCTTCCATTCCCATCTTGAGGGAGTGATCTCGGTATCTTGTGATCTGCCTCGATTTTCATGTTACCGTGGTTTTAGACCTAGTCTAGAGTTTAAGTGGGTTGGCCTTGATGGTTCAACCGTTGTCTGTGTTTTAGGACGGTGTCTGGGTGTCAGTGGTTCTCCAGATGATTCGGTTCGAGGTTGACTGAGTGCGGTCTACTCCCTGACTGCCACAGTTCCCTAACGACTTCATCTGTGACCGCCATTGTTCTCGTCTCTGTGTGCGTAGCATGTTCCTCCTTGACTGCTAGGTTTGTCTGGTGGCCGAGTGGTGGATCGTCTATGCCCAGAGTGTTGTTTCCCCACCGTTCCGGTTTCTGCTTGTCTTGGCTTGGCCTTGTGGTCTGCCCGTTGTCCCGTGGATGTCTCTTGACGTCCTATGAGGGCTAGGACTACGTTATAAGGTTGCCAGGAGTCTTCTTGCTTGTGGTAGGATTCTCTATCCTACTCTTGTGTGTGTCTTTTGTCGGGTCTCGGTCAACCCGGGGTGACCCAGGGGTTGACAGGCGACCTTGTGTGTGGGTGTCTTGGCGGTTTTACCCAGTCCGAGACACGGGTTTTGGATGCTTCGAGGTGCTACGTTACCTTGGTCTGTGTGTCCAGACGTGTGCTGAGGGTCGTTGGTGTTCCCTCAGGTCTCCGTGAGTTATTTTTTGCGGAGTGTCGTTTCTTGTGGCTTAGGATTAGACCGATTGGCGGCTTGTTCCGCTTTCTGTGATGATCTTTCCTTTGAGTCGTTCGACTTAGGATCGTTACATGGTAGGTCTAGTTGCATGGTCCTGAGTCTGTTGGCAGCGGTTGTACTGCCAGTGGTGCTTCGTAGTACGTGTGACAGGGCTTTCGTAGACTGTCTGTACTCCAGAACTTGTGTTTTGGAGTCCGTGCCTTGTGAACCTCCACTAGTCGTAGCCTGTGACGTGGGCTTTTCTTAGTACGTCACCCACCGGGAGTGGTGGACGGGCAGTTTCCCGTTACACGGTTTTTAAGCTAGTTCCGTGGGCCCCGGCCAGCGGTAGTGTCCTACCGAGGGGAATACTAGCTAGAGGCCTGGCCTAGGTAGTGGTCAGTGTGTGCACACGTGGTCAGGGACTGGGGACTTGCGCTGACGGGCGTGGCCCTGACTAGTCACTTGCAGTTGTGGTACTGCGGTCCTATGTCCGTAGTTGTCGTTCTTCCTTCGGACTGTTGTTCCTTGGACCTGGTTCTTGGTGTGTCTAGTCTCCTCCGTGCTGCACACGGTCTGGTAGACGTGACACTTGAGGCGCAGTGTAAGACGTCAGTGGACGCATCTAGCTGTTCTTCTAGTGTGAGGGTACTCCTATCACTTGACTTGTGACTCTCGGCGTTTCTTGCGCGTTGTGACCTTTCTGGGTTGGCCTTTCCGTGGCTGTGCCCGAGGTCAGTGTCCTGTCACATGCATGATGTCCTGGTCGTGCGTGGGACAGTGTGCACGATGTTCTTGTCGTGTGTGTGTGTGATCGAGTTTGTCGGTCGTCTGTGTGGGTCTTTTCTAGACCTTCTTGTCTGTTCTTGCAGGTCTTCGTCTTAGACCTGGTGTTGAGTCGACAGATCGGTAACTTCTGACTTTGCCAGATTAGAGTCGCCATTCTGTCGTTGCTTGGAGTAGTTTGGGGTGCCGAGGTTAGTTCGGCCGCCGCTTGTCTAGCGCGAATTCTTCCCCCTTTCTTACTTGTTCCCTACTCCTACCTCCCGTCTATTTACTACTGCTTGTAGCGTAGTTTTACAGCTTTGTAGTGTAGTTCCTGCTTTACTACACCTGCTGTTTTGTTGTTGTTGTTGTTCCGTGTTACTGCGTATTTTTCAGTGGGGATCCGCATGACCCCTACTGAGCCAGTGACACGTGGCTCACCCCTGCTCTTTCAGGTGGGGCAGCGTTGTTCGTTCTGCTTCCGCGTGGTTCCTGGAGTGCGTGTACTCGTTGCGTGCCGTTGCTGCCAGCTGGTACCTGCGTCGGGCTTCTCCCGGCTCCTTGGTACGTCTTTTCTTTCTGTCGACTGTACTGTGCTAGACTTGTTGTCTTTAGCTGTGGACTGACTCTGGGATATAATTGTTAATCTGAAACTGTTAATTAAAAAGTAATTTTATTTCTGCTACTTTAGCAAACATATCTAATGAAATTTAATTGCTTACTGTACAATCTCTGTGGCTTCAATGTACTCTACACGTGCCCTTATCCCTTCGGAGCTTTCCCGCTCTTGGGAGACCTCGCGGGTTCCATGCGGTATCACGCGTGGAGAGGGGGATTCCTGCAGCCCACTCAAAGAGCTGACCCAACTAGACCCAACAGGGCCCGACGAGGCAAGCTCGTCCAAGTGACAGCCCACAGGACCCACTTGGAAAAGTCCAATAAAACAATGCTCGAGGAAACAACTCTCCTAGGCGGCCCCAAGGCTCGGAGAGCCCGAGCATTGGTCAGGTCACAGGATGACCCGCGCACGGGCTATCCCTCCGCACGAAGGAGGGAAGCGCTAGTCGGTCTGTCCGACCCATCTCCTCACCGAGCTAGGCCTATTGCCCAAGTAGGGCCGGCCCCTCTAAGCTCGGTACGACCGATAAAATGTTAATCATTGCAGCCGTTAGAGTCCACAGCGGGTCGGGTGCCAAGAAGTCTAGGAGCTCCGGCTTCCCCGCGAGGATAACGCCCCCCCGATGAGGCCATAAACGCCCACGACGAGGACGTAACCTCCACCGGAGACCCCTCGGCTTGCAGGACTCCAGAGGGCGGCGCACTATTTAAACCTGGGATACCCTCCGGCGAAAGGTAGGTCCAAAAGGGCATTGATCCACCCCCAATTCCTGAGCACGGATCACTTCACCCCAGTGGTGGAGAGGAATCTCGTGCCTTCACCTTCTCCTCCCTATCGCTGCTCCCACCATTACTCTACTGACTTGAGCGTCGGAGGGTTTCGCCCCAGGGAATCCCCCTGGGCCCTCTGACCCGTTTCCCTGTCTTGCAGTTCACTAACTTGGTGATTACCACGACGCTTAGGAACCAGCGCGAGATGTCGCCTCTTCAACGCGTATCCGGTAGTCCTACCGGGTATGCCGGGTATCCGGAATCCGGGTCGCTACAGATTGGTATCAGAGCAGTGTTCTGAGATGTTCGGAGTTCTTTTCTGAGCTATCAGAGCATTGCCGTGTGAAGTACATGGAAATCCGAGATATACAGTATCCAGAGTCATGAAAGTCCAGCATAGTCTTCAGCTGGCTTCGGTTTGCGATTCTTTGTCGCTTTGTTTTTGGTGTGTTGTCTTGTGCGTGCTGTTCTGGCACTGTACGAGATGGTCCTGCTCTCGTCAGGATATGACGAGGTGTTTCTTTTCGTCGTTGCATTTGTCTCGATCATGTTGTACTTGGCAGTGTTCGCCGGAAGGCTTGAATCTACAGTACGTTGTTCGAGGTTTTCTCCATGTGTTGTTCAGGTTGCTGTTGACCTTTGGCCTTGGTTTGATGACCGTACACGTTCTCACGTTGTCTTGGTCGTCCCGGCTTGAATCTGTTCAGCTCCTGATGTGTTTCGCTTCTGTTGAAGTGCTCGTTTAGATTCCGTGTTGGAGAAGTTGCTCAGGCAAGCTAGGATTTTCCCTTCCTGGTGAGCTTTGGTGGTTGGGCTTCCTGCTTCTCGTCCCTTCTGGTGGAATCTTTTCGAGGTTTGCTTTGGAATGACTGTCTTGGTGATGCCTTTGTCCTGTGTCTGCTTAAGTGTGGACAGCTTTGTTTTGAGCCTGATCTGCTCTCTGCTATACGGTTGCTTGGCTTTGGGCTCCACGAAGGTGCTAAGAGCTGTTGTGTACCGTATTGTCGTGCCGTGTCCAGCGGCCGATGTATCGTGAAGACTCATTTATCATTTTCGGGACGTGAAGGTAAACAGAGATTGATGCTTTCCTTGTGCTTTGTGCTGAAGCTGGTACTCTTCTCCTGTTGCACTTAGGCTCCTTGTGATTGGTTGTTCGCGAGATCGGTACTCGTGGCGTGTTAATTGTGATCTTTGTTGATTGCGATGGCGCCTGGTGTGTGCTGAGGTGCGACTACCGAGGTTGTTCTGTTGCCTGTGCGCGTTGCTGAGAGTGCAGCGGAAGTGTGTGGGTTGGCTACCCACTTGTCGAGAGGTTTGTTCTTTCTCGATGTGACTTCGTCTTGGCTTTCTGTGCCTCGATGTCGTCTGTTGCCGTGCTGTTGCTGGTGTTTGTTTGGTGTTGGCATCGGCATTTTGCGAGTATTGGGGGAAGTTGTCGGCATCCTCGCTGATTGAGTACCCTTTGCTCTGCATTTCTTTCTTGGGTGTTGTGCTCTCGAGGCGTGTTTGTGGTCCTTGAGATGTGTTCCCCGAGATTATTGTCGTTTCTCATTGTTGTGGGCCTCTTCTTGGTGAGCAGTCTGATGTGTGACCCGTCTCTGGTGGTCGTGTGTTCAGCTGTTCGTGTGCCTTAATGTGACCTTGCTTGCAGATGTATTCCTTGGTTCTGTGTTTGGAACTGTGGACGCACTAAAATTCGCTGGCGCGGGTCCGTTCGTTTGTTGGTCGGGGTTAATTCTTCTATTTAGTGCGAGGGCGTGCCAGTCACAAAGTGACGATTTATTCGGGCTTCGTGGAAGCCCATGGTGCGCTCGATCTGACTAATCAGACAATTGTGTGGTTCGTGTCGGGACCGAAACCCGCCGTGCCGTAAAGGTCACGGCGTTATTTACATCCCCCATACGGGGGAACACCCTTGATTGATTGCCGGGAATAAGGGCCCTACGGCCTAAAGAGAATACTAATAATGCAGGAGGATAGTGAAAGACGAACTATGCTAGAAACCCGTCTTGGGACGTGAATGTTCAGACTATGTCGGCCACTCATGGGCCACTTCATGTTCGGACGAAGCTCCGTGCTTGTAGTATAAAAGACGATGACAAAACCGCGTGAATGTCTGCCACGAACAAGGCAAGTTTAATGAGAATACGGAATTGGATCCCGGTGGAAACGGGTCAAGTTGATAGACTGTTGGCCGGAGATGATTTCGAACTGTGGCCATGTCGGAAATTCCGTAAACCACGTCCGATACCATAGGGCGTCGTCGGTTTTCTCTTTGCACCCAGTCCGAGGGAGTGAATTATTAAGTGCATAGCCCGAGCTTACTAACGTGCGCCCTCACACGCGGATCGACCTGCGCGGTCAGGTCGCGGGGTTCGACCTGCCCGGTCAGGTCGCGGGGGTCAAGGGGGGCAGCGCCCCTTGCGGGGGTTTTCGGGGGGCAGCGCCCCCAGAACAAAATTTTAATTGAAGCACGGGTAATAGAATTCTTTTCATTTTCTCTTTTATTAATGGCATTGATCTCTTGTATTTCCCTTTGAACCTTTCTATTCTTTTTCTTACTAGCCATTTATCCCCTTTTTATTAAGGAAGCACGCCGGATATGGGAAGGAAGATGGTGGCGTCGTTTTAACGGTCTTAACAGGTAGACAAAAGGGGGAGGGCGCGCTGGGTATAGGGGCGCCGTTTTAAGGTTGGCAAAGGTGAGGGCGCGCCGGAATAGGGATGTCCAGGGGGGAGCGCGCCGGTTAAGGACCCCAAAGGAGGGGCGCGCCGGAACAAAGGGGAAGCGCGCCGGTTAGATGAATATGAAGGAAGAGAGGAGGGGCGCGCCGGTTAGATGGACAATAGGGGGGGCGCGCCGGTTTGACATGATGCAAGGGAGGAGGGAGCGCGCCGTTTTAAGAGTTCAGTAAGGAGGGAATGAGGGAGGGCGCGCCGTTTCATCCTTTGGAGAAGAGATAGGGGGACTTTGTGAGGAGTGTTGAAGCGGCGCGGTGGAACAGTGGCCACGCCGTTTTAACCCGCGCCGGGATAGCCATATGGGGGTGTTTCAGAGCTCTGCTTACTGTGTTTTCTTTTCCTTTCACCCGTAGATTGATTCAAGGTTTGATTTATTAGTTCTGTTGATATATCAAGCTGGTAATGAGAAGGTTTTAAGAGTTTTAACCATTTTAATCGTTTATTATGATGAAACAGTATGAACGTCTAAGAGTTTTATTCAATCAGTTTGCTCACAGAGGCCTCACTTCGTTCTTCATTAGTTCAGCTCGTTCGCTAGTTGTTGAGCGTTCTTAGCCCTGGCGAAAATCGGGCAGCACCTCCCCTAGACCGGGGCTTGCCAGAGAGAAGCAAGAGTCACCACGCGGATTACTCCCGGGTAAACTCTCAAAAATGCGGAGCGGCCTCACGGCAGTCCGTTAGTCCGAGTATGAGTGTGGAACGCTCGAGGGCCAGCCTACGAGAGCGACCATGACTCATGGACGACGATATTCGGGGCGAGACGGAATCTATGCCACAGTAGGGCAATGAATGTTCATCCGACAGTGGGTACCTTTGTGGGTCATGCCATGGAAGGGCAGCCCTCAAGGGCCAGGGATGACCGGAGAATGAGAAGACAGAGCAGAGAATGGAACAGAGAACACAAGAGTTGCAAAACAGACTTTTCTTCTTTTATTCACCCACACAACGGGGAAAGAAACTTGATACAGATAAAATAGAAGAGAAGGCGTTACAAACAAAAAAGGGAAAATACATTCGATGGAGAGAAAGAGAGATGCATTAGACGGGGGAGGGAGAGGGAAGCATTGGCTTCTCCCCCTCCAACTCACCTCTCACTCTCGCCCCCTACCTCTTTCTCTTTTCTTCCGCCTAGAACCGTGGAGCTCTCGGATGCCAGTAGCTCCTTCTCCTCCCTTCTCCCTTTTCTTTTCTCTCTTCTTCTGTTCCCTTCTTCTCTTGATCATCCGTCTCTCTCTCCCCCTTCGGCTTCACAACGCTGCCCTATATATATCAGCCGGCCTGGGAGCGTCCCTGCCAATTCCACCTCGTCCGCAACGATGTCAGGAGCTGACTGTCTGTGCTGGATGCCGTTGATTCGTCCCGTACGCTGCTGCTCGTCCGAGGACGGGATGCTCGTAGGTTTGCTGGGGGTTGCTTCGCCATCGAGCTTCTGTGCTGTCGAACGGAGGTTGAGACAGAACGTCGGGCATTGAATGTTCTCTGTGCATCTCATTTATGCCGAACAGAGTATCGGCTGGCGGATGGGATGGCCGTCGAGTTAAAATGGCGCGAGGGAAGGTAGTCGCGCCGATGAAACGTCACTAGCGGGTGTAAAAAGGCGCGCCGGATTAAGCATTGAAGGGCCACGCCGTTTTAACATTCGAAGGAGAAGCTTTTAAAATGTGCAAGATGGGTCCTTCAATTTTAGCGCGCCGGGTAGCTTGTGGAGATGGTGGCGCCGTTTTTAAACCAAAGCAAAGGGGAGCTCGTATTAGAGCATGAAGTGGGGCGCGCCGTTTTAAGGCGCGCCGTTTTAGGGCCACTTCGCACCGTTTTAAGCATCAAACGGATTCCTTTCGAAGTCGCGACCCTTTATATGAATGTTGGCATTCCCGGCATGTTCCGGTTGCGATGTGTGACCTCCGTAATATTCCGTTTGTAGCCTCTGGGACTCGGTCCCAGATTCTGCGTGACTTTCGGTGCATGCCGAGACTGTGCCGGAGTTCCCGACTCTTCTCTGATTCAGCTCTCGGCATGGCTGGTCGGAGCCTTGTAGCTGTATCTTCTGCTTAGGGGGCACTACAAGAAAAAGCGCGAATAGCGACCGACGTTTCGGTCGCTATTCGGTCTCTGATCGGTCTCAACAAGGCACTGCGACCGAACTGACACCAATTTGCGACCGAATATATCGGTCGCTATATCATGGTCGCTAAATAGCGACCGATACCTATCGGTCGCAGAATAGGTCGCAGTTAGAGACCGATGCCTATCGGTCGCCGAATCTGTCTCTGATAGCGACCGCTATAAATCGGTCGCCGAATCGGTCGCTATAAGCGACCGACAAACATCGGTCGCAGGATCGGTCTCTAACTGTTCGGTCACAAATATGGTCGCTATTCGGTCGCTATACCGCATAGACGGTGGCTACCATGGTCTCTGTAGGAAGCGACCGAATGGGGTTCGGTCCCTATTCGGTCGCTAAGTTTGTAGTTTTTTTTTTTATAAATTTATATAAACTGATAAATAAATTACCTGATAAATAACAAATTCATAACATAAATATAAAATCAACTACACAAATCACAATATCGACAAATCTCAAATTCATCACATACAAACACCTGATAAATAACAATTTCATAAAACAATAGTAAATCAACTACACGGATCACAATCTCCACGAACCTCAAATTACACACAACTAAAATAAAATCACAAATTAATCATACATCCATAATCATACATCCATAATAATAAAATAACAACATACACACAACTAAAATAAAATCACAAATCCTCCACATATGTCTCATCCTGGTCGTCGTCTCGTCCAACATCATCCTGGTCGTCGTCTCGTCCAACATATCGCGACGGATGATCCTGTATATCATTTAAAAAAATTATAATCAAATCCTTAATAAAGAAATCAAGCATTAACAAGAGTATGCCAATAGTTTAAGCCAGCTCATTTTCATATATATAAATACACACACACAATATATAAGTTCAATAATCAAATTGTATTTTAAAAATGAACTTTGAGCGCCGAGCTCAAATCGGGCATCCGATTTGGATTCCGTCAGTTCTGACAAGTCACTTTCATCTCCCCGGTCGTATTGGAATGACCGGCACGGCCATCCGACCGGTATTTCAAATTTTAGACCCCCGGACCCGTCCTAACAGTTCATTTAAACTAAGTGTATTTTAAAAATGAACTTTGAGCGCCGAGCTCAAATCGGGCATCCGATTTGGATTCCGTCAGTTCTGACAAGTCACTTTCATCTCCCCGGTCGTATTGGAATGACCGGCACGGCCATCCGACCGGTATTTCAAATTTTAGACACCCGGACCCGTCCTAACAGTTCATTTAAACTAAGTGTATTTTAAAAATGAACTTTGAGCGCCGAGCTCAAACCGGGCATCCGATTTGGATTCCGTCAGTTCTGACAAGTCACTTTCATCTCCCCGGTCGTATTGGAATGACCGGCACGGCCATCCGACCGGTATTTCAAATTTTAGACCCCCGGACCCGTCCTAACAGTTCATTTAAACTAAGTGTATTTTAAAAATGAACTTTGAGCGCCGAGCTCAAATCGGGCATCCGATTTGGATTCCGTCAGTTCTGACAAGTCACTTTCATCTCCCCGGTCGTATTGGAATGACCGGCACGGCCATCCGACCGGTATTTCAAATTTTAGACACCCGGACCCGTCCTAACAGTTCATTTAAACTAAGTGTATTTTAAAAATGAACTTTGAGCGCCGAGCTCAAACCGGGCATCCGATTTGGATTCCGTCAGTTCTGACAAGTCACTTTCATCTCCCCGGTCATATTGGAATGACCGGCACGGCCATCCGACCGGTATTTCAAATTTTAGACCCCCGGACCCGTCCTAACAGTTCATTTAAACTAAGTGTATTTTAAAAATGAAGTTTGAGCGCCGAGCTCAAACCGGGCATCCGATTTGGATTCCGTCAGTTCTGACAAGTCACTTTCATCTCCCCGGTCGTATTGAAATGACCGGCACGGCCATCCGACCGGTATTTCAAATTTTAGACCCCCGGACCCGTCCTAACAGTTCATTTGAACTAAGTGTATTTTAAAAATGAAGTTTGAGCGCCGAGCTCAAACCGGGCATCCTATTTGGATTCCGTCAGTTCTGACAAGTCACTTTCATCTCCCCGGTCGTATTGGAATGACCGGCACGGCCATCCGACCGGTATTTCAAATTTTAGACCCCCGGACCCGTCCTAACAGTTCATTTAAACTAAGTGTATTTTAAAAATGAACTTTGAGCGCCGAGCTCAAATCGGGCATCCGATTTGGATTCCGTCAGTTCTGACAAGTCACTTTCATCTCCCCGGTCGTATTGGAATGACCGGCACGGCCATCCGACCGGTATTTCAAATTTTAGACACCCGGACCCGTCCTAACAGTTCATTTAAACTAAGTGTATTTTAAAAATGAACTTTGAGCGCCGAGCTCAAACCGGGCATCCGATTTGGATTCCGTCAGTTCTGACAAGTCACTTTCATCTCCCCGGTCGTATTGGAATGACCGGCACGGCCATCCGACCGGTATTTCAAATTTTAGACCCCCGGACCCGTCCTAACAGTTCATTTAAACTAAGTGTATTTTAAAAATGAACTTTGAGCGCCGAGCTCAAATCGGGCATCCGATTTGGATTCCGTCAGTTCTGACAAGTCACTTTCATCTCCCCGGTCGTATTGGAATGACCGGCACGGCCATCCGACCGGTATTTCAAATTTTAGACACCCGGACCCGTCCTAACAGTTCATTTAAACTAAGTGTATTTTAAAAATGAACTTTGAGCGCCGAGCTCAAACCGGGCATCCGATTTGGATTCCGTCAGTTCTGACAAGTCACTTTCATCTCCCCGGTCATATTGGAATGACCGGCACGGCCATCCGACCGGTATTTCAAATTTTAGACCCTCGGACCCGTCCTAACAGTTCATTTAAACTAAGTGTATTTTAAAAATGAACTTTGAGCGCCGAGCTCAAATCGGGCATCCGATTTGGATTCCGTCAGTTCTGACAAGTCACTTTCATCTCCCCGGTCGTATTGGAATGACCGGCACGGCCATCCGACCGGTATTTCAAATTTTAGACCCCCGGACCCGTCCTAACAGTTCATTTAAACTAAGTGTATTTTAAAAATGAAGTTTGAGCGCCGAGCTCAAACCGGGCATCCGATTTGGATTCCGTCAGTTCTGACAAGTCACTTTCATCTCCCCGGTCGTATTGGAATGACCGGCACGGCCATCCGACCGGTATTTCAAATTTTAGACCCCCGGACCCGTCCTAACAGTTCATTTGAACTAAGTGTATTTTAAAAATGAAGTTTGAGCGCCGAGCTCAAACCGGGCATCCTATTTGGATTCCGTCAGTTCTGACAAGTCACTTTCATCTCCCCGGTCGTATTGGAATGACCGGCACGGCCATCCGACCGGTATTTCAAATTTTAGACCCCCGGACCCGTCCTAACAGTTCATTTAAACTAAGTGTATTTTAAAAATGAACTTTGAGCGCCGAGCTCAAACCGGGCATCCGATTTGGATTCCGTCAGTTCTGACAAGTCACTTTCATCTCCCCGGTCGTATTGGAATGACCGGCACGGCCATCCGACCGGTATTTCAAATTTTAGACACCCGGACCCGTCCTAACAGTTCATTTAAACTAAGTGTATTTTAAAAATGAACTTTGAGCGCCGAGCTCAAATCGGGCATCCGATTTGGATTCCGTCAGTTCTGACAAGTCACTTTCATCTCCCCGGTCGTATTGGAATGACCGGCACGGCCATCCGACCGGTATTTCAAATTTTAGACACCCGGACCCGTCCTAACAGTTCATTTAAACTAAGTGTATTTTAAAAATGAACTTTGAGCGCCGAGCTCAAACCGGGCATCCGATTTAGATTCCGTCAGTTCTGACAAGTCACTTTCATCTCCCCGGTCATATTGGAATGACCGGCACGGCCATCCGACCGGTATTTCAAATTTTAGACCCTCGGACCCGTCCTAACAGTTCATTTAAACTAAGTGTATTTTAAAAATGAACTTTGAGCGCCGAGCTCAAATCGGGCATCCGATTTGGATTCCGTCAGTTCTGACAAGTCACTTTCATCTCCCCGGTCGTATTGGAATGACCGGCACGGCCATCCGACCGGTATTTCAAATTTTAGACCCCCGGACCCGTCCTAACAGTTCATTTAAACTAAGTGTATTTTAAAAATGAAGTTTGAGCGCCGAGCTCAAACCGGGCATCCGATTTGGATTCCGTCAGTTCTGACAAGTCACTTTCATCTCCCCGGTCGTATTGGAATGACCGGCACGGCCATCCGACCGGTATTTCAAATTTTAGACCCCCGGACCCGTCCTAACAGTTCATTTGAACTAAGTGTATTTTAAAAATGAAGTTTGAGCGCCGAGCTCAAACCGGGCATCCTATTTGGATTCCGTCAGTTCTGACAAGTCACTTTCATCTCCCCGGTCGTATTGGAATGACCGGCACGGCCATCTGACAAGTCACTTTCATCTCCCCATCTGTGAAGGTTTGATCGCACGATTAATTACTATATGTGTTGTGTTATTTGCTAAAAATTTCGGCAGCATCTCCTCACACCTCTCCGATATACCACAAAATATTTATTGATTAAGAAATTTTCTTAAACACTTACTAATAAGTGGTTAAGAAAATAAACAAAATCAATAAAGGTATATCAGAGAGGAATGAGAAGACGCATCCAGCCAAAATTTTTAACAAACAACACAAACACATATAGTAATTAACCACCTAAGTGCGATCAAACATTCACAGACTGTCCAAACGGGACAATTCAAGACTTTGAGTTAGATATACACATTCTCATCATTCAAAATGAGAACGTGCACATCAATCCCAAAGTCTTGAACGGGTAGATTGATTGACACGGGCTTAACACGCTCTCCTAAGATACGTGCAATGTTAGGTTGCACCCACGCATCTCAGCTAACATACAACACCCAACTAATTAAATATTGACAAGATACTAACACATTCTAAAAACATAGCAATAACATGTGAAATTGACAATACATGTACACAATGAAAACATGAATTTTATTGTAACATCCAACACATTCAGTTAATTTTCTTGGTCGGCTGTACCATCCCAACCTTATGAGTTTGATAGGGTACTGTTTGGAGGATGACCACCGGCTGCTGGTGTATGAGTTCATGCCACGGGGAAGCCTGGAGAACCATCTTTTTAGGAGTATGTCTGTTTCGATTATTCTCTGCACCGTTTGGTTTGCTGACTCATTTAGGCACCTGTTTTCTTAAAGAAAAAAAATTGCAATGCGCAGTGGCCTCACCTTTTACCCAATGGTTACCTACGTAGTTCTTTTGAATCAGTTTTTGAACCCCACAATGTCGATTCTGCAGGGGGTTCATACTTCCAGCCTCTCTCCTGGAACCTTAGGATGAAGGTTGCTCTTGGAGCCGCAAAGGGGCTGGCCTTTCTGCATGGTGCTGAAACAAAGGTTATATATCGGGATTTTAAGACATCAAATGTGCTTCTTGATTCAGTAAGTGGAGACCCTTGTCTTATAGTTGATGGATGATATGTTTTCTTGATTAACGTTCCCCGTCATGATGTTCTGCCTCTCAAATCCCTTCTTTGCAAACCTACAAAATTATAATGCCAAGCTTTCCGACTTTGGCTTGGCAAAAGATGGACCAACTGGTAACAAGAGCCATGTGTCAACTAGGGTCATGGGAACATACGGATATGCTGCTCCTGAGTACCTTGCAACAGGTAAACCTTTGGTTCCAAACTGCTTGTATGTCCCTCCATCTTTTTGTCTTTAGGTGTTCCATTTTCAAGTGCTGATCAGTGTGTCTCAGATTTTTGGATGGCATTTGTCTTGCTTTTTTTTTTCTCTGTGGGTAACAAGATGCCATTTTCTCTTCGTAAATGAGAAAATTGTGCCGAAATGACACGAGGAGTCGGCAAATAATTCGGATTAAAACAGAAACTGAGTTGGTAAGGGACCTTGAATAAAACATAGATTACCCATGAATTTCTCCTTGAATAAAGTGTTGACAGCTCAGGAATATTTGATCTGGAGAGTGATAGTATTGTCCATTGGCATGATTAAGATTCTCTAGTGTAATATTTGATTGTCATCTCCGAGATATTTTTGGAGTGAATTAGGGGCGGGTATATCACCCCGACTGACCCACTCCTAACCCACCTCGGGTGATTTATTTCACCCCTTTTTAAGAATTCACATACCCTAACTTTATCTCTAACCGACTCCGATTAAGAAAAAAAAACGAACTAAATAAGAATAACTCGTCTCACCCTAATTAATCTATCGTAATCGGATTTACTTCTTTATCAAAGTGGCCCTACGAAATTAGTCCATCGCTTGCGGGTCGTGACAAAGTGCCTTCAAACGTTAAGATTGCGTTTGAGAACGCAGATAGAAAAAGAGGCCATGGAATGATTATTTAAGCCTCAGTCTTTAAATAAAACTCTAGTGACACGTATTACATCTGTTGAATTTTTACACTATTTTTGGTTCTCATAAGAATGATGGGGTCATATGTAGAGTTCATCTTGTACCTTTGCTTTAAAATTCTCATAATCCAATGTTTGGATTTGTTGGTTCTCAAGTTCTTGGATTTTGGGTTTGCTACAGTTTTAAATCGAAAAATAAGAATTGGGGAAAATACATGACACAATAAATGGACTGCATATTGAAGCCTGAACATTAATAACGGACCGGACAAACTAAAAAGATAATCTTATAATATTTCACACTATTTTACAGGAGAACAAATGATATGTGGACACCATCTCAAGAGTCTTAAATAAATCAGGTTCATTGCACGAGCATAGCCCCTCCCCCGGAGCCCCTCCACCGGAGCCCCTCCCCCTCCACCGGAGCCCCTCCCCCTGCGCAGCCCCCCCTCCACCGGAGCCCCTCCCCCTGCGCAACCCCCTCCCCTCCACCGGAGCCCCTCCCCCTGCGCAACCCCCTCCCCTCCACCGGAGCCCCCTCCCCCTCACCCCTGCGGAGCCCCCTCCCCTCCACCGGAGCCCATCCCCCTGCGCAGCCCCCCCTCCACCGGAGCCCCTCCCCCTGCGCAGCCCCCTCCCCTCCACCGGAGCCCCCTCCCCCTCACCCCACCGGAGCCCCTCCCCCTGCGCAGCCCCCTCCCGTCCACCGGAGCCCCCTCCCCCTCACCCCTGCGGAGCCCCCTCCCCTCCACCGGAGCCCCTCCCCCTCCCCTGCGCAGCCCCCTCCCCCTCCCCTGCGGAGCCCCCTCCCCCTCACCCGAGCTCCACCCCCCCTCCCAGACCAACCTCCCCCGCCACCCCCTCCCACCGAAACCCCCCTCACTGGAACCCCTCCAAGAAGAAAAAAAATGAGAAATAGGGCATGGTCGATGGCCGGCGGGGAGGGAGAGGGGGGGGGAGAGAGGCGCGGGGCTGGAGGGAGAGGAGAGGGGGGGGAGATCGAGAGGGAGAGGACTTACCAGACCGAGGAGGGTGACGACGAGGACGACGGGGACCGACGAGGTCGACGGCGAGGATGGTGCGGGGCTGGCCGAGACAGCGAGCTCCGGCGTCCGTCCACCACCACGCCGCTCGCCACGCCCGTGGCCGCAAGGCAGAGGGGGGGGGGAGGGCGAGGGGGCCGGAGGGGGAGGGGAGAGCTCCGGTGGAGGAAGGGTTATCAGAAGTAAATGCAGGGGGGAGATGGTCGCAACATCGGTCTCCAATTCGGTCGATTTTGAAAAAAAAGAGCCCGGAATAAATTCGAGCTAAATATAGCGACCGATTGGAGACCGAACTAAATTCGGTCGCCAAAACGGTCTCAGATATGCGACCGATTATTTCGGTCGCCGAATTGGTCTCTATTTGGGACCGACTAGCGACCGATTTAATCGGTCTCTAATTCGGTCGCTATAGCCACTTTTTCTTGTAGTGGGGCCTCCTTAGCGGGTAGCGGACCACCAAGTGAGTTCTCATCCTGATCGGGCGAGGCATGAGGTTTATTCGGCATTTCTGTCTTCGACTCGCGCTCTAATGTGTAGACGCGAATGTCGCCATCACCATCATCGTCATTTTTTTTTTTTTTGGCGTCCACAGGAACGGAACCGGAATTCTGCGAGTGTTGCTATTGTTGTTGTTTTGGCGCTGTTTCTCTATGATTTTATGTTTCTGTCTTGGACCAAGTCTTGTCGGTTAGCTTGCTATACTCCCTTTCTCTGGTAGAGTTAGCTTGCGACTCGATCAGACGTGATATCTGAGTGAGGACTGACTTGCTGGTGCTTGTGGTCCAGTGTTGTCGTTGGCGTCCTGTGTGCCAAGTGTTCCCTGTTGCCTTTGGCACTAGAGCCGATGATGTGGTCGAGCTGTCAGCTGAGAAGACTGTGTCTCCTTGTGTAAGCTGCCGCTTGCCGTGTTGTCGTTGTGTTTTTGGTTGTTTATTGTTGGGGCCGTCGTGTCTCCTGTCCTGTGAGACGTAAGCGACGTTGCCTTGTTTCGGAGGTGTCAGAATTGTGCTCACTTGGGTACCGTGCTCTTTTGTGGATTGTTGCATTGAGATCCTGTGCGTGTGCCTGTAATTGTGATCTGACGGTGTTCCTCTGAGTTGTGTTCTCTCGAGATTTGTGTTATTTTTTGCGGTTGTGTTGTCGGGTTGTTCTTCCCTGCTTCTCCTTTGTTAGTCCTTAATTTCGAGGGCGAAATTTCTTAAAGGAGGGGAGGATGTAATACCCTGGATCCTTGGTAGGTCTTGCTGGATCTTCATTGGATCTTTTGGATTGGTTTCGATGAGTTTCGGTTCACTTTTGTGGCTTCCGAGTTGAGCTTTACGAGCCGTGTGGGTTTTTCTCTCGTACTAGTTACGGAACCCTACGGTGAGTTTACTTGTCAGTTCCTCGACTCGCGGATGCTGCAGCGACGATGTACTCTTCGAGCCGGTCGTTTTGACTATTTTTACGTATTTTTCTGAATTAGTGCATTTTCGACGCATTTTACGGATTTACGGAAATTAGGAAAATTCATAATTTCCTATTTATTTACCCCCCTTCTCTCTCTCCTCACTCTCGCGTTCTCTCCCTCTCTCTCCCGTTCTCTCTCGTTCTCTCACCCCGTCGCCTCCGGCTTCAGACGGAGCGATCCAGGGGCGAGGTGGCGAAGTCGGGGAGTTGCCGAGGCGCGTGATGGATCGAGGATTGGTGCGGTTTGGGCGCGATCCCGAATGGTAGATTCAAAGCCGACGATTCGGTTCGCGGCGCGATTTTCGGCGCGGTGTAGTCCCTTCGGGGCACAATTTCTTCGGTGGAGGTAGGGTGACGGTTCCTCACTTCTTCCTCTCCGTTTTCCCTGCCATTGCACGCCGTTCGGTAAGGAAACGGCCGAGTTTGGGCTTGTTTAGCCTAAACCGTGATTTTCGGGTTTGTAGGGTTCGCCGGAAAACGGCAAACATTTGTAGCTCGGTTAGTGTTGAACTGACCGTTGGGATGTTAGGATCCCATCCATGCTTGTTTTGTGTTAATCGGTGGTCATTCGAGGCCGGTAGGAGTCCGGGAACCTCGGTGACCCATTTAGGGTCGATTCGTTGGAATCGCCCCAATCTCTTGTTTTAATGCATGTATGTGGGGTTTTTCGCCTCCAGAAGTTGTTATTCGTCGTGAGGCTTTGTTTCCCCTGCGCTACGACGTGAATGGGGCGTGGTTCGGGCCGATTCAGCCTTCCCCTTGTTTTTCCCGCCATTCACGGTTTCCCGATCTGAACGCGGTCCACCAGTAACCGCGTTCATCTGATAGCGGTCCTAAGGCAACCGCGTTCATCAGGTCTAGAGAGTGGGCTAGGGTCACGATCTTGCGACAGACCGCCTCAGTGTAGTCGCGGTCTGTAGGCGACCGTGACTGTCTGGTCGCGGTCTTCAGATGACTGCTACCACGGTTTTTAGATTAGACTGATTGCGGTCCTGAGGAGACCGCAACTGTTCGGTCGCGGTCCTCAGGTGACCGCGACTGTTTAGTCGCGGTCCTACGGCAACCGCGACTATCGAATGTGTTTCGATTGCATGGGTTTGGTCTCCGGTCGACCCGGTTGTGGTCCGATGGTTGACCCTCGGCCTCGTGAATGTCCCGGACACCCCATGGGTTCCGTGCCCATATGTTGGGATGTCGGGAAGTGCCGAGTTGCTTCGATTAGCGTGCCCATGAGTGCGTGTATCTCGGGCTTTGTGTTACGCTAGATCGAGTCGCTGTGTGTTGGCGTGTGTGCGTGGGATTCCCCCGCATGTGTGTGTGGTTTCCCTTGCATTCCCGTCTTGAGGGAGTGATCTCGGTAGCTTGTGGTCTGTCTCGGTTTTCGTGTTACCGTGATTTTAGACCTAGTCTAGAGTTTAAGTGGGTTGGCCTTGATGGTTCAACCGTTGTCTGTGTTTTAGGACGGTGTCTGGGTGTCAGTGGTTCTCCAGATGAGTCGGTTCGAGGTTGACTGAGTGCGGTCTACTCCCTGACTGCCACAGTTCCCTAACGACTTCATCTGTGACCGCCATTGTTCTCGTCTCTGTGTGCGTAGCATGTTCCTCCTTGACTGCTAGGTTTGTCTGGTGGCCGAGTGGTGGATCGTCTATGCCCAGAGTGTTGTTTCCCCACCGTTCCGGTTTCTGCTTGTCTTGGCTTGGCCTTGTGGTCTGCCCGTTGTCCCGTGGATGTCTCTTGACGTCCTATGAGGGCTAGGACTACGTTGTAAGGTAGCCAAGAGTCTTCTTGCTTGTGGTAGGATTCTATATCCTACTCTTGTGTGTGTCTTTGGTCGGGACTCGGTCAACCCGGGGTGACCCAGGGGTTGACAGGCGACCTTGTGTGTGGGTGTCTTGGCGGTTTTGCCCAGTCCGAGACACGGGTTCTGGATGCTTTGAGGTGTTGCGTTACCTTGGTCTGCGTGTCCAGACGTGTGTTGAGGGTCGTTGGTGTTCCCTCAGGTCTCCGTGAGTTGTTTTCTGCGGAGTGTCGTTTCTTGTGGCTTAGGATTAGACCGATTGGCGGCTTGTTCCGCTTTCTGTGACGATCTTGCCTTTGAGTCGTTCGACTCAGGATCGTTACGTGGTAGGTCTAGTTGCCTGGTCCTGAGTTTGTTGGCAGTGGTTGTACTGCCAGTGGTGCTTCGTAGTACGTGTGACAGGGCTTTCGTAGACTGTATGTACTCCAGCACTTGTGTTTTGGAGTCCGTGCCTTGTGAACCTCCACTAGTCGTAGCCTGTGACGTGGGCTTTTCTTAGTACGTCACCCACCGGGAGTGGTGGACGGACAGTTTCTCGTTACACGATTTTTAAGCTAGTTCCGTGGGCCTCGGCCAGCGGTAGCGTCCTACCGAGGGGAATACTAGCTAGAGGCCTGGCCTAGGTAGTGGTCAGTGTGTGCACACGTGGTCATGGACTGGGGACTTGCGCCGACGGGCGTGGCCCTGACTAGTCACTTGCAGTTATGGTACTGCGGTACTGTGTCCGTAGTTGCCGTTCTTCCTTGGGACTGTCGTTCCTTGGACCTGGTTCTTGGTGTGTCTAGTCTCCGCCGTGCTGCACACGGTCTGGTAGACGTGACACTTGAGGCGCAGTGTAAGACGTCAGTGGACGCATCTGGCTGTTCTTCTAGTGTGAGGGTACTCCTATCACTTGACTTGTGACTCTCGGCGTTTCTTGCACGTTGTGACCTTTCTGGGTTGGCCTTTCCGTGGCTGTGCCCGAGGCGAGTGTCCTGTCACATGCATGATGTTCTGGTCGTGCGTGGGACAGTGTGCACGACGTTCTTGTCGTGTGTGTGTGATCGAGTTGGTCGGTCGTCTGTGTGGGTCTTTTCTAGACCTTCTTGTCTGTTCTTGCATGTCTTCGTCTTAAGCCTGGTGTTGGGTCGACAGATCGGTAACATCTGACTTTGCCAGATCAGAGTCGCCATTCTGTCGTTGCTTGGAGTAGTTTGGGGTGCCGAGGTTAGTTCGGCCGCCGCTTGTCTAGCGCGAATTCTTCCCCCTTTCTTACTTGTTCCCTACTCCTAACTCCCGTCTATTTACTACTGCTTGTAGCGTAGTTTTACAGCTTTGTAGTGTAGTTCCTGCTTTACTACACATGCTGTTTTGTTGTTGTTGTTTTTCCGTGTTACTGCGTGTTTTTCAGTGGGGATCCGCGTGACCCCTACTGAGCCAGTGACACGTGGCTCACCCCTGCTCTTTCAGGTGGGGTGGCGTTGTTCGTTCTGCTTCCGCGTGGTTCCTGGAGTGTGCGTACTCGTTGCGTGCCGTTGCTGCCAGCTGGTACCTGCGTCAGGCTTCTCCCGGCTCCTTGGTACGTCTTTTCTTTCTGTCGACTGTACTGTGCTAGACTTGTTGTCTTTAGCTGTGGACTGACTCTGGGATATAATTGTTAATCTGAAACTGTTAATTAAAAAGTAATTTTATTTCTGCTACTTTAGCAAACCTATCTAATGAAATTTAATTGCTTACTGTACAATCTCTGTGGCTTCAATGTACTCTACACGTGCCCTTATCCCTTCGGAGCTTTCCCGCTCTTGGGAGGCCTCGCGGGTTCCATGCGGTATCACGCGTATCCGGTAGTCCTACTGGGTATGCCGGGTATCCGGAATCCGAGTCGCTACACAGGGGACCTAGGGGTCGACCCAATGGGTCGACCCTTGTTCCAGAACTTCCAAAAGGTTGATTAAAAGGTCACTAAGTCCAAGAACAAGTCAGGGGATTTCAAGTTGGGTTTTTAAAACATGAGAGGGAATCTTGTAAGGATAAGAATAAGAAAAACCCAATACATTTAAGCTTAGAAAAGACCCAAACCAATATGACCCTTGAGATCAAAAATAATGAACATCAAATCACAAGATTAAGGGCCAATGAGTTGAAGTGGATCTCACCGATCGTCCTTGAGCTTCTTAAGCACTTATGCATGTTCCTTACCCTGTAAAGACATAACTTGTGAATTAGATGTAGCCTTGCAATTTTTGAGTTTAAGAAGCTTACCCGTTGAGGTTGTTCTTTAACCTCCTTAGCTCCAAGATCTCAATAATATGTTGAGCTTTTCAAGACTTTATATGTTAGAACACTTCAAGGACAATATATATACATATAGTGTTTGGTCATCATCAAAAGCCATCATAAATAAGCATTTACTCAAGGAGGGGTTTTAACAATCTCCCCCTTTTTGATGATGACAAAATACTACATGCCTTACATAAACATATGACTTCAAAAGGTTTAGCATTTACATTGAATTCCACCTTAAACCTTCATATTAAGAGTAAAGCACAAGAAGCATTGTTCAACTCTTCATGCATCACATGAATTGCTCAAGAAGCATTATAATAGTGAAATACAAGACCAGCCAACGATGTGAGATTGATGAGCAAAAACATGTTCCAAAGTACTTTGCCGACAACACAGGTTAAATGTAAACAAGGTCTGAGTTCATGGGCAAATTACAAGATGCAATGCATGAGATGCGACTAAACACAACTTAAATGCAAACTGAAATGCAACAAAACTTAAATGCAACATTGCTAATGAACGGAAATATGATGAAATCACACATGCATGCAAGCACACAACACACATAAAATATAAGTAGCCGATTGCCTGGGCACACATATAGTACAAAATTTCTCCCCCTTTGGCATCATCAAAAAGAGGGGGTGACAAGGGATAGGAAGTGTGCCATTCTACAAGAGCATAGCCGTCTAATCATCATCCGGAGTCGGGGAGTTTGGCGGATGCCTAATATACTTTAAGACTTCTTCCAGCATGTGGGATTGATTAGCCAAAGTATCAGTAACATACTGAGAGTGCTCTTGATGAGATAGCTTCAGATCAGCGAGAGCATGTTGCATAGCCTCCATTGTCTCCCCATAATTATCTAAACGATCATCAATAGTATCCAAACGGTCCATGAGCAGTTGAACCGCCTCGGAAGGCATCTCCTCAACAGGAATATGTGACTGGTGCACACTGGCCTACGCATCATCGTCATCCTCCTCCTCAGAACTGATTTCATGTGCAGCCCTTTTCAATGTCCGGACCAAGTTACCATCTCGCAGTTCATAGCCCGTATTATGACAAATAGAATGGACAGTAAATATATCAGCCTCTCTAATGGTTTGAGAAGATTCTTTGGAGAGGTTTATGTCCATGTGTGCAAATATAGTAGTAAGTGCGACGGTATATGGAAGAGTTCTATTCTTGTGCTTCATGCTGTTACACATATGTGCTAAAAACATAGCTGGGAAATTAACTGGAATACCACCCAAGAGACAGTAAAATAAGAACATATGAATCTCTGTCACTTTGTCATGGCCTCCTCCACTCGGTAGCAGGATAGTAGTGATCATCCTGTGTAATATATGCTGCAGGGGAGAAAAATGGTTGGCGTTTAACCCAACAAGAGAATTTTCACCTTTTTCTTCAGATGTCATCATGTGATAAACTGTTTCTTCAGGAACCACAATATCTCCAAATGTAAAGCCTTCATGAGGGAGATTAAATGCCACTCCTAAAAATTATGTGGAGAGTATAACCCATTTTCTATTTACCATAGTAATCGGATGTTCCCCAGACATGGTTAAGTTGCTATAAAATTGATGCACCAAATTCAGATAAATGCGTCGATGTTCAGACATGAACAAGTCCAAATTTGGCTGACTGCAAAGAACATCCACTAAACTCGAAAGATGGCGGTTAAGGTTGGCAAATGATACCGCTCGAGGTCGGAGTACCTTTCTGTCCAAGACCTTACTCGAAGGCGCAGATCCTCTGCTATAGTCGGCGGCCTCCCTACCACGACGTGCCATGGCCGCACTAGACTCCCCTCCGCTGCGAGAAGAACGTCTCTTTGAGGCCATCTAAATATAGACCGAAGGAACCGGTTGATGAGGGTGTAGATCTAGATGGTTCAACGAGAGAGGGGCGTCGAGGCGTGGGCTGGCCGGGGCCAGCGGTGCAGGGCGCGGGCGGCCCGGGCGCGGAGGCCGGGCGCTGGGGCGCGGCGGCGAACGGTGGTGGCCTTGGCCGTTGTGGCAGCGGGTGCGTTTAAAATTGGCACGAGCGACGAGGTACTCCTGCGAACGCGCTTTTTCCCTTTATATATTTTTTCTTTTATGTTTTCTTCTGCTGTGTGATGAACGAGAGAAGGAACAGAGAGAGAGAGAGAGAGAGAGAGAGAGAGAGAGAGAGAGAGAGAGAGAGAGAGAGAGAGAGAGATTAACAGGGAGAAAGAGAGGGAGGCTAACCGAGGGAGGGATTAAACAGAGAGAGATTGAGCGCGGGAGAGAGGGAATCCACGAGAGAGAGAGAGAGAGGGAAAGAGATAGTAACAGAGAGAGAGAGAGTGAGAGAAATGCATGGGTGTTTCTTTGCTAAAAAATTTTTTTCTCCTTTTTTTTCAATTTTTTCAACCAGAATCTGTATGCATCTCTCCTTCTTTTTTTGATTTTTTTTCTCTTTCTTCTCCAAAACTCCTCTCAAACAACATAACTTCAATGCTCTTTTCTTTTCTTCTTTTCTTCTTTTTTTTCACTTCTAATAATCGAAAGAGAAAGGAAGGGAGACGACGTCGGGGACGTCGGGGTCGTTGGAGACGCCGTTTGTTGGGCTCTGATACCAAATCTGACGCGGCGGCGACGTGGAAATGGATCGACGGCAACCCCTGACGGCACGGACGGGAACGGATAACTTGTTACCTCACGCAGCTCAGCCTCACGTCGGACGGTCTCACACCGGGCGACGCTCAATCCTCACAAAAGAGAAAAGAGAGAAGGGAAGAATACAAGGGCAAGTTGCACCTATGTGATAACAAAACTTGATTCATTCATTCATACGTATCTTACACCCTTGGCCTTCCTTTTATAGGAAAAATCATGACATCAAAACCTTTAGACTCTCCCTAATTGCATATATGCCCAAGCCTAATAAGACAAGACTCACCAACCAATATTTGACTTGGACCCTAATAAAATAAAATATTTTGACTTGGCAAAAATAAAATAAGATATGGTGGTTTAATAATACAAATACCACCGTACACATAGATACACAAATACGTAAATACGTACAAATAAAATACTCAGGATGTCGAGTCTTCGAGTGCGTCTCCGAGCCACAAGCTCGGGACAGTCAGGGCGGTGCGGCGTCGGCTCCGAGTAGTGGGTCCGGTAGTGGACCCGGTGGTGTCCCCACCATTTATATATGATTTCCAGACATGATGAAAGTTGAAACCTTAGATTTTTTTAATATCTTTTCTGCCAGCAGATGATCTGACGCATCAAGGTAAGACCGTCACAGTGATCTAACGGCCTTATACGACAAGCCGTCACACCTCCTGTTATTTTTAAATTTCTCTGTTATCTCTGACGGCCCAGACTTAGTGCGTTACAACACTGTAACGGTCCCACGATAAACCGTCACAATCACTGTGACGCCCCCGTTCTCGACCGTCAGAGTAACTGTAGACAGAATGGAAGAACAGTCACATTAACTTATAAATATGCCTAGTTATCTAAGTTTTGACCTGTCGATATGACTTTAAATTTATTAATTGGTTCATGATAAGTATCGCATGTTAAAAGCATCTTGAATTATTTTAAGGATATGTTAATTTCATGCCAAAGCACTATAGTTTGTATTAACTCCATGATTTTTCAATGATGTATGAACGGAGTTTTATCATGGTTTCATATTGTTACACATTCTCTCTTATCAATAAAGTCATTTTCTTTAAGTACATGGCATATATTCCGGTATATGGCCATTAGTTTACACTTTGCACTATAGGAACATTATTCTTGGACTTGAGGACCTCTCTATTAGATATTCTTTTCAATAGACTAGGAAATCTTGTTGCAAGGCCTCCATAATTCTCTACGAGCCTGGGATTCCCACTAGGACGCCAAGTTGGTTGTACCATTAAAGTCCATTTAGTAGATTACACTATCGATGGTTCTGGTTCTAGTAATGTAACAGATCTATATTAGACCGTCAGGAGCATCTAACGGCCCAATATACGACCGTCACATTTCACTAAGTCTATTTTGCTATTTCTGGATTCAGACTAATATAACGGCCCACTATTGGTGCGTCACATGAGTGTAACGGCCCAGTACTTAACCGTCACATGGTTTGAGTGCTTAACCCGAGATTTGACCCAAGGGTTGATGTTCCAAAGTTTCTAGATGGATTAATGATGATCCAGGAATTTCCAAATTAGTTCAAGATACCTAATTTAATTGATGGAAAATAAAGAACGTACCGTTGTGCTGTCGATTTATTTCCATAAGCATAACCTTGTTTAAGTCATTCTTGACTCTGGCATTATTAAATTGAAGCGTTCATTCGTTGAATAGTGTTATCATGAACTTATTGAATTATACATTCTTGGCCATATTTTATTGTTACATGCGTGGAAGTAGCTTGATTTATACTTGAAGATGCGATCGAACACTGATTGTGTTCAAGGGCTCTATGCTATCCCCCCCGGCTGATTGTCGGAAACATACTATTATAAACCATGGGGTATGATGCTACTAGCGTCGCATTGCGTTGGGAGTACTTTCTCTATAAATAAGTGAAGATCCACGATACGGCACGACATGACTTTCTTGTACATGACTTGATATTCCACAGAAATTCATGAAGTACTTGCTCATAAGTAAAAGATACTAGAGTGATGATTATGTGGCTTGCTAGTACATTCTCGATACATTCTTGTTCATGAAAGGCCAATAACATGTTCTTGTTACATTCTTGTTAATTCATTCTTGCTCTCATCCTATCTTACATGATCATCTTGTTACTTTGATTTAACCGCGTGATTGATCGCATTTGCATGATTTTACCTTATTTCTTTAGAGCTAAAATGTTAATTACTTTAATAGTGCTAATCATGTTGATGCGAAGATACCTACTGGGCAAGTGTGCTCATTACCTATTTCCAATCTTTTTCAGGAGATGGAAGTGATCGGGTTATACAAGTAGCGAGTCCGAGAGCGAATGAAAGTGTTGTCAAGATGAGAGTGAAGACTTAGGAAGTCTACAATGTTTAGATTGAGTCTATGAAATTTTCTTATTTCTTGAGTCTAGTGGAATGGAAAATGATGAAAAGGTTATTGTAAAAGAATATTTTGATCATTTATGAAATAAAGTTGGAGTTTGACTAAATTATTGTGTAATTATATTTATGGGTATGATTGTCTTACGCTCTGATTATTCTTACTTACAAGAGACTTATCATGCCGGCTGTTCATGTTCCCTGAGCGAGTCTTCCGATGTCATAAAGGCTCGAGGCGTGACATTATATGTTCACATGTGTGTGTGTGTTCATTTGATTAATAGTGTGTGAAAAAAATTGACCCACGGTAGAGGAGTGGGTGTAGATCTCAAAGTTTAAGATTAAATTATTATAATTAAAAATTAATCCTAGTGTTCACATGTGTGATTACTCCTTAGTTTTCTCTCGGTTTGTGTGAATTTGGAGTCTAGTTTATCGTCAACTTGAGGATACTGTAACAACGTATTGATCAATCACCATTGATTTAAATAGATGCATTAAAAGAAATTAACTTGTAAGTGGAATTTAAGTGAACATTTGAAAAGTTATCTTTGTAAAGTAAACTGAATTTATCCCCACTCCCCTCGACCTACCTTTCTTGTTTGCCATACCTTAGTCCAATAATTGGTATTTTTAAAAGGTCTAATACCATTGAGAGAGCTGTCCACCACAAATATAGGAGTACTTCCTAAGAGTCATTTCATATGTCTCTCTTCATTCTTTAATGGTTCAAACTCTGCCTATTAAAAGAAAATAATGATTACTTTCTTTAATTAGACCATAATAATACAGGGGTTGGCGAGTCGTAGAGAAATAATATTACAACCTCATAGAGGATTAGGATACATAGGATCATAAATAAATTAGACAATCTACAATAATCAATTTTGAATATTATGCGATGTGCTCTCCATCGATCGTGATCGATATTCTCATATTTTCATGTGTACTAATAGAAAGGAGATGCGAAACAACATAAAATTTATGATTTACACTACACATAGCGATCTTAACCCATATGATGCAATAAAATCGTTGAACATCATAACCCATAAGATGCAATAAAAGCGTTGAACATCATAAAATGTCTAAGGACTTAGATTATACCGATTCCTTTTCAGTACCTGAATCTTTGGTCGTTACAACCCTCCCGTTCCCTTGTCCTCCGCATAGAACCACCCCTCATCTTCTTCCTTCCCCTACCCCTCCCTCGTTGTACCAATCTTCAGACATAGCTGCACCTGTGTGCCCCGCCACCCTCGCATGCGGCGTTTCACCACCAGTGCCGCACTCTCCTTCCCTATTCTACTGTCGTCGTCTCCCACCAGCTGCTGTAACATTCTGCAACCTTTCCAATAATACTTCGATGCACCGCAACTGTCCTCCAAGTCTCTGCAGTTGCAGACGCCCACATCCATCCTCGCCGCCACTACTATTCCTATGCCTCTCTCTCATTCTCTATGTTCTCTCTCTCTCTCTTCTCCCAATCTCTCTCTCTCTCTCATTCTACTCTTCTCACCACAAAAGAGAACAAGAGAGAGATTTGGAGGAATCACTCCTTTTATTATGAAAAAGAACTGCACATTTAGTCTTGTAGCACCCGGACACCCGACATCTTGTGATCTCTCCATCGCTGAGATTACAACCGTATTTATAGAAGACTCCTAACCGTCTCTTACTCTCATTAGGACTGTCTCCTAGTGTCTACCTTGAGTCTCACTCAGACTAAACCCGAAAGTCCAACTCCAACTTCAACTCCGCTTAATTGCGTAAACGAAGGAGTTAGAAAAAAGGGGGCGTTCTCCCTGCATCCGACGGTTGATGATGCAGTGCTGGTGTTTCATGTCGGATGCCAATATGTTGCCGTTATCTTATGGATTCGGATTAACTGAACCGATGTGAGAACTCATATATAGACTGTAATCTTCCGTGACTTTGAACGCTGAGCAACCTTCTACTGCTATTGGTAGGATGCTATAAATATAAATATATATATATATATATAATGCAAGTTGTTTATGTAATTTAACCACTTGATACCATATTCGGCCTATATATCTATAGTATGAGTCGGTTGACTCGGTGTACTCGGACTATATCACACCGGAAAATTAGCTCACTCTGACTATTGGTGGGATCAACTGAGTTGGTCCAAATCATCCAAGTTTAACTGGACGATTAATTCATCCCGGGTCATGCAGGTCTTCTCATACCATCCTAAAATAAATAAAACCAAACAACATGCATAGTATAAACCTTGTCGTCGACCGACCATGCATCTTCCAAGGGGCGGCGGACTCCATCGGCCTGTTACTGGTGGAAGTAATTAATCAGGGGGGTACAAAATGATGTTATCTATCCGATCTAATAGTGGTTTATCTTTGACCTAAATTTTCCATTAATTTTCACCGAGCCGCCAACCTTTGATCTCAATTACCTATTATTCAATTGTGTTGGAAATCAGGCTCCACACGTCATTTTGACTAATATATATGTACGAGTGGAGACAGATGATGTGAAGCCTCTGACGTACTGCCTCTAAACAGCTAGCTACCTACCTAGCTAGCCTCCCCTTAGCCGACGTCGAAGGTTACAAAACCCAACGACTGACAAACCCGGCGGCCATTCTCTTTAGCTCTGCCGGCCGTCAACCTCTCCATCCACATCTGCCCGCCAACCTTCGACACCGGTGGTTTCCGATCCGGCCCTCTTTCGATGGTCCAGACCGCCGAAGACAGTGTTTGGTGGCAAATTAAACATGTACGTGCAAGAGACACCAGTCCAATTTTCTCACCATATGTTAATCAAATGGCGTGACATGCATACGTACGTACATACATATATAATGTGACATATATATAATAAGTTAACGTTTCTTATAAATAATATATACAAGGATTTTTACATATTAATCCTCATAAATTCATCGAATTGTCGGTTTGTCTCTCAAACGTGACTACTATCTTAAAAGTCCCTATCATTATCTACGTTGTCTAAACAAGTCCCTGCCGTTATTTTAAGTTGACGAAAATCAAATTGATCAGGATTAAGTTGACTCAACATTAAAAAAAGATTAACATACCCCTAGATAGTCGCGCGCACGCGTGTGTGTTAAAAAAAGACTAACTTATCCCTTGTAGGTCGCGCGCGCGCGCACGTGAGTGTGAGAGAGAGAAAGAGGAAACTCCCCCTCTCCCTCCTGTGACCCTCCCCTCCCTCTCCCCCTCTGACCCCACTCCCCCTTTGACCCCCTTCCCGTCCCCCTCCCCCTCCACCTCCGGTTCACCTCCCCCCCCCTCCGGTCCCCCTCCTCCCTCCACCTTCGGCCCCCTCCGGTACCCTCCACCTCCACCTCCGATCCACCTCCCCCCTCCCCCTCCGATCCCTCTCCCCCTTTGGCAACCCTTCGGTACCCCTCCACCTTCGGTACTCCACCCCCCCCTCCAGTCCCCTCCACCTCCGGCCCCCTCCAGTACCCCTCCCCCTCCACCTCCGATCAACCCCCCCCTAAGGTCCCCCTCCTCCCTCCACCTCCGGCCCCCTCTGGTCCACCTCCCCCCCCCCCCCAACCTGGTACCCCTCCCCCTCCTCTAGTCCACCTCCCCCCCCCTTCTGGTCCCCCTCCTCCCTCCACCTCCGACCCCTGCTTTTGCGGGACAGAGCAACCCACGGTATGTGGATCGGGGTTTATACGGGATCCGGCGACCCTCCCCTTCCCCCTCTGGCATGCTCCCCCCCTCTCCCTTCGCTTCCCCCTCCCCTTCTCGTGTCTGCCTCCCCCTCCTCCTCTCCGGTGACCCTCCGCCTCCCCCTCCTCTGGTCCCATCTCCATCTCCAGAGCCAGTGACCCACCCTTAGAGAGAGATATATATATTTTAATCTTTTTTCATACAATTGATGAAATACATAATATTCTTTTTTTTGCAACAACAAATTACGTAAATTTAGTTGTAAAATATTAATGATTGTAAGAATTTTTAAGGTAATAATCAGATTTAAAGATTAATCGATAATTCGATAAATTTGTAAAGACTAATATGTAAAAATTATATATATATATATTATATATATATATAATGGTGTTTTGAAAAGACAGTAAAGATGACCCATGACCACGTGATTCCTCCTAATTTTTAATTAGAATGCAATTGCAAGTGTATCCTTTTAATTAACAATGTAACAACGTATGTATGTATATACTTCTCTCTCTTTTAGTATTAAAATGTGCATAGTTGACCTCGTTCGTTGACCTAGCAGCAGCACCTGATTAATTAAGGTGTGAAACTCAATTTTTGTGCAGACCGGGGGGGGCGCGAAAAATGAGCAAAAAACAAGAGTGATGGTGCTTGACCTTAATTAAAATGGGGGAACCCATTAATTAAATAACATGTCGGTAACAATGCACAGTTGTCCTTTGACCTACGTGAGCACAATTTGTTTAGTCGACCGGGCTTTTATGTACATGCAATTACATGGTAGGAAAAGATTTTTTGGTATTTTTGGGTGGGGGATCAGAATCAGTGAGCCAGAGGACAGCTAGCAGGACTTGTTGTACGTGTTTTGTAGTGTGGAGGAGTATAGACTTTGATGAGGGAAGGGAGGAATGGGGGGGGGGGCTTGTAGTCTGAAGTCAGAAACAAGGAGGAGAGTCAAAGTTTGACCCAAGGTTAAGTTGATCGCTCGATGATCAGCAGTCCACTTGCAGATTGAAAATGTCATACTTAAACTAACACATATACCCCGAAACTCCAGCGAGCGCGTGGGTCTTCTTCGCCGTAGCTACTGGTCCTCCTGATCCCATCACATGTGAGGTGCCCCTCTTCTACCAGTGGAGTGGAAGCGCCCCCCCCCCCCCGCCCCTCTCTCTCTCTCTCTACACTATAAAGCCCAACCCCTCTCCTCGTCCTCCTTTCAAAGCTCATCAGCTGGTCCAATCCAACCCCCCGGCCCCCATATATACGAACGTAGCTACATCAACTCATCGCTAGCTATATGTCTGTCCAGTAACAGGCCATATCAACCCATCAGCTTCTTCGATCTACTCTTGTGGGCACCGCGCGCAGTTGATCATGAGCGAGATGGAGGCGGGTTACATGCTTGGATTAATGGTGCTCACGAGCACCTCCCCTGGTGAGGAGGCGCAAGCCGAGGTAGAGGCAGACCTGAGGAGAGGCCCCTGGACTGCCGACGAGGACCTTGTACTCGTTAACTACGTCGCCGTCCATGGCGAAGGCCGGTGGAACTCCCTCGCCCGCTCTGCCGGTAATGACCCTCCCACTCCTCCCTGTGTCTTCTTCTTTCTAGCCAGTACCCAGCTGATTACTGGATTATTAATATATATATATATATATATTTATGAAAACGCAAGCAAAAAAATTTGATTATGCATCCGTTAATTACTCCCCGGGCTTAATTAAATTCTCAGGTCTGAAGCGCTCCGGTAAGAGCTGCCGTCTCCGGTGGCTCAACTACCTCCGGCCAGATGTCCGGCGAGGCAACATCACCCCCGAGGAGCAGCTCCTCATCCTCGAACTCCACTCACGGTGGGGCAACAGGTGGTCCAAGATCGCCCAGCACCTGCCCGGGAGGACCGACAACGAGATCAAGAACTACTGGCGGACGCGGGTGCAGAAGCACGCCAAGCAGCTCAAGTGCGACGTCAACAGCCAGCAATTCAAGGAAGCCGTGCGACGCGTCTGGATCCCCCGGCTCCTGGAGAAGATCCAGGCCGCGGCCGCCTCCTCGTCCGCAAGCTCCGCCGCCGCCGGCAGTCAGCAGAGCTCGTGCGCCGCCTGCCCCTATGCCGTCCCGGCGCCGCCCATGGCCGCAGAGGAGTCCATGCATCACACGGACGCCGGAACAGTCGCCCATGTGATGATGAGGCTCAGCCCCGAGCACTCCAGCACGGCGGCGACGTCGTCGGACTCGTCGGCGGAGACTTGGCCCTCGTCGGCGCCGGTGTCCAACCTTGGGGACAGCTACTACGTCGCCGGCCAGGGGGAGAGTAATAACGGTAGTGAGCGGAGCGAGGAGTTCTCCGAGGGGGAGCTGATTGGAGGCAACGTCTGCGGCGGCTACTACTCGGAGACTCCGCTGAGCCCGAGTGCGTACCTCAACCTGCAGGGGTTCCCGGACTTGGAGCAGAGCGGGTGGGGGGTCGCGGGGGGCTTCTCGTCGGAGAACTTTTGGGCCGACGACACCAGCTGGGTCCTCCGGCAGCAGCAGTAGCCGCAGCTTGGCGTCTTCTCCCAGACGAGTTAGATTAACACACACAAGAAGGGAAAGTAGGCAAATTTTAATTAAGAGGTAGAAGAGGAACAGGGTTGATGAGGGAATTGTAAACAGTTAAGACTGGAAGAAATTAAGCACCCCGGAAGAAAGAAATAACGCTCTTTCTTCTATATATGCTTGCCTTTTTGTCATTGATTGATCTTTTATATATATATATATATATATATATGTATATATATACATTCATAACAATTCATTTTTCCCTGTGGACTCGACAAGAAATTCTTCGACCTCCTTAAGTTTCTTGAGTTGACCTGCGTAGTGATCGATGCCACTTTGATCCCCCGTACCGCATATCATATAGCCTAACGTGTTAAACTTTATCACCCAACAAGTACGTACGTACGTACGTACGTGCGTACGGTCAAATAATGTTTTTTTGGTTTCCCTCTTTTCTCTTGGTTTAGAAAATATGATATATATGAAGCGAAGCAACACTAGAATACCACATTTTTTTTCACTCTGTTAATTGGGCACTTATTACATCAACCATTCAATCATATATATGATTGAAGGACATTTGAGATGAGGCCAGTTTTAAACTTAATTAAGCTCAACATTCTCAAACTCGACAATATCAAATTTAAGTTTGACATTTTTACAATTTACGATGATTAAAATGTATAACACCATAATATATATATATATGTATGTATGTATAAATGTATATATATTTAACGACATCTACAGATGTGTAGTAGAGAGAGGAGGAAATTAATTAGGAGGAATGAGGGAATAGATGCTTTAATTATGTTGGAGTTGAAATAATTAATGTTGTGGTATCTTCAAGGAAGCTCATGGAATATTGCGAAACACATAGATAGATATATATATATATATATATATATATATATATATACCAAGTCATATGAAGTCATGCATATAAGAAGTGGAGATCGAGAAAGGAAGAAGATTTGCACTTTTATGCAGGTTGCTGCTAGCTGATCGATGGGGTGTGGTCTCCGTCTGATCACTGCACCTGCGTCTTGTTTGGAATTTTGAAGTGATGCTGCAGAGGGATATATATTAACCCATATATCTTGTGCATGTGGCTTGCCACTTGCGAGAAATGCCACGCGAATGAGACTGAATTAATTATTAATCGGGGAAAAAATTGGCAATTGATCGAGTACTTCATGATGCTGGACAAAATAAATTAATGGTCTTATGCACACCAGTATTTGAATTAATCCAATAATCTCTTAATAATAAATTGAAAGCATAGGGATCGATCTGAGCTCAAATGTTAGATCGTTATATATAGTAAGATTTTTTTAAAAAAAAAATCATAAAACTGTTAATTGACTTGATGACGATGTGCTAGCTATGGTTGGATTGGACAAGTTGGCTTACATGTACTCGGCTCGAACTAAATCCAAAATCTCTTGATAATCACGTTGAAATCTGACATTCGAAAACTAATTAGATTGCCGTAGCTAAGATTTGTGATCAGAAAATTAGTGGGCATGACACCTCCATAGTTACATGGTTTTTGTTCATATAGGACTTGTGGGGAATTAAGATAATCAATTTAAACCCTTCAATTGACTGAATTAAGTCATTCTCCAATCAACTGGTTTTCAATATCTTAACCACTTGAATATATATATATATATATATATAGCATTGTGGATTGTTTTAATTAAAGATCTCAGCTGCCTCCCAGCTTAAGTACGTTGCATCGAGACATCACCGGGGGAAACACAGTTTCTTCTTGCTATGATTATAGAATGGTATGAGCTCTCCATTAATTTATTTTAATTAATAGTAATGAACGAAATATTTGTTATAAGCATAAAATATTTTAGAAATCAAATATTTTGTTATAAAAAAATTTAATTACAAAATATTTCAATTCTATATTAAATATCTCATTCATATAATAAAATATTTTATTCTTCTATGAAATATTGTAGTCATATATTTTCATGTCGAGTGCGTTACGTACGTATTTAATATACAAAAATACGTGTAATATGATTTAACGCGAGACATAATTTTATGTGCAAGAATGATCTTTAATTTCACTTTTTTGGAGGTCAATGATAATAAATATTATAAGTTAACGTGATCACTAAACCAATTGGAGGTCAAGAATGATCACTAATATGATTTAACGTCGAAATCGATGTATAAAATATTACTCTTTAATTAAAACCTCCGGCATAACTCAACCAATTGGCTGATCATCGATCAATTTGGATTTTTATCATTTTTTTTAGGATCAACTAGAAATTAAGAACTAACAAAGTCACCTTAACTGATCACTAAAAGCTGAAATGCTTTACTGAAAACGAGGTACGTAAATTCTGATCATAATTAAAAGCAATGAATGATAGTGTGGCATGTAAGCCGTACTGTTTTATATATCATATCAAAGTTAAGCAAACTACGTACGAAGAAGACAAAATTAATTAAGATGGTGACAAATATTGTAGGGCCGGCACACACATCAGATTGGAACAAAAATCCACAAATGGTGACACCAAAATAGTTGAGATTCCCAGCTGGGACCCTCGTCAGCTGGGCATCTTGATGAAGGAAATGATTAACTTAATTAATTTGCAATTCCTCCTCCTCCTCCTAAGAATATTAATACCCCTAAAAATATGACATTGTAATATTTTTTTTTACATTAGAAAGTAACGAGACCGGCCGACGGATTGTCACGTGCAACTCGCCAGCCAAGTTAACTAGCAAGTATTCGTCCACTTGTGTACTCAGCTATATGTGTAGGCCTGTAGGTCTTTTTTTAATTATTTTTGATAGATCATTAAGTATATGTAAACTAAAACCAAATGTGTCATGTAGTACATGCTTGAACGAGTTAACATTAAGTTGTGTATCCTTTTGTTCACGTGTTATTAAACTCCACGTAAATTTCAAAAAGGGTTCGCATTTACCCAAAGTTTTAATATGGTAGAATTGATGAACGGATTTGATCGATCTCGGTTTCATATATATTTCCATTCACGAGTAACTTACTATAATGAGGATGAGACTAGATTAATTATAAACGGTTAAGCACATGCGAATCCAAAACTTACGAGGCCTAAATGAGACAGTCCCAAAGGTTGGCTTTGGTTAAATGTGGGTTAAGTCAACCCGATTAAAGTAGTCCGGAATTAATTCATTTTTAATTTGGTAGGAGGGTAATTAATCTGGGATTAAGGATGTGGGTCAACCTACTTTTAATCTAGTATGATTTGATTGTTGGGTTCGATGCAGTATTCAGAGGGGGGGTGAATGAATATAACCCTTTAAAAACTTTCACCCAATTTAAAACTAGAATACTAACAAGACTTTCACTCAATATAAAATTTCGCCCAAACTAGAACTATGATGCTAACTAGACAGATTTACCAAATCTGAAAGCTAATCAACTATTCAGTTCTACCAGTTAGCAAACACATGGAGTGCCCCTATGCATTCATCTAGCGGAAGCACAAATGAACAAATCAAACCACAATGCACAAGGGGTTTTTAGGTGGTTCGGTCCTCCAGACCTACATCCACCCCACACTCAAACCGAGTGTGGCTTCCACTAGCTCATGCTAGAAACAGCAGACTCAGTCTGCAACAAACGCTGCCAAACAGCTTGACCAGGGGAACAACCTCCCCTCTTCCTCCCAACCGAAGGGAACCACTAGTGACACCAGTCACTAGCAAACCAGAGACACAAGGTCTCTCTTCCTCCAGACCTGGAGGGAACCCCTGGACTTGAATCCACAAGCCCAGAACCGGAGACAAGTCTCCCTTCCTCCAAACCGGAGGGAATCAACAAGTAGCACCCAGCTACTTGCAACCGGAGATAGCAATCTCCCTTCTCCTGAACAAACAGGAGGAACCCACAAGTGACTCCAGCCACTTGGAAACCAGAGACACACGGTCTCTCTTCCTCCACACACGGAGGGAACCACCGGGCTTGCTACTCACAAGCCCAGAGCCAGAGGAACAAGCCTCCCTTCCTCCAACCCGGAGGGGAACCTAGAGACCCAAGTCTCTCTTCCTCTGAACCCCAGAGGGAAGCACAATCGGAGATAAATCTCCCTTCCTCCAACCCGGAGGGAAACAACCGATGACACCCTGTCAAAGGCAACCAGAGACGCAAGTCTCTCTTCCTCCACACGGGAGGGTACCAACCACAAGTAGCACCCAGCTACTTGCAAACCGAAGACACAAAGTCTCCCTTCTCCTGAACCCACAGGAGGAACCCCGACCTCTCTACAGAGGATCGGAAATACAGTAAATGGATAAAAACAAAAACGAAACCAGCAACAGAAAGCTGAAAAGATAAAAACAAATGTGGCTCTCGCAGGAGCTGGCTGGCCTGGATTTGATCCACGGTTCAGCAAGAACAGATCTTCTGTTGAAGCTTCTATCACTCTATCTCTCTCTTCTTCTCTATTCTTCTTCCTCTTCTTCTCTTCACACTCTGCTATCTCGATCTCTTACTCAATCTCTCTTTCTTTCTCTTTCTCACTATCTTTCTCTTCTTCTTTTCTTTTTCTTCTTCTCTGTCTGGATCGTGGCTCTCTATATAGAGTTTTCTTCTCGCCAACTCGATCACCCTTCTTCTGTGGAAGAAGAGTCATATATATAGCAGCAGCAGCAGCATCAGCAGTATCAGCCACGACGTGTGACCTCCACATTTCCAGCCCTAAGAATTCGGACCACGTGGCAGTCTCTCAGCAGGCTTCATTCCAGCCTCGGATCACGTGCTGCCAGTCACTGGGAATTTTTCTTCCTTGGACCTGCAAGGAGATGTAAAGCCATTAAAACTATTAATACGCTGTATGGCCATTAACAATAGAGCTGCATGAGGTGTATAGAAACAACAAGAGGTGCACTGCACTGAAGACGACACGAGATACAGTGGTGACACAACGAGCACTACTAAGAGAACGACACGAGGTAGAAAGAAAACACACGAAGACATGAAGACAAAAACAACACGAAGACATGAACATAAAAACAACATGACATGACACACAGCGAAGAGAACAACACGTGCTGACAACAGACACGAAGACGAGAACAGAAACCAACACGAAGTATGGTTTCAATACAAGAAAGACACGAGGTCTAGGAAGAACAAAAAATGACACGAAGTGAAACAGGAAGCAACACGAAGTGCTGCGATGTCCTGCACGCATGAGAACAAACCCGACACGAAGAGACGAAAACAACACGAGGTGAAGACACAAAGAGACAACGACACGAGGTGTAGATAACACGACACGAAGTCATGAGAGGAGAGACGACACGGAGTGTGGTCAATGCGATAAAGACACGAAGTCTAAAACGAAAGACCAATCACTAAGACAGAATACAAAGAATCAACACGAAGTGAAGTTGACACGAAGTGAGAACACCGAAGACGATACAGTAATTGACACGGGTTGAAAATAGCCCGAAGATGACAACTGAGATTGACACGGAGTGAAAACAGCACGAAGACAGAGCAGTGATATGACACGAAGTCAAAATGACAAGAAATAAAACGACACGAAGTCGAAAACAGAAATCAACACGAGGTGTGATTTCAACATAAGAAAGACACGGACTGATAACGACACGAAGTCGAAACAGTAATTGACACGGGGTAACACGACACGAGGTAAAAACGACACGAAGATGAAATTGACACATACTGAAAACAACACGAAGATGAAGGGAACCGTGCAATGTCTAGACTTGAAGTTCAGTTAAGTGTACAGACTTCACCAATGAATCACTCACTGTACAGACATACTATAGAAGTATGATGTACAGACTTTGATGAACAGTCCAAAGTATGGACTTTCACTACAAACAACAATGTGTAGACTTCATGTAAAAGCCCAATGTACGGACATTGAAATCGAACACCAATGTGCAGACTTGACAGTGAAGACTAGAGTGCAGACTTCAAGTCTAACTGTGGATGTACAGACTTGAAGATTGAAGGCGATGTATAGACCATGCACATACCAGAAGTCTAACACACACAATATATCAGTCATACACGTGCATTCTCCATATGATATACAAATCACAATCATGAAGCTATCATCAAAGCACAATGTCAGCAGATAAACTGACTGAGCATATGAAGGCATGAATGAACATTTCAGCAGGATGACTCACAGTGATTAACATCAAACACCAATCATCAAAACCAGATAAATCATTAAAACCTCAGCAATGAATGCTTTATGCATCAGTTTAACATGAAGCATGACTGATCATCAAATATGACTCTAAATGAGACTGACAGTGTATACACTTAGCCAAAGTATAGACTTTAAATCCAAAGCAAACGGCTGTACAAACTTGGAGATGTGAACCCAATGTACAGACTTGAAATGCATGAGCAAACAGCAAACAATTAGCCACTATGTTGCCCCAATCTAGCCATATTCATGAATTAGTTATTCAAGCAAACAATCAGATATTCAAGCAGTCAATCAGTCATCTAGCACACCTCAGTGTGACTCATGGTATGTCAGTCATCATCAAAACCACACACAGGGGCACAACACAACAATCTCCCCCTTTTTGATGATGGCAACACTATGAGTTACACTGAATCAGATTAGATTCTTCTCCCCCTTTGCCTTCATCAAAGATATGAAATAGGGAAACAATTCAGTATAGACTTGAATGTTATACTTCCCTTTGGAGTGTGACAACTATCTTCCAAATGTATCCTTTCAAGAGCTTCTCCCCCAGTAGATATGTCATATTTTCAATCACACGGGAGCACTGAAGTATGAAGAACTCAATTCAGAAAAGAGTTAGGATCTCAACTAAATGCATGAATGAAGTCTCCCCCATCGTTACTAAAAAGATGTTATGAATGTATTGCAATTAATTATACGAGTGCACAGTCAATGAGAATTCATGTAGGATATGAGACCTATGCATGAATCAAAACCTGAAAGACATGTTATGCAATAAGTTTGACTAGCTCCCCCTTAGACATACAACTCTTATGCATCCACCATGCTTATGCAGGTCCAAGACATCAGTGGAAGTCAACAGTTGGAACCAATTGATAGAACTGAGTGCAAATGAAGCAGTCAGTTTAGTCTGACCGACTGGAGTCCAGTGTGAGAGAGTAAAAAGGAATTCAGAAAGAATGAGAAAGATTTTCAATGAAATATCAATTTCATAAATCTGATTTAAACAAATGATTACAGACTTTTCCATCATAGAAACCTATGAATGAACCTATGTTGACAAACCAGTTCAGAATTTTATGTATGCAAGGTTTGAACATGAGCTATTTCTACTCATATCTGAAATCAGTTTTCTTAATAACAAGTGAACCAAGTTTTCATATTGAGAAACCTTTTTAACCTTCTTCATTCTTCCTCGCTTAATTTCAAGGATTTCCTCAAGAAATGCAATCGATAGTATTGAGGATAAACAAACAAGAAACCATTTATTTATGTCAAAATTTCTATTGAAAGAACATTCTTTTCCAAACAATCTCAGATGATCTGCTAGATAGGCAACGAAATTTTTTTTTTTAACAGCAATATTCAAGAGCAATTAAGTTAAGTACATCCTTACAACTGGAGGATACACGTTGTTTAGACGCCAGTATCCCTAAGCGCTTGGAAGGACTAACTGTCGTGCTTCTTAAGAACAGAGATAGCATTTATACCTCATGACACACTGAAACTCATTTCTTTGATGAGAGACATGTATTTCTCAGTGTGCCTGCCATTGCTCTGCCAGATTTTTAATCAACATATTTAAACAGAGTTAACTATGGCACTTCATGACATATCTCAATTCATTTCTTTGATGAATGAGATGTGCTTCTCAGTGACCAAGGACATTGCTCTGACAAGATTTGGTATTTGACAATCCATATTCCCTGATGTTTAAAAACAATACATATTTTCATGCAAATCAGTCAAGGAAAATCATGATTTCAGAATTTCAGATTTCAGAAGAGTTTAAAAGACACAACATGAAAGGATTGGTTAAAATTTATTAAGACTAACTCAGATATTTCCAAGAAGAATTCATAAACAAACACAAGAAGTACATGAAACTTCAACCGGCTGAAATCTTCAGACATTCATAGTCCTATATGATAGAAATTTCCTTAAAAACAATGTTTTTCGGATTTATGATCAAGATATGAGCAGAGAAATCTTTCTGGGACTTCAAGGAAGGCAAGAGCAACTTTCAGGTACAGCCACGTCAACAAATGCCAATGAATACCAATTGATAGTATGAGTGACAATGGCTGACAAGAATTGAAGCAAGAGGCTGAAATACAATGCATTTCACAATCACCAAGGAGTTTATCCAGATTGCAGTTCAAACAGGAAGGTGAGTATTAGTCATCAGACATGAGCTTTGATGAGAGGTCTGATGGTCACATGCACTTACATGAATGAATAATGAGAGATGCTCCCCCTCACTGAGTGCATAAACTGTAACCCTCCCTTTTCTTTTGAGAAATTTCATGATTAAATGATGCCACTCTGAGATGCAATTAGATGTATTAACTACCCATGAAAGGCATGAAGACCCTGAAGGGTATTAGACTGATCAAATGTGCATGATATGCAGTGCAGCTCCCCCTGACGGTGTGCATTCAGAACATTTGAAAATCATTCATGAGTCATGAATTCTAGATGTATGCAGTCACAGAATGAGCATATTCAGAAGCAACAACTATTGCATGGAAATGCAAACATACATGTTTAAACCACTAATTAACAAATCTATCTATATACCTAATGCCATCTAAGCAAACTCATTGAAAAGTCAAGAGACTTACCTGAGAGGTGCATGAGTGGGGTTTACCCTTTTAGGGTGTCTTGGTTTATTTGCCCCTTTTATTTCTCATTCCCAAGACACACCTGCAAAAAGTTTCTCACTTGGCACATTTTGGTTCCCAAGTTTCCTTGGGTCCTGCAGGGTTAGTGGCATTTTGATGGGATGTTTTCCAAAGCTTCTGAGCCATCATAACATCATGCTTTTTCATATAGCAGCTAGGCATGGAATGTCCAGACCGACCACAATAATCACATGAACCACTCGGTCTGAATTTATTACTATGCATGTAAGCAGGTGTACTAAATTCATGAGCATGAATGTTTCTGTTTTTACCACCACTTTGTTTCAGATGGTCAGAAAACCAGCAATCAGTCACCTTGTTACCTTGCTTACCACACTCAAAACATGTGAGGGATTTTCTTGTTTGAGCAGATTTGTTTCTACCAAACACACTTTGTTTAAAAAATTTAGAGTTGACCTTCTTTCTCTGAGAATACCAGCAGTCTTTGACTGTATGGCCAACTTTCTCACAGTGATAGCAGAAGATGGAATTTCTTCTACCAACATTAAGCCAGCAGTCAACCGCCCTATGGCCTGACTTGCTGCAGGTGAAACACACCATGTGTTGGCCCCTGGACCCATTTTTGTTCCTTTTAAAGACATGCTGATTTTCATACAAATTGTCATGATTAGAATTTAAAGAATATTTGCCTTTACCTTTGGCAAACCAACATTGTTCACTAACATGACCTGTTTTTCCACAATGATAACAATGACTTTTTCTTTTCTGTTCAACATGACTGTTTTTGTTATTGTACTTCCTGGCATGCATTCTATCATCCTGTTCCATCAATTTACATTCATGCATCAAGTGACCAAACCTATGACAGTAATGGCATGAAATTTTCTTTTTATTTGCATGAATGTGTTTGTTCAATTTAGGCACAGCATTCTCAGGTTTATCATGAGAGTTCCTTGAATCTTTGTTCTGAACATGAATAGTCTTTTTCTGTTTTTGAACTTGTTTCTCAGACTTAGGGCTGTCAGTGGAATTTTGATTCTTCTTAGCACTAAATTCAAAAATAGGCACATTCGATGTGCTGCCTGACTTAGAGCTACTCACGAATGAAGTTTGAAGCTTACTTTCAAAGCTCTTTTTATCTATTGGTTTGTAGCCCAAACCCTCTCTTCGGAGATTCACTTTAGATCCAAGAATTTTATCAAGATTTTCTTTTCCACTGACAAATTTCTCAAGAGATTTCCTCAATTCTGTAACTTCTGATCCAAGCTTTGATACATGGATTTCATATTCATCAACTTTCTTTTTATAGCAAATAACATCTTCTTTCAGCATTTGATTAACAGTCCTCAGACTTTCAATTTCCTGTTCAGCTTTCATTAGCTCATCAGAGCTATCCAGGCTAACACTCTTCCCTTTTTCAAGAGTGATAAGTCTCTCAGACATAGCTGTATTTAACTGTTTTAGCTTGCAGATCTCCTGTCTCATTTTACCATTGTGTTCCAGGATTTCATCATCAAATTTCAAAACACTTAAGGTGGTCTGACATTCACTAAACACTTCTTGTTCATCTTCAGATTGAAGTTTTTCAAGCCTTTTCTGAAGTTCTGAATTTTCTATTATGACAGTCTCCAAGGTTTCAGAAATCAATCTATTTTCATTTTCAAGGCTCACTGATTTAGATCCAGATTCCTCAGTTTGGTTTTTGAGTCTAGCATTTTCAGATCTCAAATATTCCAGATCTGAAGTAATAGAATCAAGATCAGTCAGCTGTCTTCTAAATATTTGATTTTCAGTTTTCAGAGTATCACTGTCCTCACCAATAAGTTTAGAATTCTCAAACATATCTAGCTGTTTTTTCATAGATCTGTTTTTCTTGCTCAATTTATTGCTAGATCTTAACAGCTTGGAATAAGCATCTACCCAATCATCTAAGGTATAGTCCGCAAAGGGATTTACCTGAACTTCGTTCTCTTCTTCATCACTGTGGCTGCTGCTATGGTTGCTCCCATCAGCCATCATGCAGTTTTCCTTCTCTGTTCTGCAAGTTAGTTTCATCTTGTCCAGAATATCCCTAGCAGACCTGCAATCATGAAGGCAAAAGTGTAAAGCCTTGTTGATGGATGCTTTTATCAGTTTTATAGCTTTCTGATTTTCTCTATGCATTGATCTATGACGATCAGTCCATTTGGACTCTTTTCGTGGTAATCTATGAGGACCATGAGTAATTAACTTCCACAAATCGGGATTATCTAGATTGACGTAGTTACGCAAACTACTGAACCATGAATCAAGGTTAGACCCATTGAAAACCAGTGGAAGAGCCATTTGTAGGCAATGATCAATTACACAAAGATCAAGCAGCAGCAAACCGGAATAAACACCGAGAAGCACGGGGATCACTGCAGATCGTTGGATCTTGAAGCAGTAAACTTGCTCTGATACCAATTGTTGGGTTCGATGCAGTATTCAGAGGGGGGGTGAATGAATATAACCCTTTAAAAACTTTCACCCAATTTAAAACTAGAATACTAACAAGACTTTCACTCAATATAAAATTTCGCCCAAACTAGAACTATGATGCTAACTAGACAGATTTATCAAATCTGAAAGCTAATCAACTATTCAGTTCTACCAGTTAGCAAACACATGGAGTGCCCCTATGCATTCATCTAGCGGAAGCACAAATGAACAAATCAAACCACAATGCACAAGGGATTTTTAGGTGGTTCGGTCCTCCAGACCTACATCCACCCCACACTCAAACCGAGTGTGGCTTCCACTAGCTCACGCTAGAAACAGCAGACTCAGTCTGCAACAAACGCTGCCAAACAGCTTGACCAGGGGAACAACCTCCCCTCTTCCTCCCAACCGAAGGGAACCACTAGTGACACCAGTCACTAGCAAACCAGAGACACAAGGTCTCTCTTCCTCCAGACCTGGAGGGAACCTGTAACGACCCGAGAATCCGATTACCGGGAAGGCCCGATAACCCGAGACTCGCACCGCCACCCACGAGCCCGAAGACTCGGAAGGGTTAAAAGGATGGTGTGGAAACTACACAAGCATCACAAATAATTGCAGAAATTAAACAGTTATGATATTAAGCAGGAAATGAATTTAACATTTTACATGGTCCACAATAAAATAACAACAACAGCAACAGTAGTCCACGACTAGTACAGTGACAAGAAAGAAAAGTACAGCTACACGGGGCATCCCCCGGCTCTGACCTCTGGCACTACCTCTGGGCACCCGCACCACGCTTCCGCTGCGCTCCTGACACGCTCCCCGAAGGTGGCGCCTCACCTGAAACACGGTGAAAACACGCAGGGAATGAGTCTCGGAACAAGACTCAGTAGGGATCACTCGAACCCTACCTCGTAAAACGAGAAACCACTACCCTAGCGGTAGGAAGGTACCTCGGAAAGGAGAGCCCTGTACTCTATAGAACTAGACCCTAACGGCACGCAAACCGACACACGTGCCACGGTACGAGAAGACCGAAACTCAACGGTCGAACCGTCAAAACCCGAAGGTCGGAAACACACGACTGACAGTCTGACACTCCGTACTCGACAGGAGTACCACCCACTAGAAGCACAGCCGGTAGCGTCCCCTGACGTCTTACACCGCACCGCAGGTGAACCGCCTGACATGGTAGGTCCTACCCGAGGCGCAAACACCGTACAAGTAACCACAACAAGTGACTAGCTGGGGTCACGCCCGTCGACGTGGGTCCAACCGCCCCCAACCACGTGTGCACACACAGACCGCGCGTCCCTGGTCTGGCCCTCTGACCGGTTTTCCCCTCAGCCGGACTCTGGCTGCAAGACGTGGGGCCCAACGGTAACCGGTCCACAAACCGTCTCTAAAGGTCAGCCCGTACACCACTCCCTGGTGCGACTAGCACACGCGTACTAGTAGGCTACGACTAGTGGAGGGTCACTGAAGGAGTAGACTCTCAAGTTACGGAAAACAACGCCCAAGCCCGACAACGTGTGGGAATCACCCCACGCACTAGTCCCGTCGCACGGAGACCACGGTCGGAGAAAAGCGAGGTTGCCACCCTCATGGGACAACACAGGAAGTGGCGGTCCGACCCTGGACCGTCGCAGCCAAATGGCGGTCCACTCTAGGGCCGTCACTTACAAATGGCGGTCTAAGGCAGACCGTCACACGGCCAGAGGGGTAGGGGAAGTGACGCGCCTGCTCCAGTGCGTCGCTTGAAAGTAACGCGCCTGAGACAGGCCGTCACACGGCGCCCCACACCCTCCAAAACCACAGGGAAAGTAACGCGCCTACCCCGGCGCGTCGCTTGCAAGCAACGCGTCGGCTCAGTGCGTTACTCACATGTAACGCGCCTAGCCCAGCGCGTCACATGGCCCTTACACTCGGGGTGGGGAGGGGAAGTAACGCTCCTGCCCCAGTGCGTTACACGCATGTAACGCGCCTATCTCGGTGCGTTACATGGCCTGACCCCCAACGGTCAAAAACCAACGGTCGAAACGCATGTGACGGCCCAGCCCAGGGGCGTCACTAGCAAACGGCGGCCAGTCGCAGGACCGTTACAGCCCTCGACCCCAAAGGCCAACACCCAGGGAAGTAACGCACCCCTCTAGGGGCGTTACAAGCATGTGACGGTCACTGGAGTGACCTTCGCTTGCCCCAGAGCACGCTACGGCGGGAAAACCCCAAAGACACCAACCACGCCCCCGTACCTCCACCGGAGAGGGGGAAAACAAGGGGGAAGACCCCTGGGGACCCCTAACATGCATCTAAGCCACCAAAACATAGAATCATGGGCTAAAACCATAGATCGGGCGGCTCACCCCAAAACATGGAAAAACCCCAAAAACGCCCAAACATGCCTCTCTCGGCCTCCCCGCGGCCTACAAACCACGGAAAAGAACGGCGAAGAGCTAGGGAACGTCACCCTACCTCAATGGAGCGAATGCTCCGCCGGATCGTCCACGAATCGCGAAGAACGCTTGAAAACCCTCGTTCTTCCTTAAGCTTCCCACGCTCGCCGCACGCCCCCACGACCGCCTCGCCGCCGCCCACGTCACCGCGCCGTCGCCCCGCCGCCGTCTGCAGCCGAAGGGGAGCTCGCCGTGGCCAACCGGGAGGAAGAGAGGGAGAGGGAGGGAGACACGGTGGAGGAGGAAGGAGGAAGAAGAAGAGAGGAAGAAGAAGATGGTGGGGGAGAGAGAAAAGAAAAAGGGTTTTATAGAAAAACCCGGAAAATCCGTAAAATTCCAAAAATTAGGAAATCACACCCCCGCGATCCTCGGAACGCACCGATCGCAACGGTACCACTCGTGTCCGTGTGAACAGCCCGGTTCACCCGCAACGAGCGTCCGAAGAGAAAAGCCGAAACACACACCGGGAATCGGAAAACACACGCGGAAAAAGCCGCGGAACGCCTCCGGGCCTCCGAAACGACTCCGGATCGCGCCGATCCGAACACGAAAGATGTCCGAAACGAAATTTCGGACACAACGGAGCCGGACACTCCGAAAACTAGATCCGGGACCCATGAAGAAGGATCCGAAAGGTCCGGGATATTACAGCCCTCCCCCCTTAAGGAATTTCGTCCTCGAAATTGAGAACAACCCAAGGGGAAAGAAGAGGAAGACTCACTCAAACAGGTACGGGAACTGCTGACACATCTCGTCCTCACGTTCCCACGAAGCCTCGCCACCAGAGTGTCGTTGCCACACGACCTTTACCAAGGGAATGACCTTGTTCCGCAGGCGCTGCTCTCGCCTATCCTCCACGCGGATCGGAAACTCTGGGAGAGAAAGATCTGGAGTCACCTCAGGCCAAACGGAAAACTCGAGCACATGAGAGTCATCGGGCATATACTTCCGCAACATAGAGACGTGGAACACGTCATGCACCGACGCCAACTCAGAGGGTAACTGCAACCGGTAAGCAACCTCACCGATGCGCTCCACAATCGCGAAAGGACCAATATAGCGGGGACTCAGCTTCCCACGCCGTCCAAACCGCATCACCCCCTTCATCGGAGAAACTCTCAAGAACACATGATCGCCCACGGCGAACTCGAGGGGCTGCCGCCTACGGTCAGCATAGCTCTTCTGCCGACTCTGGGCCGCCAACATGTTCTGACGAACCAGGTGCACAACATCCACACATTGCTGCACCAATTCCGGTCCCGTCAAAACACGCTCACCCACCTCAAACCAATCGAGTGGAGTCCGACAAGGACGCCCATACAGAGCCTCATAGGGAGCCATGCCGATGCTCGAATGAAAGCTGTTGTTATAGGCAAACTCCACTAACGGTAGGTGATGAATCCAACTCCCCTGCCACTCCAGGCAGCAGGATCTCAGCATGTCCTCCAAAGTCTGAATGGTCCTCTCAGACTGACCATCTGACTGTGGATGATACGCCGAGCTAAATGCCAACTCCGTGCCAAGAGCTCGCTGGAAACTCCTCCAGAATCCAGAAGTGAAGCGCGGATCCCGATCCGACACGATCGAAATGGGAACCCCATGCAACGGCACGATCCGCTCCACATAAAGACGAGCCAACTTAGGCACGCTCCAGCTGACTTTGACCGGTAGCAACCGCGTCACCTTCGTCAGCCGATCCACCAGCAACCAGATACTGTCCTGCCCACTCGGGGTTCTGGGCAACCCCACCACAAAATCCGTGGTCACATGGTCCCACTTCCAAGCAGGAACATCCAAGGGCTGGAGAGTACCGACTGGTCGCTGATGCTCTGCCTTCACCTGCTGGCAGATCAGGCACCTGGCCACAAACTCGGCCACATCTCTTTTCATGCCAGGCCACCAGAACTGCCTCCGCAAGTTCCGATACATCTTCGTCGCACCCGGGTGCACAGTGTACCTGCTCCCATGAGCCTCGCGTAACACCGCAGGACGAACCTGCTCCTCCGCTGGGACGTACAGCCTGCCACGAAACCTCGCAGCACCGTCCTCGCCGAGCTCCACATCAGCCATCGCAAGAATCCGGGGCAACTCAGGGTCCGCATGCTGAGCCTCTGTCACCTGACGACGAATAGCAGGAGTGACAGTCAGACTCGCAAGCACTGCCAACCCTGGCTCCTGGGGAATCTTGAGCCTGAAAGATACTTCGGGCACCTGTTCCCAGAGCCTCCACTTCCTCAACATCAAGGCACTGATCACGACCTTCCGACTCAAGGCATCGGCGACGACATTCATCCTGCCCGGCTGATAAGACAGGGTGAAGTCATAGTCCTTCATGAACTCCATCCAACGCCTCTGTCTGAGGTTCAGATCTCTCTGCGAGAACACATACCTCAAACTCTGATGGTCAGTGAACACCTCGAACTTCTCACCGTACAGATAATGCCTCCAGATCTTCAGCGCGAAGATCACTGCCGCCAACTCAAGGTCATGGGTAGGGTAGTTCTCCTCATGGGGCTTTAGCTGCCGAGATGCATAAGCCACCACTCTACCATGCTGCATCAGAACAGCACCCAATCCGACGCCGGAAGCATCTGTACACACCACAAAACCTCCCGATCCAGAAGGCAAAACCAACACCGGAGCCGAGGTGAGCAATCTCTTCAGTTCCCTAAAGCTCTGCTCACACTCCTCGGACCAGACGAAAGGCACATCCTTCCGCGTGAGCCTCGTCATCGGGGTCGCAATGCGGGAAAAATCCTGGATAAACCGGCGATAATAACCCGCAAGCCCCAAGAAACTCCGGATCTCCGTCACCGACCTCGGCCTCGGCCATTGCATCACAGCCTCGACCTTGGCGGGATCCACGGAAATGCCATCACCAGAAATCACGTGCCCCAGAAAGTGCACCTCACCGAGCCAAAACTCGCACTTGCTGAGCTTCGCATACAACTGGTGATCTCGCAACGTCTGCAGCACCACACCCAAATGGTACGCATGCTCCTCAGCAGACCGCGAATAAACAAGGATGTCATCCACGAAAATGACCACGAACTGGTCCAAATACGGGTGGAACACCCTCTGCATCAAGTCCATGAAGGCTGCTGGGGCATTGGTGAGCCCAAACGGCATCACCAGAAACTCATAATGCCCGTACCTCGTACTGAACGCAGTCTTCTCCACATCGGACTCGCGAATTCTCAGCTGATAGTAACCGGACCGCAAATCAATCCGCGAGAACACTCGCGCGGACTGCAGCTGGTCGAACAAGTCATCAATCCGCGGCAATGGATACTTGTTCTTAATGGTCACTTCATTCAGCTGTCGATAGTCAATGCACAACCGCAGACTACCGTCCTTCTTCTTCACAAACAACACGGGCGCACCCCAAGGGGAAAAGCTCGGACGAATGTACCCCTTGGCCAACAGTTCCTGCAACTGCGCCCTCAACTCCCTCAACTCCGCGGGGGCCATACGGTAGGGAGCCTTCGCCAAAGGTCCCGTACCAGGTACAACCTCGATCACGAAATCGATCTCCCGCTGGGGAGGTAATCCAGGCAACTCCTCAGGAAAAACATCGGGAAACTCGCACACCACCGCAATGTCCTCGACATTCGGCTCCATCCGGTCAGACACAACCACAGACGCGAGAAAACCCTGACAACCTGAATCAAGCAATCGACGGGCTCGAATAGCAGAGATAAGAAATCGAGAAGAGGCGGAACGGATACCTTGGAAATAGAAGGTCCTCTTGCTCGGATGTTGGAAGTAGACCCTCTTCATCCCACAATCCACCACCGCTCCATGAGTCTCGAGCCAATCCATGCCTAGAATCACGTCGTAATCCCGAAGCTGCAACGCATACAACCTGCCTGGCATACTCCGCCCATCGATCCACACCGGAACCTGGTCGAAGCAATACGGAGTGACCATAAAGTCACCCGAAGGCAACTCCACAGCCAAATCACAGGACAACTGGGTCACCGGCTCCTCGACGCTCGACGCGAAAACCTCCGAAATGAACGAATGAGACGCGCCAGAATCAAATAAAACCCGAGCCGCACAACCCAAAATCTGAACGGTACCTTCCACGAGCTGCGACGCCATTGCCTCTGCCCTGGTCAAGTGCGTGATCTGGCCACGAGCTCTCTGCCTGCCTCCCACACTAGCTGACCTGGGTAGCGGCGGATACTGTCCCTGCTGCTGCTGCTGCTGGGAAACCTGCTGCTGCGGCGGCCTCTGAGGACAGTCACGCGCCATGTGCCCTGGCTGGTCACACCGAAAACAGATGATCGGCGCCGTGCACTGCCTGCCTGGGTGGGTCCCACTACACCGTGGACAAGGTCCTCGCGATCCACCCACCGATCCCTGTCGCTGCAAAGGAAACGGCTGCTGCACACTGCCCGATGAAGCCTGGCCCTGATCCCTGGACTTCTTCTTGCCGAACCCTCTCTTGAAGAACTTTTTGACCTTCGTGCCAAAGGACGCAGATCCTGTCACCGAAGCTGCCGATGCCGGTACTCCTGAACCACCCGACGCAGACTGAAAGAAACCCTGCTGCTGAGTAGCCGACTGCTGGCTGCGACCTGACACAGACTGCCCCTGGCTGATCGGTCCTCGAGTCCTCTGCATATCCATCTCCAAGGAAATCGCAACACGAGACGCCGTCTCGAGATCAGTGGCCCCATTCGCGATCAGATGGTGCCTCAGCTCCAGCCTCAAGCCCTGCACAAACTGCGTCGTCCTCACCCTCTCATGCTCCATGATATGAGGTGCGTACCGACCCAGCTCGACAAATCGGGCCCTGTACTGCAACACGGACATGTCACCCTGCACCAGCTCCAGAAACTCCCGCATCCGCTGCGTAGCAACAATATCTGGACAGTACGTACGCTCGAAAGCACTGACAAAGTCATCCCACTCGATCTGCTCAAGCGGACGAAGCTGAAAGGACGTCTTCCACTCGGAAGACCACCACCTCCGAGCCGTACCCTGCAACTGGTTGTAGGCCAACACCACTCTGTCCTCGACAGCACTCTTCGCAGAACTGAACACCCGCTCCATCTCATCAAGCCAATCACGAGCCGCATCAGGGTCTGCCTGGCCGCTAAAGTAAGGTGGATGGAACTGCATGAAATCCCTCACTGCTCGGCCTGGCCCACCCCTGACTGACGAGCCCTCACCGGCCTCTCTGCCGAACTGCTGAGCCATGAGATGGTACATGCCACGGAGAAAACCCTCGGCCCCCGGAGCCCTCGCAGCATCCGCGGCCTCGGTAGCTCCCGGAACTCTGCTATGCTCCTCCTGGTCCCTCTGGACCCCCTGCTGGATCTCCTGACCTCCAGCCGACTGCCCCTGCTGAGAGCGAGAACTCCTCCTCGGCGCCATCCTCGCTCCTGAAGCACAAGACAGAAAACTCAGAAACGGAAGGTCAGAATAAAACACGCGGTGCCCCATGCCAGCGTCACATGTACATCATCGTTGTGGACTAGTGGACCAATACAATTACCTATAATTCCCATGTAATTCCACAACCGCGCTCTGATACCAGCTGTAACGACCCGAGAATCCGATTACCGGGAAGGCCCGATAACCCGAGACTCGCACCGCCACCCACGAGCCCGAAGACTCGGAAGGGTTAAAAGGATGGTGTGGAAACTACACAAGCATCACAAATAATTGCAGAAATTAAACAGTTATGATATTAAGCAGGAAATGAATTTAACATTTTACATGGTCCACAATAAAATAACAACAACAGCAACAGTAGTCCACGACTAGTACAGTGACAAGAAAGAAAAGTACAGCTACACGGGGCATCCCCCGGCTCTGACCTCTGGCACTACCTCTGGGCACCCGCACCACGCTTCCGCTGCGCTCCTGACACGCTCCCCGAAGGTGGCGCCTCACCTGAAACACGGTGAAAACACGCAGGGAATGAGTCTCGGAACAAGACTCAGTAGGGATCACTCGAACCCTACCTCGTAAAACGAGAAACCACTACCCTAGCGGTAGGAAGGTACCTCGGAAAGGAAAGCCCTGTACTCTACAGAACTAGACCCTAACGGCACGCAAACCGACACACGTGCCACGGTACGAGAAGACCGAAACTCAACGGTCGAACCGTCAAAACCCGAAGGTCGGAAACACACGACTGACAGTCTGACACTCCGTACTCGACAGGAGTATCACCCACTAGAAGCACAGCCGGTAGCGTCCCCTGACGTCTTACACCGCACCGCAGGTGAACCGCCTGACATGGTAGGTCCTACCCGAGGCGCAAACACCGTACAAGTAACCACAACAAGTGACTAGCTGGGGTCACGCCCGTCGACGTGGGTCCAACCGCCCCCAACCACGTGTGCACACACAGACCGCGCGTCCCTGGTCTGGCCCTCTGACCGGTTTTCCCCTCAGCCGGACTCTGGCTGCAAGACGTGGGGCCCAACGGTAACCGGTCCACAAACCGTCTCTAAAGGTCAGCCCGTACACCACTCCCTGGTGCGACTAGCACACGCGTACTAGTAGGCTACGACTAGTGGAGGGTCACTGAAGGAGTAGACTCTCAAGTTACGGAAAACAACGCCCAAGCCCGACAACGTGTGGGAATCACCCCACGCACTAGTCCCGTCGCACGGAGACCACGGTCGGAGAAAAGCGAGGTTGCCACCCTCATGGGACAACACAGGAAGTGGCGGTCCGACCCTGGACCGTCGCAGCCAAATGGCGGTCCACTCTAGGGCCGTCACTTACAAATGGCGGTCTAAGGCAGACCGTCACACGGCCAGAGGGGTAGGGGAAGTGACGCGCCTGCTCCAGTGCGTCGCTTGAAAGTAACGCGCCTGAGACAGGCCGTCACACGGCGCCCCACACCCTCCAAAACCACAGGGAAAGTAACGCGCCTACCCCGGCGCGTCGCTTGCAAGCAACGCGTCGGCTCAGTGCGTTACTCACATGTAACGCGCCTAGCCCAGCGCGTCACATGGCCCTTACACTCGGGGTGGGGAGGGGAAGTAACGCTCCTGCCCCAGTGCGTTACACGCATGTAACGCGCCTATCTCGGTGCGTTACATGGCCTGACCCCCAACGGTCAAAAACCAACGGTCGAAACGCATGTGACGGCCCAGCCCAGGGGCGTCACTAGCAAACGGCGGCCAGTCGCAGGACCGTTACAGCCCTCGACCCCAAAGGCCAACACCCAGGGAAGTAACGCACCCCTCTAGGGGCGTTACAAGCATGTGACGGTCACTGGAGTGACCGTCGCTTGCCCCAGAGCACGCTACGGCGGGAAAACCCCAAAGACACCAACCACGCCCCCGTACCTCCACCGGAGAGGGGGAAAACAAGGGGGAAGACCCCTGGGGACCCCTAGCATGCATCTAAGCCACCAAAACATAGAATCATGGGCTAAAACCATAGATCGGGCGGCTCACCCCAAAACATGGAAAAACCCCAAAAACGCCCAAACATGCCTCTCTCGGCCTCCCCGCGGCCTACAAACCACGGAAAAGAACGGCGAAGAGCTAGGGAACGTCACCCTACCTCAATGGAGCGAATGCTCCGCCGGATCGTCCACGAATCGCGAAGAACGCTTGAAAACCCTCGTTCTTCCTTAAGCTTCCCACGCTCGCCGCACGCCCCCACGACCGCCTCGCCGCCGCCCACGTCACCGCGCCGTCGCCCCGCCGCCGTCTGCAGCCGAAGGGGAGCTCGCCGTGGCCAACCGGGAGGAAGAGAGGGAGAGGGAGGGAGACACGGTGGAGGAGGAAGGAGGAAGAAGAAGAGAGGAAGAAGAAGATGGTGGGGGAGAGAGAAAAGAAAAAGGGTTTTATAGAAAAACCCGGAAAATCCGTAAAATTCCAAAAATTAGGAAATCACACCCCCGCGATCCTCGGAACGCACCGATCGCAACGGTACCACTCGTGTCCGTGTGAACAGCCCGGTTCACCCGCAACGAGCGTCCGAAGAGAAAAGCCGAAACACACACCGGGAATCGGAAAACACACGCGGAAAAAGCCGCGGAACGCCTCCGGGCCTCCGAAACGACTCCGGATCGCGCCGATCCGAACACGAAAGATGTCCGAAACGAAATTTCGGACACAACGGAGCCGGACACTCCGAAAACTAGATCCGGGACCCATGAAGAAGGATCCGAAAGGTCCGGGATATTACAGAACCCCTGGACTTGAATCCACAAGCCCAGAACCGGAGACAAGTCTCCCTTCCTCCAAATCGGAGGGAATCAACAAGTAGCACCCAGCTACTTGCAACCGGAGATAGCAATCTCCCTTCTCCTGAACAAACAGGAGGAACCCACAAGTGACTCCAGCCACTTGGAAACCAGAGACACACGGTCTCTCTTCCTCCACACACGGAGGGAACCACCGGGCTTGCTACTCACAAGCCCAGAGCCAGAGGAACAAGCCTCCCTTCCTCCAACCCGGAGGGGAACCTAGAGACCCAAGTCTCTCTTCCTCTGAACCCCAGAGGGAAGCACAATCGGAGATAAATCTCCCTTCCTCCAACCCGGAGGGAAACAACCGATGACACCCTGTCAAAGGCAACCAGAGACGCAAGTCTCTCTTCCTCCACACGGGAGGGTACCAACCACAAGTAGCACCCAGCTACTTGCAAACCGAAGACACAAAGTCTCCCTTCTCCTGAACCCACAGGAGGAACCCCGACCTCTCTACAGAGGATCGGAAATACAGTAAATGGATAAAAACAAAAACGAAACCAGCAACAGAAAGCTGAAAAGATAAAAACAAATGTGGCTCTCGCAGGAGCTGGCTGGCCTGGATTTGATCCACGGTTCAGCAAGAACAGATCTTCTGTTGAAGTTTCTATCACTCTATCTCTCTCTTCTTCTCTATTCTTCTTCCTCTTCTTCTCTTCACACTCTGCTATCTCGATCTCTTACTCAATCTCTCTTTCTTTCTCTTTCTCACTATCTTTCTCTTCTTCTTTTCTTTTTCTTCTTCTCTGTCTGGATCGTGGCTCTCTGTATAGAGTTTTCTTCTCGCCAACTCGATCACCCTTCTTCTGTGGAAGAAGAGTCATATATATAGCAGCAGCAGCAGCATCAGCAGTATCAGCCACGACGTGTGACCTCCACATTTCCAGCCCTAAGAATTCGGACCACGTGGCAGTCTCTCAGCAGGCTTCATTCCAGCCTCGGATCACGTGCTGCCAGTCACTGGGAATTTTTCTTCCTTGGACCTGCAAGGAGATGTAAAGCCATTAAAACTATTAATACGATGTATGGCCATTAACAATAGAGCTGCATGAGGTGTATAGAAACAACAAGAGGTGCACTGCACTGAAGACGACACGAGATACAGTGGTGACACAACGAGCACTACTAAGAGAACGACACGAGGTAGAAAGAAAACACACGAAGACATGAAGACAAAAACAACACGAAGACATGAACATAAAAATAACATGACATGACACACAGCGAAGAGAACAACACGTGCTGACAACAGACACGAAGACGAGAACAGAAACCAACACGAAGTATGGTTTCAATACAAGAAAGACACGAGGTCTAGGAAGAACAAAAAATGACACGAAGTGAAACAGGAAGCAACACGAAGTGCTGCGATGTCCTGCACGCATGAGAACAAACCCGACACGAAGAGATGAAAACAACACGAGGTGAAGACACAAAGAGACAACGACACGAGGTGTAGATAACACGACACGAAGTCATGAGAGGAGAGACGACACGGAGTGTGGTCAATGCGATAAAGACACGAAGTCTAAAACGAAAGACCAATCACTAAGACAGAATACAAAGAATCAACACGAAGTGAAGTTGACACGAAGTGAGAACACCGAAGACGATACAGTAATTGACACGGGTTGAAAATAGCCCGAAGATGACAACTGAGATTGACACGGAGTGAAAACAGCACGAAGACAGAGCAGTGATTTGACACGAAGTCAAAATGACAAGAAATAAAACGACACGAAGTCGAAAACAGAAATCAACACGAGGTGTGATTTCAACATAAGAAAGACACGGACTGATAACGACACGAAGTCGAAACAGTAATTGACACGGGGTAACACGACACGAGGTAAAAACGACACGAAGATGAAATTGACACATACTGAAAACAACACGAAGATGAAGGGAACCGTGCAATGTCTAGACTTGAAGTTCAGTTAAGTGTACAGACTTCACCAATGAATCACTCACTGTACAGACATACTATAGAAGTATGATGTACAGACTTTGATGAACAGTCCAAAGTATGGACTTTCACTACAAACAACAATGTGTAGACTTCATGTAAAAGCCCAATGTACGGACATTGAAATCGAACACCAATGTGCAGACTTGACAGTGAAGACTAGAGTGCAGACTTCAAGTCTAACTGTGGATGTACAGACTTGAAGATTGAAGGCGATGTATAGACCATGCACATACCAGAAGTCTAACACACACAATATATCAGTCATACACGTGCATTCTCCATATGATATACAAATCACAATCATGAAGCTATCATCAAAGCACAATGTCAGCAGATAAACTGACTGAGCATATGAAGGCATGAATGAACATTTCAGCAGGATGACTCACAGTGATTAACATCAAACACCAATCATCAAAACCAGATAAATCATTAAAACCTCAGCAATGAATGCTTTATGCATCAGTTTAACATGAAGCATGACTGATCATCAAATATGACTCTAAATGAGACTGACAGTGTATACACTTAGCCAAAGTATAGACTTTAAATCCAAAGCAAACGGCTGTACAAACTTGGAGATGTGAACCCAATGTACAGACTTGAAATGCATGAGCAAACAGCAAACAATTAGCCACTATGTTGCCCCAATCTAGCCATATTCATGAATTAGTTATTCAAGCAAACAATCAGATATTCAAGCAGTCAATCAGTCATCTAGCACACCTCAGTGTGACTCATGGTATGTCAGTCATCATCAAAACCACACACAGGGGCACAACACAACATTGATAAATAATAAGTTAACCGAGTAATAATGAGAGAGAGAAATAGCATTAATTATGACAGAGAGAGACACATTTAATTGAGCATTTATTGAGGATAGGAGGTTAACCCACCTCTGGGTGTGAGTTTCAAAACTCAGAAATAACCCGGGGTTAGTCCTTAATCTAAATCGATTAACACTAACTCTTTATCAAAACATAAAAAAATTTATCCCGGAGTTAACTTAGAGCTAACCCTGAGATAAACCGATACCAAATAGGGGCAAAGGGTCTAGGGTTTTAGGGTAATTCGAAAGTTATCGGATCTAAAAAAGGGACTATACATATACATGTAAGGGCCAGTTGGATGCAACTTATGAAACAACATAAATGAGTTTATCATATATATATATATATATATATAATGAACCCCACATTTTGGTTGCTTTACATAAACATGATTGAATTTATCACAGATTTTGTTTTTATATAAGAGACAGACCTTTAATATAAACCAAGTTAACTCTCAGAGCGTACGCGAACCTACTTCTACTACTGATGAGATTACCCCGTCCCCACACCGTGTGTACGTATTAAGTACAAAATAATATAGTGATTATAAAACAGGAACAATATTAAATAATATAAAACGAGCTTAATTATTTTGCTTGGTCAACCAATAATGAGAATATATACATATAATTAGGTTCAGGAATCAGGATTAGGAGGAATACATCATCATGGTCGTCGTCATCGTCATGATTACGACAAAATTGAAGTTAAGGGGGTGGGTTAAACATCCAATTAGAATTATGAAGCTGATCGATATATTAGATGTGGCTCCAATGACCCACCCGATCCGATCGAGTTCCTAATTAACAAATCTGTACGTGGTCGGCTGCCTGTTTTAATTTCCCCTTTGTCCCGATGGTTAATCGCTTGATTTGTGATCAGCGCACGCACCTAATTTTTACTTACTTACTTTGTCGGTAACTGAGAGATTAAATATAATATAGAGCCACAACTACAAGATGGGAATTCTTCGATATAACATATCGGCAACACTGCAAACTCTTTAATTATCATACTTGCAAACAATTAATTAATTAACCGCTCTCCCTGTCCTTCGAAATGGCACCAATATATATGCCTTTGGCCCCCATCACCGTTCTAGCTACTGGTTCCTGACTGACCCCATCAAAGTCAAAGCTTCGAACACCCCGGCCCCTCCCCTCCCCCGCCCCCTGCAGGGTTGGTGGTCATTAATGGCTCCTAGCTTAATTATATCCAGTTTAGTACGTACTGCTCCGTCTTGCACGCGTTAATGGGCACGTACTACCAGCTAGCTTAGAATATATTACCCGCCGCAGAACGCCGGGATCTCTTCTCGCGGAGAGCTTGCTTACCTACCACAATGTGATGAAACTTGATGACATCACTTGCTTACCCCGCCACCCCACCCCACCCCGGGGCCATGCACACGTACTGAGCTGACCGGGTAATTAATTAAGGGGGGAAAACGTTTAAAGTGACACTCTGTTATGCATGTAGGCCGGCAACTGTGAAGTGTGAACGATCGATAGATTCTGGCCCTTCTTTTTCCCCTCGACATCTTAAGTTATAAGGCGCAATCACCCTTTTATTAATTGTCAGAAAATTCCTAGCCTCAAGTACAGATCATCTGGCTGCATGTATGTTTGAAGTTATCGTACGGAGAATTAATTAAAGGAAAAAAAAGAGTGTCGCAAGGCTATGCCGTCGTCTCTGTCCCGTGTTGACGCGCCCCATGGACGACCCCCACCCCCCACCCCCAGGTGGACCGCTGCACGGGGATTGGTCAGGAAGTCCGTGGGGTCCGTTCTTCACGATATAGACACCACCTCTATTCAAAAGAAGGGGAGAAAAGAAGAAGAAGAGAACAGCTAGCCCCATTGCGATTACACAGCTAGCAGAGATCAATTCTTACCGATTGGATCCGATTGGGCACCCCCCCGTTAACTTGGAGATGACGATGATCGATGATAGTGACGACGGTGATGATGTAATCCTAATCCACGTCACAAATGTGTGCGGGTTATTAATATTTAAATCGATGACCATCCCCACCTACCTTTTAATTAACTGGAGAGGCAGGCGGCTAATTAGAATCCACACGCAATGGGACGCTTTGACCCGTCGGTCGGAGATGGGACGATAATCTCAGGGACCCGCGCGGTCCAAAACCACGTCACGGGGCTACTCGATTGCCTTTGACCGGTCGGCAACGCCAGATCTCCCCAGGGTTCCCGGCGGCTGCCGCAGATTGGCCAACTAGTGCGCAGCAAGGGTCACGCGCTGCGTGCGTAACTTGACACGGACGAGTCATTCTTGACGAAAGGTGGGCTCCATTCTTGACACGTGGCAACATTGGCGTCCGATTATGACTCCATCGCCTGCAATGCGGCCCGTGAGACAAATACAAGAAACGGAGGGATTTTGGGTGGCCACGCCGGTGCCACGCCTGGAAGAACGGAGAGAAGGCGCGGCCACTATTGGGCCCGTGACTGGACACCGGTGGAGGCCGTGCCGCACGTGTCGAGACGGGACCGGGGTTGGCACGTGTACAAACGGTTTATTTATTTTAACATGGATCGGCAAGAAGTGGCAGCGTCAATGTGATCCATCGAGGAAAGAGCATGTTTTCAAGGAGGGGAGGAGGGAGACGGGAATCTTTTCGCGTGGTAGCTGTTCTGAGGCCGCCGTTGTGTGGGGTTTTATTTCCTGTTCCCAGTCACCATACGTGGTGGTCTCCCCGCCATCTTCGGCTTTTAGCAGCTGACGATGATACGTACAGTGGTAGTCGGCCTGCCCGCATCAGTCTTATCTTATGGTTCTTAATTAATTAATTAATTAATTAATTAATTATGCGCCATCTATCAATCTTCCTTCTGTACCTAGTAACACGTTTAAAGTAACCTTGAATTGTTCTCTTCTCCATTGCATAAGAATGGATGTTATTAATTAGTTTAAGATGTCTTTTAATTCCCCAATTAATAATATGTGAGTGAGTTCCAAGATAACATATATATATATATATATATTGTATCCAATTCGTTCACATTATTTATTATAGATTAAGAGAACTTTTGCATGTTCGTGACAATTATGCGGTCTTAATATTAAGGCATCGTTTTAAAATACAGTTGGGAGGGATTTTAATGATTGAAATTACTGACAATCTCAACCACGTTTGTAAATGAGTCAGGGTGCTTCGAATTGTATGCCGAGGTTGAAATTTCAGGAGGAGAGAGAAAGTGACACAGAAAATCCCTCGACTCGGAAGCTACAAAAACTTGGTGGAGGGAGCTTCCTGCGAGTGCCCGACGGATTCGTGAGGAAAGTTACCTTTTTAACCTTGCGGTGGGGCAGACGACGTCCAGCATTCTTTGACCGCTGCTTCGAGACGGTCTTCCTTTGCAAATGGGCTGGAGCACTCGGTGCAGCATCTTCTTCTCTGACGGAGATCATGGTGCTGTCATGCTGGAGCACCCGACACAGCAGGTGGAGATCTGCGAGGTTGCCCTCGGAGCACGGCCGCAACAGCACCGCCCCTGCTGAAGCAAGCCCCGAGCTCGCCCTTGTCGGTGGGCAGGTTCCCACGGCGACATCGTCTTCCTCACGTGCGAAGAAGGCGAACACTGTTTACCGTTTTCAAATTTGAACAGTGAAATCGTGATGAACAGTGTTGTGCAGAATTCCCAGGGTTCATCCGATTCACAACGGTAATGGGGGTATAAATGTCATTTACTATTCACCGTCCACCCAAGTATTGAAGTCGATCACAACCATGTCAAATGAAATTTCATTATTTTAAAAAAATTACACTTTTGCAGGTGTACGTCATGTGCAATTATTCACAACCTATTATAGGTAAATACATTTTCAAACACTAGACCTAAGATTTCGTTTGAAAAAGATTGTAAAAATGATTATAATTATTAGAATCTATGATATGATATAATCTTTTCCAAATAAATCATAGACACTTTGGTGTATGTGAAAAATAAATTTGGGTGATATAGACTCAAAAAGTGGATGGAGTGATAATATCTAAAAATTTTATTTTGTAAAATTTTAATGATTATAATGGATTTTAATCATTAGAATGGAAGAAAAATTTTTAAAAATGAGTTAATAGATAATGATATCCATAAATTTTGAAATTTTAATTTTAAAAAGTAGAAACTTTTTTTGACAAATCTATGCAAAATCTATTCACACTTAAGTACAATCCCAAATAAGATTATTAAATAAGTATTTTTAAATTAAAAATTCACATCTTTTTAAAAAATATGTACAATTTGAATTCTTCATAATTAATTGAGTCAACCCAAAAGTATTTGAAGTTATGAACCGATGTAAGCATGTGGAATTGTAAATCACCGTGCGAGCAATACATTTTCATGATAAGATTAATGGAAGGATCATGGAACGGCACCGCGGGTAGGAGTGTCAATGGATCCTCCGAATCCGAAGATTCGATCCGATCCGGATCCGAAAATCTGATCCGGAAACACTTATATGATTCGCATAATTACTCGGGGCGGAGTTTTTTTGATTCGAAATCCCCTGATTTTGGATCGGTCGTCGGGGCGCCATAAGCCCATCTCATTTCGGGGCGAGCAACCCCCTCCATTCGCCATCGACGCTGCGTGTCGCGGCCGCCTCAAGGGTTTGCTCCCATCTTCCGCATCGGCGCATCGCTGTGAGCCTATGGCGACCGGCCACCAGTGGCATCTCACAACGGCGATCGGCCACCTCGCTCTTCTTCTACAGCGGCGACATCACCTGTGGCGGCGACGGCACCTCGCTCTTCTTCGGCTGCTCACGACGGTGACGACATCTCCTTCGGCTGCTCACGACGGCGACGACCTCGCTTTCCCCCTAATCTCCTTAATCTCTACAAATTGCAAGGCGGCACCTGCTACAAGTAAAGCTGTGGTCTTTGGCGTTTGCTCCTGCTGTTGCCTCTAGGGTTTGTTGATCTCAGAGACGAGGACGCGATCGGTGCCTCTAGGGTATGTTGATCTCCCCCACACTCCTCTTCCTCCAACCCCCTTCCATCAAAGAGGGATCGATGGCCGGCGCCTTCCCTAAACCCCTTTCGGCGTTCTTCCCCTTTTTTCTTTGTTGTTCTTTTTCTTCTTTCCTCTCGTCATCGTGCCTGACTGGTAGTTATTCTTTGTGGCGCTTCGCAGGCGTCGGAGAAGAAGCTCTCAAATCCGATGCAGGAGATCAAGGTGCAGAAGCTCGTTCTGAACATTTGCGTCGGGAAAAGTGGAGATCGGCTCACCAGGGCGGCGAAGGTATTTAGACAAGACCCAAGTGCCTTTTTTTATTTTCTTCCATCGTTGACGTTGAGTGCATGTCCGACGCTCATTTGTTCATGGTATTGTTCCTGTCGTGAAAGCATGCGTGGGCGTTCTGATCCCAATAAATAGAAGAATTAAAATATGGTCCCAGTATTTTGTTTTTTTATTTTTTTTTACTTCCCCAAATGTTGGATGATGGTGTTAACTTTCAATTAAGCTGCTCCATGGAAGAAACAAACTGTATTAATTAAGGTGGTGTTTTGGGTATGTAAGATAAACTGACGTTTCTATATTTTCGGTGTCATTTTGAGATCCAAGTGCCCTGCAAATATTTAGCTATTTAAATGCAGCCCATCTTTAATTGTTAGCTGTCAATTATTATTTAAGTCTTAGTTTATAGCTAGATTTAAAAATAAAAATGACCCCAGATTTTAGAGTTTGCTTTTGCAGAGTCATTCATTGAAGTGTTGTGTTAACCTGCAACTTATTATTTTCAATATGTGTATGTCTTTGCTTATCAATTGCTCTCTCAACATGTTGTGGTCATTAAATCTTTTGCTGCCTACACAACCATATTATGCTTTGACATTAGATCATGTCCTATATGATTGAGGAATCCATTGTTATTTACATCGTGAACTTGTTTCCAGTTTTCAAATCCATCAATTGTGAATGTATAATGATTATAGTTTGTATTATCAAAACTTAATTCCATGCATTTATATTTATTATTCTCGGAGTTTTTTGTTGATGATCATCATTAAGAGTTCTAGTTTTACTGGACAGTTATATCGCTGCATGGCTGATAGTCTACCTAGGAGTTGGTTTCTGTTCAGCTTTTACTTTGAGATACTCATGATCCAAAGTCATGTTTATGCAGGGGCATCTAAAGAGCTAATTGACTTAATACCAATAAACAGATCTAGTTATTATTGCAGTCAAGGAACGGAAGAAACTGACGAAGGGACCACATCCTTCCAGTTCTTCATCCCTGGTTAGCATCTAGGAGGTGTTGTGTTAGAATTTGCATGTGCTTTGAGAATTGAGATATTACTGCTTCTATTTGCACTGTTATTGGGTCTGTGATATATGATATATCTACAGGTGTAGTGATAGCTTTATTTGGAAGATTTGAAGGAATATATTGTGATCACTATTTATGCTTTTGTTATTTGCATGTACTATTTGGATCTAAATAGTACATGTGAAAATAGATTTGTGATTCATGCAGTGTCATGTGCAAATCTGAAATTTTTTACATGAGCCATCTTCTTTGTACATGAGTTTTACATAAGCCATCTTCACAGTTTTGAAGCATGGGAATGCCATTTATGAATCATTTAACCAAACTTAAGGTGTATTCCATCAGAAGGCTGAATGTCCAGTCATTTTCTATCAAAGGGTCTTTTTACCAACATCAGATATTTATGTGGCTACCGTGTAGGGTTGACCTGTCATCTCCTATGGCTCTTGTTCTATTGCTAAACATGGGCTATTTATTTAGTCTGTTGATCTTATTCTGAGCTAAATGATAATGTATGATGCATTCACCACACATCTATTCATAGTTTGGTGTGAATTTGTCTGTGTGGGAACATGAAAAGCACTTTGCAGGAAGATCTGGGTATACTGTTATTGGGGTGTGGATTTGTCTGTTCTACTTTCGCATCTATTAAGGATACACCTCAGGACTAAGCGTCGTCTATTCAGAACTTCACATATCTGCTGTAATTTGTATTTATTTTTTTATGCCTTGATTATAGTTTTTTGTTATGCTATGCCTTGAACTAAGAGTATAATAAGAAGACACAATATTAGTACATAGAATGACCATGTACAAGATCAATTAGTTGACATATCTTGTTATGTTTATGCCTTGAAATCATAATTCAACTGAAAGCTCTGTTTTCAACTAAAATGGATGGTGTGCTGCTGTTAAGTATTATATGATGAGTGAAAACACCAGGGAGGGTGGGGGAGTAATCTTTTTTAGTGTATGATGAGTGAGAATTATATGTTTCTTTAGGTTAATGCTTTAAGTGGCAACTTTCAGTCTCCTGATATTCTTTTTTAGTGTATGATATGGTCATCTTCAGTGTTTAACCATATAGGTTATCTTCATGTAATCTTCAATGTTTAACCATATAGCCATGTATTGCAATAGTAGTTATTTGACTGATTCCTTTCTGCTTTTGCCATATTTAGCTTTATTTAATGACAATTTTGATAACTATTTGTGACTATAACTATATTCCTATTGGTTATGTGTTGTTGATTTGGATTTGCTTTCTTGCAGGTCTCTAGATCAATTTTGATAACTGTTAAGTGAGATTATTGATATGGTTCTGATATATTTGTGGGCATCTACGTTGGTTTTCATTAATGTTTTCAGCTTATGTTGCATCTATGTGAGTGGTATCGATAGGTAGTGATGGTGCACTCATCCTCTTGCTCTGGTGAGTCCCCTGGAGCCTGCATCTTGAGTCATAGTAGGTAGTGATGCTTGAACCTCCCAATTTACCATTAGACTCTATATTGAATAACTGTGATGCATCTAATTTTGCTGCATTTTTTGAAGCCATTCCATTCAACCATATGCTTTACAAGTAAGTGTCTTACATCCATATGTGGTTTAATGTGTTTGCTTTTAGACAAGAATCACTAATTAGTGTGTTTTTTATTTTATCCTTCTGCGGAGCTTGCTACCTTTGGATTTGATTTCAATGACAACCATTGACCCTCCTGATCCCAGAAAGTGATTAAACTTACCTGTTTATTTTTGTCTATCTTTTATGCCAAGTAGCCGATGTTTTAAAGGTGCTATTTTAATTTTAGACAGAAGTTTCCTGAACACTTCCTTTCACATTCATTATACTGTTTACTTCATTTATGAGTATGGTAAGAATTTCAATATAACGTGCTTGCTGCTGATATGATTGTGATGTTATTTTGCAATGTCAATCACGTTGAAACCATCTTCTTTTGAAGATAATATACAGTCAATCTAGATTTTACCTTATAGATGAGCTCTGCTGAATGACTTTTATTTTTCTGTTGCTAAAGGTCCGAGATCAGATTCATCAAGCTGGATACCATGTTGATGCTGACACAACAAATATAAAACTTGAAAAGAAGGTGAAGCACTCTGTTCACTTCACAAGAGTGGAAGCCTCAGCTTCTCACTTAGAGCCTCTGGAAGGGAATGGGCATCACAGTCCTTGTGTCCATATACAGTCAATCTAGATTTTCGGATCCTCTGGTTTCAGCAATTTGTATATATGTGTTGTTTTCGGATCCTCTGGTTTCATTGCCTATACAAAGTTTCAAGTGTGTTCTGTTCAGGAACTTATATATGTGTTATTTTCGGATCCATTTCAAGTGTGTTCTGTTCAGCAATTTGTATATATGTGTTATTTTCGGATCCATTTCAAGCATGTAAATTTGGATCAGATCCGAATCTAAAAGTTAGGATTTCGAGTCAGATCCGAATCCAAAAGTTAAAGTTCGGATTCGGATCAGATCCGGATCCGAAATATTGTTTCATTCTGAATCCGGGTCAGATTCGGATCTTAACTTATCGGATCCGGATTCGGATCATGAAGGATCCGACCCGGATCCGATCTATTGACACTCCGAACCGCGGAGATGTTAATATAATTCCACTTACGTACAGAAGTACAAAAAAATTGATCATTTTTGATACGACTCATGCATCTCTCTCTCTCTTTATATAAAGGGATGGAAATATTAATGACGTACAGAAGATCAATATCATTAAACACGAGATAGAATCCAGAACCTCGTCAAGAAGCTAGAGGGCGCGGGGGGGAGGGGGGGGGGTTTGGAGGAAGAAGAGATCTCGATTCCGAGCTTTTTAATTATCAGAAAATTCTCTACAAAAATAGTAATTCTTTGGCATCTGTACGTAAAGACGATACTAATTCCTTAATTCAGGGTGATTTAGTGATGTTGAGCTTCCCTCTGATCATGATGATATATTGTCTCATAAGTGTCTATATATATAACATCTGTGTTTGTACTAGTACTAATAATTAGGGGGTGGAGTTATGGCAATTACGTACGAAGAAAATTCTCCTGTTTAAGGACAATATATATATATTAACTAAACGTACGTACTTGGAATTAACTATATCCCTATATATGGAGGTTGACTTGTAAGTTTCACGTCAACTGAGTTAAGAAGTAATTAACCCCATGTGCAAAGGTGAAAACATATGTACTGGTGTGCCGGTCCAAAGATCTTCGAGTGTGTAATTTCCCTTTGAAAGATGTTGAAGTTTTTGACACTAAAACTAGTATATATGGCCAAGTTTGACATTTATGAGGACAATATGAAGATATATAATGACATTTTCTATTATAATAAAATTTAAATATTTTTTTTATATTTTTAGAGTACGTTAAAAAATGTACTATCAAGAAGCTATCTATATTTTCTCTTTTCTGGGGGGGGGGGTCAAATAATATATATATATATATATATATTTAAGAGGTAATCTCACATCCAAAGAGAAGAAGAAGGGGAGAGTGATTAGTTCAACTCTCCGTACCATTCTGCTAGATTTTTCGTTATAAAAAAAAAGAGTGATTAAAATAGGGTTTATCGTCTCGGTCGAATCGGTCGTCCCGATCATGGCTCTGGACAAGATGGTACAGGTTGGTACCGTTACGTACCGAGATGACAAACTATAATATATATATAATTAAAAAATATAGTTCAAATGAAATTTTAGCTCAGATAATTAGTTGTGCGCGTTGTAAACCGGTGTCTCTGGGTTCGAATCCCAGATTCCGCAGTGTTTTAAACTTTTTTTTTACCTTTCAAAAAAATCGAACCAAAAACCGCGCGACAACAGAGTTTCAAATCCAGGGTCTCACGGCTAACAGTTAGACTCTTAACCAACCAATTTATAGAATCAATTTATTATAAAGAAAATAAAATAATATATAAAATGACCCGGTTGCGTCCCACAGACTCGTGGTCCCGATCTGTGATTGGGACGGGACGAGACGGACGATTCCACCCGTCTCATCTAGGTTTGATAAATCCAGAATTAAACAACGATGAAAATGAAATTAAATACCTAAAAATGGAGGAGCACAAAAATGCCCCCAGTTTGTCTGTATCGGCTCTTCCTTCAGAGCTTCTCAGTCCTTCTCTCTCTTTCTTTCTTTCGTTTCTCAAATAAGTCCTAAGTTTTCTTCTCTCTTTCACTACATATCCCCGTACACACTACAACCAGATGTTGTCGGCGGCCCACAGATTCTCCGACGAGAACCCGCCGTCCGCCCCCCACCCAATCTGCTCCAAGTCTGGGAACGTCTGTTGGAGGTAGCCGCTCGGGCTCAGCAGGGACTCCAAGCAGCAGCCGCCGTCGCTGCTCACCATCTGGCCGGCGGGGAACTCATCACCACCGTAATCACTGCTGCTACTCAACGCCTGGAAGAGGTAGCAGTCTGTGAGGTCGGAGGCCGGCGGCGACGACAACCAGGTACCCCCCGACGAGTCCGACAACGTCGCCGCCGCGCTCGAGCGATCCGGGCTGAGGTTGATCACATGGGCGTCGCTGCCGACCTTGTTGTGAACGGGTTCTGCTGTCATAGTCGGGGGGGCAACGTATGTGCTGGCGACGTCGACGGTGGAGGTGACAGCTGTGACAGAGGCGGGGGCCATGTGGCAGGGGGCAGCGGAGGTGGCGGCCGCGGCCTGGATCTTCTCCATGAGGCGGGGCATCCAGAGGCGTCGCACGGCTTCCTTGAATTGCTGGCTGTTGACGTCGCACTTGAGCTGCTTGGCGTGCTTCTGTACCCGAGTCCGCCAGTAGTTCTTGATCTCGTTGTCGGTCCTCCCGGGCAGGTGCTGGACGATCTTGGACCACCTGCGTCATGGCCGTCACCATCATCTCAGGAATCTTATAATTAATATCTTATATATGTATGTATCACACAAGGATAAGATGTGACAGCAGGTTGATAGAATCATAGAAGCCGACGACTGATCAGATGATGATCATTTACCTGTTGCCCCACCGTGAGTGGAGTTCGAGGATGAGGAGCTCCTCCTCGGGGGTGATGTTGCCTCGCCGCAGATCCGGCCGGAGGTAGTTGAGCCACCGGAGACGGCAGCTTTTGCCGGACCGCTTCAGGCCTGCAAGTTTTTACGCACAATTAATATTCATATCAAACTGCTTGTTTCTTCATAATTAATTCCATTAGCTAGGTAACTATATATGTTGGCCATCAAGAAATTCTACATAGGTAATAATTATCAGGCGATGTTTCGCAAAGTAGATTATTTTTTATAAACATTCCTGTGGGTGGTGACTGTGTGTGTGTGTGTGTGTGCGTGTGTGAGAGAGAGAGAGAGAGAGAGAGAGAGAGAGAGGGCTCAGAGGAGCACAGCAAAGAAGAGTAGCTAATGGGAAGCCCACTTTGGAATTGCATGACACGATTGAACAGTACTTCTTGGAGAGAGAAAGAGAACACCCGGCCGGACTCAAACCCTCGTGAGAATCTTCCCAACCCACCACCTGGCATCGGGAGACGGGTTAATCTCCAAATCCGAGGGGACATCAGGCACAGACGTGGGCAAGAAAGAACCCCCGTGATGATGGAAGAAGAGCCTTGCACCAAACCTAGACATATATAGCGACAGGCACTAGGTACATGACCATGTATGCGCCACCAGTGGTGGCCGCCTGCAGTGACAACAACAGAGGCTAGCCGCACAGAGGATAAAGATGAAACGTTGACGGAGCAGACCAGAGGATGGAGGAGACTCGATCGAGTTATTTACCGGCAGAACGGGCGAGGGAGTTCCAGCGGCCATCGCCGTGGACGGCGATGTAGTTGACGAGGACGAGGTCCTCCTCCACAGTCCAGGGACCCTTCCTCAGGTCCATCTGATCACCTCCTGCCTCGGCTTGCACGACAGTTGTGGAGGAGCTGCTGCTGCTGCTGCCGTCTACACTCTCCATAATGCCAAGTTCCCAGCAGCTGCAGCTATAATCAATTAAGTACGGCCTCCCCTTCCCTTTCTGTGTTACTAGTCTCTGACTTGAAAGGGAACTAGCTACCTAGAGAGGAGAAATGGACGAGACTATCTCTCTCTCTGTGTGTGTGTGTGTGTGTGTGTGTGTGAGAGAGAGAGAGAGAGAGAGAGAAGTGTAAAGAGATGGGCAGAGGTGAGTGTGAAAGTGGGGGAGGGAGAGGGATAGGGGGCTTATATAGAGGGGGCTGGTGTTCCCAGAAGTTGCCGAGGGAGGAGGAAATGTGGGGGGGGGGGATGTGATGCAAATTAAAGCAGGTATCGAAGAAGAAGAAGAAGGAGACGAAGACGCGGCCGAGCCCAGGTGGGAAGATTTTCCTGTACGTGAGCAGCAAGGAGCCGCGGCTGATCTCCAATGACACAACCACGGGTGGTGAAGTGGACTGCTGCGCTCTGTTCATCAACTTCCATTTGACCTTGGAGTTTACCATCTCTCATTTTTCTGACGCTGCACTCCCCTCCCCACCAACCCTGAGCGCCTTCCTCTCACTCTCACATGCACAGGCACACAGTGTGTGTGGAATCATTTTTATCGCTTCTTTGTTTTTTTTAATCTTTCCTAGGAATTGAATAGTAAACGTCCGTCTATATATCATGGTACGTGTATAATTATATATGTACATGAATATATATATATATAAGATAATTATATATGAGCCTAGATGACACATTTTTAGTCTTTGGAACGGACCCATCGATCTCGTAAATATAGGGCAGACCATCGCTGCAGACAGCTGATGTAAGATTATCTTCTTCGCCTCCTTGCTTGCTAAAATATAGATGAAAGTCTTGTCGATTCATGTAATACCTTTTTTTACCTATTACATAATCTAGATGATCTGCCGAAAATCGATATGCTGAAGAATTTCGCTATCTCATGTGGACACACGATCGCCGCTCGAAAGAGCCTAGCTAAAGTATTCACTTCACTAGCTCAAAACTAATGATCTTAAAAAGCACAAGATTGTAGCGAGTATTCTACCAAAATGTCATCTTTTGATGAATGCAAGTATGCACATGCATTTTCGTCTGAAAAGATTATATATATATATATATATAACCAAGTCAATGTCCAGTCATGGAGAGGTGGACAGAGTTTATTTGTCTCTAGTCGTATTGATCAAGGTGATGTGACAAAACATTCGAATATGACCAAGGACTAAAGAAGACTACAGGGATTTAATTTTGAGGCGGTGATGTATAAGCTTGGCGATGAAGAATTGGCAACAAACACTTGACTTAAAAAGTGACACATTCCGCACATCAATAAAATATCTTCTTAGTGGGGCCGGGGGGAAGCCCATTTCGACATCGACGAAGCCGGAGGCCCACGAGGCGTGTTCTTTTTTTCTTAAAAAAAAAAAATCCCTTTTCATCTCTTCTTGGATGGGAGAATACATCACTCTACTGGGCAGGAGGGTTTGGAGTGACAAATGCCTGCCCGTTGGAAATTGGAACGATCTGTGGAAAAATTTAGACAATCTGAAACGCTTGACAAGTAAAAGGGTATCGATATTTTAAAATCTGATTCAGACTTTCGACTTACATAAATTAGTAAGTCACGGGTTAATGATTTAATCATTCGAATTGATCTAAGATTATAATTACTCGTATCAATTTCATATAACTTAAAAATATATAATATTTTTTTTCTACACTCTATGATTTCCTATTATCCTTTGTGACATGTAGTAGTTTGTCTCTTGGGACGACGATGCGATGAGAATTCTTCAAGTTTAATTTTCAATTCTTATTTTTTTTTATTTTTTTCTACACGTATCGAAAATTGATTTATAATCAAGATCTTTTAAATTTCAAAACTTGTGTTAATACAATTAAATGTTAAGATCATAAGGGATATAATTTCAGGAATAAGTATATTTATTTATATATTAAATTAAAATTTAACTTAATGATAGAAACTTAATTAAAAATATAAAATAAATCTCGAACTCGATCGGGTCATATTGATTTTAATGGGTTAGATCGGGTTAGTTAGATTAATCAGATTTGATCGAATTTTAGATCTTAACCAATCAGATAAAATTACAACCTGATTTTGAGATCGGATCATGAGTCAGTCGATCGGACAAATTGAGTTAAGTCGAGTTTTAAAACATTAGTGGGTACACCGTGAGTGACTCTATTTTCAACAATGTTCCAAACTATATATGTAGGCACGGTTCCACACAAGTACACGTACACGTGTGGAACAAAAACATGCTACCGAATGGTTTAACATAGGTGTTGGGAGATGTTTATCGAAGCCCTAATATATGTTTTGGTACTCCCTTTCTCATCCCCATTTCATACTCCGTGTTCAAAAAGGAAAAAAAATATATTTTCATACACGCATAGAGATGATGTGATGTGATGTGAGTCATTCACGTAAAGTCATCGTGTGACTATCAAGTTTCCACGGCTCGTCTTCTCCACTCAAAGCCCTTGTTTGATTCGCAGGTTTCCACGGATCTTCTTCTCCCCAAGAAACATGCGCCACGATATTATCAGTTGGAAATTAAAAGATTAAAAATGTCATTAATTATCAGTTGAAATATATATATATATATATATATATATATATTCAGTTATTCTGTAGGCCACATGTGAATTTGCTTCCTGGGAGTCAAACGTGTCAAGGGGTCGACGGGAGCAGCAAGGGCTCTACATATAGAAAAGGATCGGCGTTGACAAATCCGGTACGCCCAAGCCTAATTAAATATTAAAAGGGACCCAATCGATCTTTGCCGAACTGGACACCACGTAACTTAATTGCTCTGGAACCAAAATAACTCGATTCTGATGGAGTCTACCAAGACAATCTATGCAGAATGAGAGATGTACGTACGTGTTAATTAACTTAATTGGCTCCGGATCAATACAGCACAGGCTTCTCGATCATTAATTTATTTAATTTACCCTCAATTAAGTGACCGATGGAGGATGATTAATTAATTAATTAATTCAAAGATGATCGCGGATCTGATCAGACCTAGCTAGGTTAATTTTGCCGTAGCTTTCGTAGTAAAAGAGAAGGCTGTGCTCTACTGTATGTACCTACGGCATCTTAATTAATTAGATCTCATTAAAACCCATTTGATCCACGTTAATTTTCTAAATTGACAAGGGGATTTTTAGACCCATTATATATATATATATATATATATATATATATATATATATACTCGCTTGGATACTAATTCTTCAATTTTGAAGGTGAGGGACTCATAATAAGCTCTTGAGTTATGAAGCAAGATCAGAGTTGTCAATATCTCCACACTCTTAATTAACGAGTGCTCTCCATATATATAGTAATGCTTTGGTGCACAAAGTCGCATCATTATATAATATTCTTTTTTATTGATCTAAAAATCAGATGAAACGATCATATTTACACAGAAATTAAATGACGCCCGCGTCGGATCCTTACGGCTCATTTTTTCGTGCATTAAACACGGAGCGCACTCGGCAGTAAAACATAGGACTGAAATATTTTACATATGAATGAAACATTTAATATATGAGTGAAATATTTTGTTAAATTCTTGAAACAAAATATTCCGTTCATATATATAGCAATATATTATTTTTACAAAATATTGTATTGGTTTCTTTTTGTAGTCAAACAAAATGTTTCGTTCATTTAACAAATACTTCATTCTTTCAACAAAATATTTTGTACATATAATAAAATATTATTTCTATAAAATATTTTCTTTGCTTCATTTTTATAGGCAAATAAAATATTTCATTCATATAAAAATATTTTATTTTTATTAAAAAATATTTCATTCATATGTAAAATATTTCACTCTTAACTATAAAATATTTTAGTCTTATATTTTTCCATCGATTACACTCCACGTTTAATACTCAAAAAAATATACCGTACGGGTCTAACGGGGATGCCATTTTCTATGTAAAAATGATAATTTCACTTGATTTTTGAATCAATAATAGGAGATATTATATACTAACGTAACTTTATGTACCGAATTCGGTTGCATAAAATATTACTCCGATCCTCTCCGTTGTAAAGTCTCTGTCCAATATATAGTCCGGACTATATATATATTGTTGGGTTTAGAATTCAGGTCCATGTCTTTATTTGGCCTTTAAATCTCGAGAGACTTCGGAGCTCTACCCACTGCAGGCTAGTTGGGTTTAGAATCTTGAGGACTGTAAGAGCAAAATAGATTAGTAGCTTGCCTTGCATGCCCCCCAACTACCATTAATTTGTTTGACTTGCTAAGAAACCAGTTAGTTAACAAAGTAAGGTCCTCCTTAATTAATTTTGAAATTGATGTTAACGTAAACGCACATAAAAAGTTAGCGTCATCAGTAAATGATCCAATCAAATTGTGTGTCCTTGGGCAGATGTACGTACGGTATCCGGGTTACTAATTCTAACAAAACAGAATGTCTTGATGATAAAACAACACTAAAACTGCATGCGCCCTCTTCAACTTTCAACAACAACATCAACAAAAAAAAACAGAGAAAACTTTCCCCAAAGAAACTGCATGCACGACTTTAATTTAGCCGTTTGCCCTCTTAATTTACTGCGTACTTCTTGAGGGTCATTATGTCACGTACGTACGAGGATTAAAAGGATTCATATTTGTGTTGCACTCCGACGAAACTTTCGCCCTGCATGCATGGGAGCAGGAGTCATAATTAACTTGATGCATGGCCTTTATATGTACGACTTCTTAAGTTACTCTCTCTCTCTCTCTCTCTCTCTCTCGACTCTGGAGTAATAGTTAACAGATGGCCTTTCAATATGTACGGCTACGACGAACCAGATCCGTCGTGAATCTCTCTCAAACGATATTAATTAGTGGCAGATTTACAAATGACGACATCTGATCTGTTGCATCTTTTTGGACGTAAAAGTCGAGACGACAAATGCTTCCATCGTAAATCGGTCATTAAATTAGTGACGGGGGTGCTACCGTGACAGATCTATCCCTCAGAGACTCGTGATTCAGCGGGCGAGATTTGATGCTAATCTGTTTTCAAATTTTGCGATGGACGAGGTATCCGTCGCAAAGTCCATCGTAAGGGCTTTGGACATTCAGTTTAACGACAGAATTAATACATTTCTGATAGTAATTCGTTGCTAAATTCATGCTTAGGAGCGGATTCATACGTACGGAGTGAAACCCATCAATAATTTATTTTATTTTTAAAATAAATTAATTATTTAAAAAATATCAAATTTATGTTTCAATACTAAATATGCAACACCCATATCAGACACATAATGACAAATGGAGATTACATATTTATATTATTAGATTTAAATATAATATTCAAAATATACATATATATATATATATATATATATTTCTAATCATTTAAAAAATCCAACAAAGATCTTCGACTTCGTTGTCCTCCTATTCTCTCCCGTGAATGTGCAGTAGTAATCTTATATTAGAAATAAAAAAATAAAACATATTCTACATATGTATAAAAATAAATTTCATAATAAATAAATTAAAATTTGATTTTATAAAAAAGATAAAAATAATAAAACAATTGATTTTAAACTATCTTACATCGGAAAATAGTAGTTTAAATAAGTACCGAGTATAAATTGAGAAATCGATTTGAATTCCATCAGCTCTCACAGGTCACTCTCATCTCTTCAGTCATGTTAGAACGATTGACATGTCAATCGGTCCAATATTTTAAATTTTAGACTCCTTCGATTTTTAACTAATTAAGTTTAAAAAATAGTAATTTGAACGTCGAGTCCAAAATGAAAATCTGATTTAGAGTTCATCAACTCTCACATGTTATCCCTCACAATATCTCCGGTCGTATTGGAACATCAAATTAAATACATCTAATTGATATGCCCTAACACTGCCGTCACCCTGCAACACCTTTTGACCACACTGACACCTCCAGCAACTGGGTGTCACCCCTGCCCCCCTCTCTCGATTGTCACTCCATAACCCATACAACTCTCCCCTCTTTGAAGTCTCCACCACCACCCTCTCCCCTGTAGCATCCCCCCCCCTCCCCCGGCGCCATGCCATAGCACCCCCCTCCCTAGGCAGACCCCCCCACCTTGACGAACGATGGGTGAGTGAGAAAAGGAAAATGTCGTCGAGGGATATATGGCTTTTGTGATGGATTACGTATGTCACAAATCGCTCGTACATTGGACACAAATGAAATTTGCTCTCTCACAAAATAAAATTTAATCTGTGATCGATTTTATTTTGTTGTTAATTAATCCAACACTATATTATTCTATTGTGCGACGGACAGTAAATTCTGTCGTAATTATATCGATAATCTTTCTTTTAAATATTTCATATCTTTAAATTTAATTATTCTAAACTTCTATAATTACTGTAATATTAAATATAAGTATAATTTACATGTATAACATTTATTACTTAATTAATAATTAATATACTAATAAATGTGTATTAAAAATTAACAAAATAAAAAATGACACTAGTCTACATTGTGAACATTTATTATAATAATAATTAAAGTGCATTAAACATTAAAAAGTAAAAAGTAAAAGAAATATGAGAAAAAGGTACACTAAGCAATATATTAAAATGAATAACTTTGGACGTTACTCTTATCATTTCTAGTGCAGACAAATAAACCAACTTTTTGACGTTGCACTATCATTCATAGTGCAGACAGAATATTACTTATATGCTAGCACTTCTTTTTCTACTTCTTGGGAATGTCAAGAGATTATTTTAGCTGGAAATGTCTAAGGCTAGCTCATGTGCGTCGTCTCAGCGTTCCAAGCATCCACATGCTAGGCATGGTAGGCTTCTGGTCTCTAGTCACATCGAATATTAACACAGCCGAACGTAAGTTCCCATTATCCTCGAAAATCATGAATTCTCTCGGTCCTCAAAGAACGATAATGAATAGACTCTTTCCAGCCAATCTCTGGGGCCCGTTTGTTTGAGGATAAATCGAGATAAATCGATATATCTCACACAAAGTTACGTTATTCCCTTTGATTGCTCGTACAAAATATTTCATGGGATAAGTTATTATATTAATTTATCTCAGGATAATTTATTTTATCAAAAAGTTAGAATAAGTAAGGTTAAACTTTTTCACACTTATCAAGGATATTTCGAATTATCTTATCTCTCAATCAAAATATTTTGATATATTTTATGAAATATCTTACCTAGGATTTAATTTATCCACTTTAATCTATTCCGCAATCAAACAGGGCCTTAGAACACATCTTCACCTTTTTTTCACCTTCTCCCATAGTGTTGATGAGGCGAGATCTAGGTGTGAGAAGAAGGTAGCCCTGATCTCATCAGTTTCGATAGCTAAAGAAATCCTAATTATAAGGAGAGTTTGATGAATATTATAAATATTATTATAATTTATCATAATTCATATATATGTGAATACATGCATATTGACATAAAAATTATAATTAAATCATAATTTAAATGGCTGATTTGACAAATGTAAAAGTTAACCGATGTTTGCGATGGATTTTTCCTCTCTAGTCTATCGCTAATCTATCTCTAACTCAACATTTTACGGTAGAATAACGTCAGAATAGAAATCGCTGCGAAAATATCTGATAGCTTTTAATTAGTTTCGTCGATTATTTGTCACAAATATTTACGGTGGAAATTATTCCGTCGACAGTCCATCTCTAGTTCGCGATGAAATAGTGATAAGCCACTGTCCATCACAAAATCACATATTTAGAAATTCACGAGGAAACTGGTCGTCGTAATTCATCTCTAAAGAGACACTTATTTGTAAAATAATTTTAGTTTGCGATGGATTATACTTTCGTCATGCATCTGTCGTAAATTTTTTTTATTGTCGTGGAATTTATTCCGCCATCAATCAAAAATGGAATTTATTTCGTCATAAATTCATCATAAATTTATGGGAAGAAAATTCACCGCTAATTAACCTCAATATATGTGTGAAAGCCTCTCCGCGCGTAACCGTACTATATATGGACAATCTCTACTTCTGAGAACGAGGGACACTCAAAACGCTCCACCATATAAATAAGATTAGAGGGAAGGCCGACGACGAAGTTTATATATATGGCCACCAGATCATTTAGAAGGCTTTGGGGATGATGCTAATTAAAGGGTTTGCGCGCACGGTCAAGAAAGGAATTTATTCTTCCGGCACCACTGTTTAAATAGTTTCAATTAACAAAATACAGTATGTAAATATTTATTGTAAACACCTTCATCGTCTTATACGTACATCATGCAATGTGCATTATATTTATATATATATATATATATATATAGGAGGGGATACGAATTAATTAAAGAGCTCAATTAATTTACGTGTCGTCGAGTGATCCTGATGTACGCACCATTTAACATTAGGAAAGATATTGCAGCTAGCTAGCTAGTGCATGGATCATGCATATGGATGGATGCTTGAAGCATTATAAACATATATATATATATATAAGTTGCTCGATCGGCACTTCTTTCTATTTGATCGAACCATGCCGATCTGATTAAGAAAGATAGATGCAGGCGCGACTAATTTTGCTTACATATGTCACATCGATCACTACTCTCTCATGCATGTTACGTGATATTAATTGTTGGGAATCACGTTTCGGTGGCACAGAGTCTCCGACAGGCGACATCACGGTGTGATTGAAGGCAAGAAGCAAATGGGATTTCTCCACATATGTACGTACTCGATGGGGAATATATATATCTATGTACGGCAGGGCGGGCGAGTCAAAGTCGTTGTGCTTAAACCCTACTGCACGTCTTTAGGAAAAACAAAGTAAAGCTGTATATATAGGGACGTACGTCCGTACTGCCCAAAGACAGAGGGATGCCGCCTAGAGACAAAAAGTGCATGCGTCAATATATATAACGACAATCTAATGTAAGGACCAAGACGAGAGAGAGAGAGAGAGAGAGAGAGAGGTAGGCAGGCGTGCTCAATATATATAATTTGGTTTATCTTAATTTTAGTCCAGTGCGTTCTCATTAATTAGCACTAGATCGATTAATTAAGTTCCAAGTAGGTAGGGGAAGACAAATTAATTAATTAGAGGGAATAAGACTCATTCCCTCGGCCATAATTGATTAGTTTACGCTAATTCGTTGGGTAACCACCAATTCCAAGATCTTATAATACATATAGAGAGACAGAGAGAGCAGGATATATACATAAATATATCCATACATACATGCATGTACGAATCAACCAAACCCGTGAAGTCAATGTGTCTCGATCGGCCGGGGACTCCACCACATTCGTAGTGCGTTTGCGTCGATCTGAGGCGGTCCCTCGGTAGAAATTCAGAAGTAAGGAGATATATAGATACATACATGATCAGCTCCATATATGATACATACATACATACATGTCTCTCCACCGGCCAGCACGCGCAGAACCTTAATTAATGTGTGCAGTCGTGGAAAAGATCATAATTTTGATTGGCATGCATGTCAGCACGAAACACGTGTCCGGCCGGCCGGCCGGCCGGCCGGTGAGCGCTCACACGCAGACATGTACGTAGTACTTCTGCTTTCGCATTTGTACACGTTGAAATTATTGCATGCATGCATGGCACATGAGTCCATTGGAATGTTCTTATGATATTGGGAAAGATACAAATCCGGACAACAGAAAAATTATAGGGAAAATTGTCTGCATATTTTTGAAAAATACTTGAAATATCACTATATCTCCACCTTTATGAAATTTATCTGTAAACCTTCGAAAACTCCAACAACTCCTCTCTATGTCCCTACTATCGACGAGTGCTCAAAGTCGTTAACCCCAATTATGAGTTAACCTGGATATGACTGACCTATTCCTAATTAACTTTCTCTCTATCAACTAATCCCTAGTCAAACACTCTCTCTCCTCATCTCTCTCCCTCTTTGCTCTCTCTCTCTAGCTTATTCTTCCTAGCCGCAGGGGGCGTCCAAAGAAGGTGGGGTGATGCTCGGCGGCCGATGGGATGATCCTCAACGTTCTCTCCCTGGCATCGGAGAGAGAGAGAGAGGGGGGGACACAATGGCCTTCTCTAGCGCCATCCAGATAGAGTGTGAGAGAGCGAGTGAGTAGAGAGCGAGAAAGGGTGGACAGTCCTCTCCGGCATCGAGATCGAGGAGAGATAAAAAGAGGGCGGATGCACATAGAGAGGGGGGCATAGAGCCCTCTCTAGCGCCGGCATGAGAGAGAGAGAGAGAGGGGGGAGAGAGCAAGAGAGGCAAGTGGCCTTCTTCGGCACCAACATGAGAGAGAGAGAGAGAGAGAGAGAGAGAGAGAGAGCAAGAGAGACAAGTGGTCTTCTTCGGCACCGACATGAGAGAGAGAGAGAGAGAGGGCGTAGCAGCCTTCTCTGGCGTTGGCCAGATAGAGCGAGAGCGAGAGAGAGAGGAGAAAGCGAGAAAGGGCAGGCGGTCCTCTTTGGCATCGAAGAGAGTGAGAGTAGGGAGAAAGAAAGATAGGGGGCACAGAGCTCTCTTTGACGCAAACATGATGTATAGGGTACAGAGCTCTCTCTGGGGCCAACAGGTAGATGGTCTTCTCTGGCACCGAAGAGAGAGAGAGAGAGTGTGAGAGAGAGAGAGGGAGTGTAGCAGCCTTCTCTAGCGTCGATCGGATAGAGCGAGAGAGAGAGAGAGGGAGGAGAGACCGAAAGAGTAGGCGATCCTCTCCGGCATCAAGGAGAGAGGGTACAGAGAGGGGTGAGAGAGTAAAAATCACTCCAAATAAGAGCGATTTTAGATGAAAGTTACCCCCACTCGGAGCGGTTTTTATATTTTTCAATCTCACTCCCTCTCCCATCCTTTCTGTTTGTGTCAATGCGGGAGAGGGAGTCGCTCTCTCTCTCTCTCCCTCTATTATATCTGCATTGGCACCGGAGGGGAGACCCCCTCCGCCGTCCCCACCTCCTGACCTTGCAATGCCTTCTTCCCCTCTCGCACGCTCTCTCTCTCTCTCTCATCTACACTCGTAGGGGTGCCGCCACAGGACGGGGAGACCCCTCCACCTGTCTCCAACGTTCTCTTTCTCTCTCTCCCCCATCTCTCTTTCCCTCACACTCACACCTACAGTGGGTGCCGACGTCGGAGGGGGCAACCCCCTCCGACACTCTCTCTCTCACTTAGTCCTCTCTCTCTATGTCCCTTTCTCTCTCTTTTTGTGCCGTCTGCTCTCACGGGGCTGCCGCTTGTGCCTTCCTCTCTCTCTCTCTCTCAAGGTAGCATGCCCAGTCACTCGGGCAAGTCACCTCTCTTTCTCTCTCACCATGTCCTCTGTTAACCCTGGAGGTAAAACGGTCCCTTCGTACGCTCTATTACCTCCGTTTGCTGAGAATGTAATCTCAATGGCATCACAGCTCGAGTCAAATGAATTTGGAAATATGCAAGTAAATTGCATAAAAGTAAGGGTTTAATAATAATTCAAACTTTTTAGAAGTAGACAGATAGTTTTTTAATTTATAATTACAATAATAACAGCAGTGCATGAGAGCATGTGCATATTATATATGTATTCCCTGCATCCAAAAACTTCGCACATGCCTAATATATATGTGTGCGTGTGTGTGTCTTAAAATTCGAATACGATATATGCGCAGAATATATAAAACGCTGGGCCTTCGCTAGCCGTCCGTACGGCCGGTCCTGGGTCCCCCAAAACCAGGGTGTGTGGGTAGGGGGCATGTGTGTGAAACGCTGGGCCGGTACTGTGCTGCTTGTGTGCGTGCGCGCGCGCGCGTCTTAAAATTCGAATACGATGTTTCCGCAGCATATATATATATAAAACGCCGGGCCTCCGCTAGCCGTCCGTACGGCCGGTCGGTGTGCTGGGTCCCCCGGAACCAGGGGTTTAATTTCCCCTTAGTCGGAAGAGCTAGCCAGCTAGGTAGTTAGTCTGGGACCTTGAGCCTCACTTAATTAGGGATAGGGTTAAACTAACTAAAGATTTGACTCAATTTAGTTAAGTTAATTTTGGGTTAACTTTTTTTTTATAATAGAACAGTTAATTTAGAAGTAAAGAGGTGGACTAATTTCATTTTAATTTGATGTGATTTGATATGGAGTGAGTTAATCGATAATAACGATGGTTCAAATATCACATTTAATTTTTGACTTTTACATTTGTTGTCCATAATCACATGTCACACCACTATTCGCTTTTATTTTTTTACTTTTAAAAAAATATTTTAATAAATTATATAAAATAAATATAAAGACAAGATAATAAATTTTAATAAAAATTATCATTAAAACTATTAATTAAAATTTATAAATAATTTTTACTATTAAAAGTTTTTATTCATATTTATTATTTAGTTTTTTAAAAAAATTTACATATTTTTAGTAGATCCTATAAAATAAATCTATTGTCGGAATAGTAAACTTTTTAATAAAAATTATCATTAAAGCTACTAAATAAAAATTAAAATGATGAACATCAATGTTTACAAATAAAATTTGTTTTTATTTTAGATTTTTATTTTTACATTTTTAAAGTTTTTAATAGATTTTATAAAATAAATCTATTGTCAAAATAAAATTTTTAATAAGACTTATTATTAATACTACTAGTTAAAATTTAAAAGGATGAACATTAATGCTTATAATTAAAAGTTACTATTCAATTTTATCTTTTTTAAAAAAAATAAATATTTTTAATAGACTCTATAAAATAATTATATCATCAAAGTATAAAATTTATGATAAAAATTATCATTAATATTAGTAATTAAAATTTAAAATTGATGAACGTTAAGGATTAGAATTAAAAGTTAATATTAACGTTTATCTTTTTTTATTTTTTAAAAAATAAATATTTTTATTAGATTCTATAAAATAAATCTATTGTCAAAATAATAAGATTTTTGATAAAGAGTCAAATTAATACTACTTATAAAATTTTAAAATAAATGAATGTTACTTTTAGTGGTCAATTTTAACCTTTTTATTTTTTATTTTTTTAAATTTTCAAAATTAATTTTATAAAATAAATATACTGTCAAAATGATAAATTTTTTGAAAAATCATATTATTAATGCTACTAATTAAACTTTAAAAACATACTAAAACTTTTAAAATTTAAAATAAATCTACTTAAGAGTCGATTTACAAGGTTAATAAAAAAGACAGAGTTAACTTGTTAGTTCTGACCCTGAATAAACTAATACTGCTATCGAGAGAATGTTAGGGTTAACTTCGGATTAGAATCGGGTTAACTCGTGACTAACCCGCTATCAAAGCGGGCAGAGTCCTAAAATTTATCCTGAGTGACGCCAATTAAATAAAAGTCGACTGAGTGGAGTTACAAGCATCACTTGAATTTAAGCATGCACTGCAAGTGAAGCAGGTTTGATACTATTATCCTGTTTGTACTCTCTACAGGCAGATGCCAACGAAAAGAAATGCGTTACACGTGTAATAAGAATTAAAAAATAAAATTATACAATGTCATAAAAATACACGTTATATATATATATATATATGTTAGTCAAAGAAATGTGTTACACGCGTAATAAAAATTAAAAAATAAAATTATACAATGTCATAAAAATACATGTGATCAATATTTGTCACTACATTAGTCATATTGATTTTTAAATTTTAAAAATAAAATTAGTTTTTAGAAGTAAAAATATTTTAAAACGGTTGGATTGAATGTGAGTTTAATTTTTAAAGTCAACAAATTTAAAAGAATCATTTATTTTGAATATTATTTAACGATATGACATCTAATGATATCAAATGATTCAAAATTCATGATAATAAAATTTACATTCTCACCATTATCCTTAGGAATACATAAAAATATTCCTATCACTGTCTTTAGGAATATATAAAATTTAGTTCTAGTTAATATTTAGGGTCATTGACATCTAGAAAGATAAAATGAATTAAGAATCATTCGATTAAAGTTATATGAATTAAATTTATAGAAATCAATGTACACAACTAAGAAGTATGACTATCTCCAATACAAATACATAATGATTTGTAAATAGCTCAATGATATGAAAGAGAAAAATGACTTGAAAATTTATGTAATAGATCGGAAGACACATAACTGAATCGGAAGGAAAAAATAGACAATTCTAATTGAACCGGAGGGAAAAATTAGACAATTCTAACTGATTCAGAATTAAACCAGAGGAAAAAATGGATAATTTTAAATGAACTAGAGAAAAAATTCGGACAATTCTGAGTGAATCGGAGGAAAAAAATCAGACAAATCTAATTGAATCGGAGGAAAAAAATTGGACAATTCTAATTGAACCAGAGAAAAAAATCAGTCAATTCTAACTAAATCAGGAGAAAAAATTCAAACAATTCTTTTATTCTAATTGAATTTGACGAAAAAAATCGGACAACTTTAATTGAATCGGTGGACATATAATTGAATCGAACGAAAAAAATCAAACAATTCTAATTAAATTGGAAAAAAATTAGACAATACTAACTAAATTGAAGAAAAAAATTAGACAATATTCCTTTTATAATATACAGTATAGATGTATATTTGAGCTAAACACATAGTACCAATCTCTAAAATAGTATTAGAATTATTGAGTCATCGATTAAAGGTCAAGAGTAGAGAGGACTCCACTGTTATAAGTTTAATCATGACAAATTAACAGAGGTTGCACGCGTTTACTTGGATTATAACATTATTCTCATACCACATTAAAGTTATTGACAAAAATCTTATAGTGTATAGTTATGAGTGCTCCAATATTATTAATCATTTATTTTAATTTTATATTTCCAATGGTTTTGCGCATATATATAATATATTGGAGATCTCCACATGCATCTATATAATATTTCGTTTAAATTTAAAGATCAACCGTCGACGTACAATGGCTCCTATATATGGTTTTGTATATTTTCGTGGGGGAATTAAAGCAGTCATAATTATTCAACACAGTTGAGAACATTTTCTAATTAACTGATGATCCCTAAGTATGATGTTTTTAGAATAAAAAAGTCACTATTAATATTTTTTTATCATAATCCAGACAAATTCTAGACGATGACAGTGGCCTGTGTCAATTAATATTCCCTGCTAATTAAGCGCTTGGGCACGAATTCCATTACAAGTACCAAATTGGAAATATAGTTGTAAATTGTAATGGCAATGGTCTATGTGTTTACTACGTGTGAATTAATGTGTGGTCCTTATCCATTGGCGGTATTTGTTTCATTTTTAATGTTTTTATTTTATTACAATAGATAATTAATATGTTTTGTAGTTTTGAAATTTATTGTTAATATAGTTGTAATGGCAATATTACTATGAGTTTACAATTTCGCATGTTACATATATTATGTACACGTACATATTTTGAAGATTTAAAATTTAAAAATTTTTATAAATAAATTATCAAATAATATGAATTTGTAAAAAAAATCACTCATGATAACACGTTAACATGTATTCCACGGTGTAAAATCATATTGTGTAAATATATCATTTTTATTTATAATCATATCATTTTAGATAATCTTATATGACATTTATATATGCACTATTTCACTTTACGCAGCGATATATCTGTTAATATTTTTTAGAAATATTTTTTTTTATAAATTTACTTATAATAATGATTTATTTACAAATATTCTTAAATTTTAGTCAAATAAATAGAATAACAAATGGATGGAAGCGGAAACTTTCATTCCCATTTCTATTTTCGTTTTTTGGTCCGAAAGCAAAAAATGTAGGTGGAAGCGGAAACACCCACCCATTCTCGTTTCCATTTTTTGTCTCCAATAATTCCTATTGAAGATGGAAGCGGAAGGTGCCATTTCTATCTTCACACTTTTGGCAGCAACACATCGTGAAGGTTTATAATACTCTATGATCCAACCATAATATACTAATTAACCCTAAGACCAATACTATAAGTCCTAATTACACATAAACTAGTTTTTTCTGTTTTGTTTTTGGTCGACAACACAGAAACTAGTTGATCTTGTACTCGCTCGTTAGGAATAAATTAAATATTTGTCCCACAAATCAAATCGTTTACCTCATGATTTCCTTCCCAACAAGGGAAGGAAGCAAGGGAAACAAAGAAAATTAAGATAATTATTCCTTTTCAAGGACAGTTGAATAAACTAATTAGAATCTAATTATCTTCAATCAGATAATTAATACATGGCCAAAGTCACTAGGTAGCCCCTAGTTAGGCTTAATTTCTTCATGCAGCATACATGCCACCAGGAACATCATGCATCTTGTCCATCGCTAGTTACTAATGTTGCCTCGTCATAGAAAACAGATGTTAATAAGAGAACACTTAATTATCCTCCTCACACCGGCCATCTGTGCAGCGGCTATATATGCACGTGCATACATGCCGATCGATGTCTGACTGAGGAGAAGTAACACGTGACGTGCAACTAGCTAGCGGTCATTCTCACATTATACCTTTCATCCGTACGTACGATCATCGATGCTGATGACCCTGGAAGCCATTGGTCAAGTCAACCTCTCCAAGCTGCATGTGTAGGGCAGCATGCTGCCCGGTGGGTGTGGGTGGGGGATAGGATGCGGGTCTTGGCCGGGTTTGGACGTATCAGGCAATCAATTTGGACCGGCCCCAGATATGAACAATCCACCCCAGCTTTAACCAGTCCATAGTCGGCGAATATAGATAGGTTGGGCGCGATTGGGTTAACGTTGGGCCAACTCAGATTGCCCCACGTTCTGATCAAGTCTGGGAAGTGCTCACTCCCCCCTCTCTCTCTCTCTCTCTCTCTCTCTCTCTCTCTCTCTCTCTCTCTCTCTCTCTCTCTCTCTCTCTCTCTCTCAACTGCATTCGTTAGTGTTGATAAAACTCAAAGTAATTCACATAACTAATATGGGCCGAGTCCAAGACATATCTCTGCACAGTGAAAGCGGTTGACTTAAGTAGCGTCATAGAGGTGGAGTGTAGACTATTAGGCCCCATTTGAAAATCGGTTAGGGCCCGCTTGTTCGACTAACAAGGTCGAATAAACCTTAACCGGGTGCTGTGTGTGAGGGGGGGAGGCGGCCCGCCCCACGAAGCGGCCGACCGCCTCCCGACAATTCGTTTATCAAACAAGGCCTTAGAGTATATCCTTTAAGATCCACGGTCTAAGACCCAAGGACAACGGCGATGTCTTTTCCGAAGTCGAAGCGGAGATAGCCGTGGGATGACGACTCACCTACATGGACGAAGTGCAACGACCTTACCTTCACATGGCACAAGGACCTTCTCCTTATTCCTCCTCGATCACAGCATTGAGTAAAGAGAGGAAGATGGAGATGGGAGGAAGAGTGGGAGATGGAGGGCGATCCCCGTGGCCTCCTTGGTCATGTTGCTCTCTCTCTTTCTCATGCATAGAATAGAGAAAGGCAGTCTACACACACACACACAGCCGGCCTGCTCTCTCCTTCACAGTCCACCCGCACTCACACGTAGGGCAATGGTACGTGGTGCGACAGCGAGCAGGGTGGGGGTGAAGTGTGTTACAATGAGCTTCAACGGTGTCACAAGTAGGGGTCCGCCACGAGCAGGGTAGCAACGGCAGCAAGCTGCATCAGTGGTTGCCAGTAGTGTTGCGAGCAGCGACAACGGTGAGTAGGATCCCTGAGAGTGACTGTAGGGCTCGCATTGGTAAGTAGGGTAGCGTTGGAAGGGAGCAGTAGCCGATGGCTAGCAGGCAAAGGGGGCGCGGCTCTCTCTCCTCTCCTAGGTGCATCATGCATGCCCTTCCTCTCATCCCTACCCTCTTATTTGTAGAGACATGAAGTTGGAGAGCTAGAGTCCAAGCCATGCTTTGACATGGAGATTCTCCCAAGTGTTGAAGTCCCCGTGGGACTAGAAGAGGAAGAGAGGGAAGGGCGGCCGGCTGTGGTATAGGTCCAAGCCGAACTTGGAGATCAAAATGAGAAAACCCTCCCTTCCCTAGTCCATCATAATCTTACCCCAGGTGGGACTCCCACGTGGGCCGGCCGATGAAAGCCCAAGTCTCCATTAGACTTGGGTCCGTGACCCCCATGGGTTGCCCTTAATGGGCACCCAACTAATGGGCCGCAGACCCATATTGTAACATTTAGAAATATGCTGTTCATGTATGACCATTAATCATGCAAGTTACTATGTGATCATGCAAAGTACACGATCTTGGTTGACCACTCGTATATGATCATAGTATATATTCATCCTGAACGAAGGGAAAATTGATTGGTGAATAGGCGGTACCTTTAGATTTCCAAAAGATGAGATTAAGAAACCCCCCCCCCCCCGTCCATTTCTCTTTTATCAGATGAACAGAGAGCTGGGGAATTCTTATATAGTTTTTTTCCCCTTCAATACGGGGTGTAAGTGTGGTCGGTCAATGCGATTGAAAGTGACAGAGATGCGCATTTCCACGTACTTTGAACTTGATCTGCACATAATTTGCACATGAACAGATGCTGGGGCAAATCAAATAAAAGAGAAACTTAATTAATTAGTCATTCTGAATGTATGTTTGAGGTGGGGGAATATAATATTATGAATAAATATCCAGCCATGGTGCGGAACCCCACCCCTTCGATCCCCCCCACGTCGACCACTTTCTTCCGCATGCACCTCCCATGGCGTCCTCACTCTCCTCAAATAAGGGGGAGTGGCTGCGCAGTGCTTTCAGCCTTTTAATTTGGGTGGGGGCTGGGATGATCTGTATCCCAAAATCTCCCTCTCCAATCCCCACTCCCCTCACAGACACCCACCCACCCACCTGAAAGTGTGCAACAGCTGCATCATATGCAAGAGATCTCATCTCAACAGAACATACCACCCAATTAATGTACTCTCTTTCAGATAATTAATAATAATTTCCATATATATATATATATATATATATATATGTGATCACACAATTCATCAGCTACTCTCTAAGGATTGCATTCGGCAAACCGTCAAAATCTGTGTAGTCTGGCCGGCCGGGGTTCGCCTTTATCTCATGCCCCTACTAACAACCATTCGCACCCACTTAAGTAATCATAATACCAAATAATTAAATTGTTCATATTCTTAAATGCAATTAAGACTAGTTATAACAACAGAGAAGAGCAAAAGGGACTGCGATAAATAAGAAAGACTCTCTCTCTCTCTCTCTCTGGTCTTTATATCACCATAAACTCTCTCTGTCTCTTGCTTGCACACACTCACCTTAATTTTCACGAGGGGCCACATCAAATGCTGAGAGGATGTTCATATGTTTATACGGTTAATTCTAACCCCCTTAATCTAAGATGTCCTTTTTAAAGTATATAAAAAAACTCCATCTCTTAACTCAGGAGATCTCTTTTAAGGGTTAAACGCCGCCTCTGCTCTCTAATTAAGGACAATAATTACTTTTGGAGGACACAAACTTCCCTCACATCATTTACACCTTGTGTGATCTCTCTCTCTCTCTCTCTCCCCAACATACATATACACACGGGCACACGTACGAAAAACCTCTAAGTCTTGGAAGTTTTCTAATTAATATCCACTTAATTGAAAATTGCTCCGCCGCACATGTAGGGCTTGTTTAATAACCGTATGCATCACCTGCGGGTGACGTATTCGTCGGTCTCACGCCGATTTGGCAGGTCTCACGTCGATCTCGATTTGATAAAGTCTCGAACAATTCATTCTAACTATCTTTTAACAGAGGAAAATCCGATTTTCTCACTCGACCCTATGAGATCGAATAAGCCAACCAGAGGATGCCCCGCCCCAACCATAACCCGCTCGTTTATCAAACCGGCCCATAGAGTTCACAGATTTTTCATCTATACCTATGGACCCTTTTTATTTTCGAGTTAAGATAGAGGGAATAGTAAACCGATGTGAGAAAAAATTATAAGTCTCACAATTTTTTCTCACACACACGTCTCCCTAATTGAGGTAGAGTAACTTATTCAGGCGGTGGGACTCGAATAAGTCACCCCACCCTGGAAACAGAACGACCCATGAGATTTTGGAGGCTTTGGAATCTCGATTGAGAAAATTAACTTGTAGACCGAATATACCGAACGCTGTTTTACGAGGGAGGAGCTAAGCTCGCGGTGAGATTTGGTGACGTTTGTGTGACGCCTCACGCCACCGAGAACGTTTCTTGTAAGCCCACCAGTTCGCAACAACTGGAAAGCACTTCGTAGGGCCCCAACACAGAGGATACCCGAGTGCCCTCCCTGACGACGCCGGCCGGCCACAACCGAGGGAGCTCCTCCAATCTGCTGCCCCCTATAATTAATTGTAATGCAAGTGTTTTATATAAATACATATATATATAGAGAGAGAGAGAGAGAGAGAATGTCTATCTTATTTATTCTTCTTGTATAATTACTTCAGTACTGTCAGTTCTTATATCCTGACAAAGGACGAAAGGGGAGAGGTCTCCGTATATATCTAAGGAATTGGATAATTATATAATGAACAACAATAGGGAGCAAGAAATTAAACGACGACTACGAAGCATGGGGGTCTCAGTACGTACTTAGTATATAATTAAACCGTTCTCTTCATGTTATTAACACGCACGCTGTCGATCGAAAAGTCTGTGTCCATTTGGGGGAGCTGCATGTGGGCTGCAAATTATCATTTTAATCCCAGCAAGAAGAACTACACAATAAATAGAAGTCTGAAAGGTTTTAACTCTGAATCAGTTAGACGAAACGTGTACTCGATCGTGTCATTAGCGCCCAAGTTACTTCACAGTACGTACTTGAAAGAACTACTTTCCCTATACCTTTTGGCACTAAAATTAATTAAGGCTAGAATTAATTTGTTACGTACTGAAATATATGTTGGAGAAACAATAATGACTATCGCTGAAAAGTTTTGAAATTGATAATCCTCTAATTAATATAATTTGATCGTAGACATCTTCACTTACATTAGATAGCTGTCGTCGCACACACATGGACACGACATAATTAACACGCGGGAAACCTAGCTTTGAAGAAATGTACGTACTACATTGCTTCAAATTAAGATTTCGAATTCTATATAGTACTATTTAGTAATTTAGCTAGTATTCTTATACTTTTATATTGTAAACAATTAAGTTTCAATAATCACACTTCTCATATAAATTAATGCTTGCATATATATATATATAGACATATATATGTGCATATAATATTCGTAAGCTTTAATCTATATCTCACGCGTCCTCAAACATATCCTATTTGTAAAGCTTTCACCATATATATATATATATATCTCGTACGTGTGCCACTCAACACTCTTGCTGTGTCCAACAGATCATAAATCCTATGCTGGCATCGAAAACGGTGGGCCGTTCACTTCTTTGGATGATTTATCCACAAAGAACTTAAATATTCCTACGTTAATTAATTAGAACACTGTGGGCTCAAGCTTTTCCGTTATTCAAACAAAGCTCACATCACAAACGTCATTTAATATAGTGATCCCACGGCATCATTTTTTCAATTTCTTGTTCATCTATGCAGTCCATATATACCTTGGAAATGTGAATGAGAATTTCAGGGCAACAACCATGCATGTATCTCTGCCCATTTCAACGAATACTTAAATAATAATAATAATAAAGAAAAAAAAGTAGAATAAACAGGGCTAAAAGAAGTGGGAGCACTGCCTAGTGCTCGCATCCCTTCACCAACCAACCCGCCTCACCCAGCAGTGCTTCCTCACTCCCTCCCTCCCTCCCTCCCTCCCCCATGGCTTCCGAGGCTCGACCTCGCCTCCTCCTCATCCACATTCTCCTCCTGATCTGTGCAGGCTTCCTCCCTCTGCAATCCATCTCAAGGCCTCTGGAGAAGGAACAAGACGACTACATGAGATGGGTGAGATGGAACGTGGAGAAGTTGAGGCAGAGTGGCGTGGAGACCATGAGCAGCAGGAGTGATAAGCTGGATAAGCAAGTGTCCCCGGGCTCCTCCACGGGCCTCGACCTGAAGCTTGAGAGAGCAGAGGCCTCAAGGGTGAGGTATACTGTTAGCCAGGATGGAGGGGGCGACTTCAGGAGCATAAGAGAGGCCCTCGATGCCATCCCCAAGAACAATGCCAGGAGAGTCATACTGGATATCAGGCCAGGGATTTACAGGTGATCTGCTAACTGCTGACCTTTATCTTCTGCTGCTGCTGCAATCCATCCCAAGCCCCCCCCCCCCCCACACACACACACACAAAAACAAAAAAATAATAAGAGAGGCTATATATTCTCTCTTTTCATCTTTGATCATGAGTAATTAATCACTCTTTTCACAATATGCATGTAATAATTGTGGGGTTTCAGGGAGAAGGTGGTGATACCAAAGACGATGCCATTCGTCACCTTCTTCGGGGATGCCTCGAGCCGGCCGGTCCTGACGGGGAACGACACTGCCGCCACCAAGGGGAAGGACGGCAAGCCCATGAAGACGTTCCACAGCGCCACCGTGGCTGTCAATGGGGACTACTTCATGGCTGTCAACATTGTGTTTGAGGTGATCCATGTGCCCATCATCTCAATTCCTCTTGTAAAAGGCACAGTGGCTCATGATACATGAGGAGGCTTAATTGCCCCACTACCTGGCTGCTGTGTCCATCTCTTGATTCCCACCTCTACACTCATCTGTACGTAACAAGCATTCGCAGTGATCTGTTGTTTCCTGTCTCCGTGCATGCATGTTAATCTCGTCAGCTTTCTACCTCATGTTAATTTCAGCCATGTCCGTCTCCGTATCCGTCAGTTCCCAATACGGTGATCAATTAATTTGTTTACTTCTTTTCATCTAACTACAATAATATTGCTCAAGTTCTTCTGCTTCTATAAATATATCTGTGCTACGGATATATATATCTTTATATATGTTTCTAATTAATTATTAACCTGTGTTTCATGTACGTTTCTCGATCGGGCAGAACACAGCACCCTACCCAGAGAAGGGTGAGAAGGGAGGCCAGGCAGTGGCGCTCAGGATCTCGGGGAACAAGGCGGCGTTCCACAACTGCAGTTTCCTGGGTGCGCAGGATACCCTGTATGACCACAAAGGCCTCCACTACTTCAAGAGCTGCTTCATCCAGGGCTCTGTGGACTTCATCTTTGGATATGGGAGATCCTTCTATGAAGTGAGTGAGCCCCTTTTATTATTAACAGCTCTGGCAGCTAGCTAGCACACACACATATCCTCTATATTATATATATATTTCCTTCTTTTCTCAGACATCTTTCCAACAACTAATCAAACAACAGAACAGTGGCTCAAATTAACACAACGGTAACAAAGGATGGTCTTTTTTTTTTCTTCACCACTGTGGTTTAGACGTTTGATATATATATATATATATATGCATGTTTTGAAATTGTTCATGAGGGAATAAAATTACAGGAAACAAACCCAGTTTTGTTTAGTACTTATTTCTTTCGTACGTTGTGGGCCGGGTTGACCTAGACATACAGATAGATTGGCAAAGCATAGTGACTGCTACATCAATGGGACACCCCCACTTCTTCTTGTCTACTATTCCACTATGAGTGAGACTACAATGGTGCTCTCTTGTATATGGGCGCACTGCAGGAGTGCTACTTGAACTCCATCACCAAGAGGGTGGCATCACTGACCGCACAGAAGCGCAGCCGTAGATCAATGGACAGCGGGTTCTCCTTTGTGAACAGCACCGTCACCGGGAGCGGTCCGGTGTACCTGGGGCGGGCGTGGGGCGACAGCTCGAGGGTCGTCTTCGCCTACACCTTCATGGACAAGCTGGTGATCCCTCAGGGGTGGAACAGTTGGCGCGTCCGACGGCCGGAGTCGTAAGATCTAACGGCCACATTTGATTGATTGATTAATTAGTTGATTTTTCCCTCCTCGTCATGTTTTTGTTTTGTGTTATTAGGAGTGGACTGTATTATGGAGAGTACAAATGCAGTGGCCCGGGAGCAGACTGGACAGGACGAGTCAGCTGGGCCCATTTGCTCACGGATGAGAGGCCCAGCCCTTTCTGGGGACCTATTACGTTGAGGGGGCTAGTTGGCTTCTGGACCCTCCACCAACTCCAACTGCTTGAAGTTTGAGTCATCCCGTCGCTTCCAACGTTCTGTTCCCTTCATGATCGTGGTCGTGTTTGCTGTGCTTGTGCTTGTGAAGTTGTGCTCGTGGTGGGGAAATAAAGAACTTAATTGGGATGTGTCATTATGGGTTTGGGCTAGCAATTGGATGGACCACTTAATTGTGATGTGTCATATATGGGCTTGGGGTAGCAATTGGATGGATCACTACATGAGCCCCCTCCCATTAAGAACCTCTCTCTCTCTCTCTCTCTCTCTCTCTCTCTCTCTGTGTGTGTGTGTGTGTGTGTGTGTGTGTGTGACAAAGGTATGAAGGGTCTCTGTAGAATGGGTTGAGAAGGTACGCTATTAGGTATCTTCATGCATGGGAGTGCAGCAGCACTGATGCTTTGTAATGGCATTACAATGACATTTTTATGGCATGTTACACGTACGTGTTGACATTGCTTCTTGTGAGGGGCTTCCAGAAATTTTCTTTTCCTCCTGGTCATTTCTTCAGGGGTTAAGCTGTTTTCTTCTTCCAACAAGAATATATCCGTAAGGAACTCGAAGGGATTTTTACATAGATAATCTATAAAAGTTTCATTCAGGTAATTTTGTCAATGGAAAAAATTTGGACTACAATAATATTATAAATACACTTTTACAGAGAACATATCTTGGATATCGTTTTTAATTAATCTGATAAATACTCCTCATGCAGTAACGTAATTCCCAGAGAGACATCAAAAATAAGTGACTGTGAATTTTATTTCTCTAAAAAAAAGATTATCAACGTCATAGATATACGATAATTAAGAGATACTTTTACCTAATTATAAAATAATATTTCCAAATCCGAAAAAGAGTTAATACGGCTGACAGCTCGGCACGGACAGCTACGAGGTTGTGGCAGAGGCCTCTCCCTTCCCCACCCCCGCAGGCGGGCAGCGTCGTCTCCCTCGAGGTGGGTGGTGGTGGTGGTGACGACGCCTCCAGGCGCCTCTCTGGGACGATGACGGCGGCCTCCGCCCAACTTCTCTTTTCGACCCGTCATCACAACACCTCCTCTTCTCTTCACAACAATCCGCATCGCTCCGGCGGCAGGACCCCCCGTCATCTCGTTGCCTGCCAAGCCAAGAGGCGAGCCGCCACCACCTCCTCCGAATTCGGAGTCCTCCTCCAGTCCTGCATAGACGCCCGGTCACTGGAGGATGGTAGGGAGCTCCACGCCCGCATCCGCGAAGCTGGGTTCGAGAAGAACCGCGACCTGCTGCCCAGGCTCATCAAGCTGTACTCCGTTTGTGGGCGAGCCGACGAAGCCCGCCAACTGTTCGATGGAATTCCCCAAAGAAATGCCAATGTGTACTTGTGGACCTCGATGGTGTCTACATACGTGGAGAACGGTCTGCCCAGTGAAGCTCTCGGGCTCTTCTGTGACATGCTCCGTCGGGGCGTGAGACCAGACTGGGTCACCTTCTTGGCGTTGTTAAGAGCTTCTGCTGATTTGGGCGCTTTTGGTTTAACAGTTCAGTTGCATGGCTTGGCAACTAAATTTGGACATGCGTCTCAATTGTCAGTGGTGAATACGCTCGTTCATGTTTATGGGTCTCTTGGTGACCTCGTGTCGGCACGCCGGATATTTGAGAAGGAAGCTGCGAGAGATGTCATCTCCTGGACTTCACTTATCCATGCTTTTTCTCGTCTTGGAAACCATGCCGACTCCTTAATTATGTTCTCTAGAATGCAATCTGAAGATGGCTTGAAACCTAATGGATTCACAGTTGTTTCAGTGCTGCCTGCATGCAGTTTCTTTTCTTGCTTGAGGAAAGGCCAAGCTATCCATGCATACGTTATTCGGAACGGGTTTGAAAAGAGTTTGGTTGTTGGTTCTGCTCTAGTTTCAATGTATGCTAGGTGCGGAGATCCTGATCATGCCTTCATTGTGTTCAACAACTTTGAAGTGCATAATGTTGTTCTCTGGACTTCAATGATTGAAGCCTTTTCAATTAATGGAAAATTTGATGAGGCCTTTAATTTATTCCTGTCGATGCAAGGTATGGGATTGAGGCCTAATTCCATCACTTTGTTAGTAATCCTCGCTGCCTGTAGCCATGGTGGGTTTGTAAGAGAGGGCTGGGAGATATTTGAGACAATGGGAGATAAGTTTGGTATCAGCCCTCAAGTTGAGCATCATGCTTGCATTGTGGATATGCTGGGGAGGGCAGGGAGACTCGATGAAGCGGAGAAATTCATTGAAAGCATGAATGCAAGACCAACTGGGAGTATGCTTGGATCTTTGCTTGGAGCATGTCAGGTGTACCGCAACATAGAGCTTGGTGAAAGAATGGCTTGCAGGCTTTTTGAGCTTGAGCCCGATGATGCTACGAATTATGTAATGCTTTCTAATCTATATGCATTGGTAGGGAGATGGGATGATGTGGGGAAAATTAGGAGACTAATGGTTCATAAAGGGTTGGCAAAGAGTGCAGGGTGTAGTTGGATTGAAATAAGGAATACAACTTATGTGTTTGGAGCACATGATCGATCACAGTTCGAGTCAGACAGCATCTATAAGATGCTAGAGGAATTAAGTGATCTAATCATCAAAGCAGGTTATGTGCCATCTACTAGATGTGTGCTGCTTGATGTTGAGGACGATGATAAGAAGAATTTGCTTTGCAGCCACAGTGAGAGACTGGCTATTGCTTTTGGCTTGTTGAAAGCTCCTCCATCGGTTCCAATTAGAATTATAAAGAATCTTCGAGTATGTGAGGACTGCCATGAAGCTATCAAGCTTATATCCAAGGTTGTTTCTAGAAAATTCATTATTAGGGACACAAATCGATTTCATCATTTCTCTCAAGGTTCATGTTCCTGTAGGAACTACTGGTAAAACATCTCTTAAAGGGAGAAAGCGAACTGCTTTTGCTTAGGGAAACCATTTTCTGATTCTCGACCATGATCCTTGATTGTGTCTCATGGAAAACTGTAAGGGACTCTGGCAAGCTGGTGAGAGAAACTGTAGATATTTCCATTATCTGGAAAAAGAAGAGGGTTTAGTTCTTCTATATCCATTTGGCATATGGTAGACTCTTTGATCTGTAAACTTTGGAGAAGTTTGGCAGAAGGTATAGAACTTGTTGATTAAACTGGAACCATCACAGCTAGACATTTGAAAGAGGTTCTTATGAAGCAAGAGTATGATCAAGGAGAGAGCTGCAGGACAAGGTTAACTCCATAACTGGGCAGGAAATATTATGCACCTGTTTTCAAATATGGCATACTTCGGTAACCTTGCAACAAAAATCATTTTTTTCTCAACAGCGGACTTTCAATTTTCTGCTTTTGCCCAACCCTTTTGCTCGTCATGCTATGGAATTCTTCCATCTGCAAAGGGGCCTTCATACTGTTGCTACCCGGCAAATCCAGAAGCGACTGCATCCATGATGTTTAGGAGCTTCTAGGAATGTCATGAAATTTGAGACATCATTTTTCAGCCATCTGTATCATTTATTATTGTCTACCACATGACATGATTTCAAACTGCAAGAGTGTAATCTACAAATCATTTGACATTCAAAAAAGAAAAAGGATAAGATTTGTTGTACAATTCTACGAACAGCAAGAAACATCCGTAGTGTATACAACAAAAGAAAATTGTGTTGTCGGTTCCCCGGCACCAACAGCCTGCCGACGATGCAACCCCCACCCTGTGCCCTCCACCTCCCCACCGGACTGCCCCCTTCAAGCTCGCCCCCCTCCCCCTCCCTCCAGGTTGCCGCCTCTCATCTTCGGGCCACTGCCGCCTCTCCCCGACGGATCTCGGCCCTGCTGGACGGCACCGCCACCATTGCGTTTAGAGTTTGGGAAACCCCATCGAGGAGAGGAAGAAGATGACTTCCTTTGAGTTTAAAAATAAAAAAATTCGATTGGACTTATCTGGGGCATGGTGGGGGGGTTAGGCTGCAGAGGGTGGGGGTTCCGATTGGGGAGGGGGGGCTGCGGCAGGGTGGAGGGGTCTGGCCTGGGGAGGGAGGTGCTGTGGCATGGTGGGGGGTGGGGGGGGGGGGTTCTGGCGGGGGGGAGGGACTGCGGCCTACGACATGGTGCAGGGGAGCTGGGTGGGGGGGTGCAGGGTGGAGAAGGTGGCGGTGGCGGCTACAAAGAGGGGAGAGTTGTACGGGGTATGGGGTGAGAGTCAGGAGAGAGAGGGTGTGAGTTGGGAGAATGGGGTAGGGGTGGTACCCAGCGACTGGAGGTGCCGGTGTGGTCAGAGGTGCTGCAAGGGTGGCGGCAATGTTGGGGCATATCAATTAGATGTTCTTTAATTTAATGTTCCAATACGACCGGAGAGGTGAGAGTGACCTATGGGAACTAACAGAATCCAAATCAAATTCTTAGTTTGAACTCGGTACTCACAATATTCTTTTCCAAACTAAGTTAGTTGAAAACCGAATAACTTGGTTTGGAACATTTGAAATCTGAAATATCTGATCGATCGGCGTGCCGATTGTTCGAACATGCTCGGAGAGATGAGAGTGATCCGTGAGAGCTGACAGAATCCAAATCAGATTTTCGGTTTGTGCTCGTCACTCAAACTACCATTTTCCTCTCCCTCCCCGCCACCGCTTAGATGCCGCCGTTGCCCCCGCACCAACAGCCCGCCGATGATGCAACCTGCGCCCTCCACCTCCCCTCCAGAAACCCCCCCCCTTCAAGCTCGCCCCCCTCCCTCCAGGCTGCCGCCTCTCATCTCCAGGCCGCTACCGCCTCTCCCCGACAGAGCCCGGCCCTACGGGACGGTGCCGCCACCATTGTGTTTAGGGTTTGGGAAACCCCGTCGAGGAGAGGAAGAAGATGACTTCCTTTGAGTTTCAACCCTAAAGTCTCAGTTAATTGTTTATATACTATATTCAATATGTTATTTCTGCTTTAAGATTTCATTTAGCTTTTTTTGCAAATAATTCAGACCCTAAGAGAGATAACCGTAGGCATTTTCGTCTTTTCTCACGTCTGGTTAAGCCTGACCATGGTTAGGTTGATGGGCGGTAACGGGAGATTACGGCGATGGTATATTTGTAAATTTTTCAAAATAGTGGTGATATATATGCTAATACGTTTCCAGGAATGATATGTCTACAATTTCCCCTGTAACAATGATTTTCGTGCAAAAAACCCTTATAAATATCTTTGTTTTCTTGGAGATTCCTTGGTTTTGCTGAATTTACGGATCACATGATTGGGCACTATCTTTGATGAATCTGAATTGTCTCGTAGTATGTTGAGATATGTTTATCTGACACACGGCTTTATCTAGGTTAAAGGAACAGTTTTCAGTACAGACCTGAATGGAGCTGTAGTCGAAGTTACTGCAAAGTCCTCAGCATTTTTGCCTGTCCAAGAAGCATGTATTTACAGAGTTAAGCATGTAGCCGAAGCTGGCATATCTTCAGGTTTCGAGGGTGAATTTGTTATAGTCAACGAGAGTGAAGCAGATGATAGCTTGATCTTACATTTGCGACTGCTCCAGTATCAGCTTGCATGGGAACGGTGTAGGAAGCTTCAGGCTGAAGATATTGTCGTGAAGGGTAAGGTGGGAACTTTGATATGCTTTGTTTCATAGACTTTTGGTCATTTAACACTGAACATGGTTCTTGTGACCAATTGTGCAACATTTTGACAATGAAACCTAGTTTGCTGACCAAGCTTTTGTTTATTGATTATTGTGACTCACAGTTTCATTTGTTTTTTTGACAACCATTGATAGATATCATAATTGCATTCTTGTAACACTAAACCTAGAAACTATGTTGTTCTTCATGCCAACCACATAACAACCCCAAGTTGTGATTTAATATCCATGGTTTGCAGGATTGTAGATGTTCCTAAATGTTTAAATTAAAAGAAGAAGAAAAAAGGAAGCTTCCCAGCATGCATGCACTGGGTGGAACTTATGTCTGTGTGTGTGAATTCCGCTCAGAATTCACGTGCGTGGGCATGAGAGCTCTCTGGGCATTCCTGCCCAGCCGAGCACATGGCTGGGCCATTTGATCAAAGCCCAGCCTTGATCAAATGGCTCAGATTTTGTCAGTTTTTTAATATGTATCCTCCTTGCATTACCTCTTTACTTGACTGTGAATTTTGCATGCCGAAGTCACACAGCACCCAAATTACCTTCTAATCTTTTTTAACCTTTGAATTTCTATTCATGATATTGGGCGGTCAAAAATGTGCTAACACAAAACTGTCCCGTCTCTTGGTAGCAGGAATCCATCCTATATATATCTTTCAGTTCATCTTTCCTGTGGCACATTGTTTGGACATGCGGTTATTGTGATCAACATGGGCCGGTCGGCTGTCATTGAATTCCAAAAGGTCTAATTGCTGGTCATGACTCCTCCTTCCCAGGCCCAGGTCCCAACTCTCCTCTGCCTTCCCTCTTTTAAAACCCCCACCTCACCTAACCCTCATGCCTCGCCAGCCATTGAAAACTACTGTCGCTGCCAGATCTGGCCCAAATCAGCTGACCAGCTCGGCCCAGGGCTGGCTGATCCTGATCCAATCTGGATCTGGGGATCATTTGACACATGGGAGAAGATGTCAATACCAAAAGCCATGCATTATGTTGGCTGAAGTATTTTGGCCTGCCTTGGTGCTGCTCTAAGGGATTGTCGTTGTTGAATCCACAAAACCGCGGTGTTGAGATACACAGGCCCAGAGTCATAAGCACATGAACCACAACTGATTTAAATATTTGGCAGCTTGAAGAAATCAGATACTAATGGGGAAAAGGTATTGTTTGTTGATTACTCTGAGAAACAACTGCGTGTGGAAATCAGGTGTTAATGGGGAAAAGGCACTAAAAGAGCTTCTTGGAATGTCATGAAATTTGAGACATCATTTTTTTGTCATCTGTATCATTTGTTATTGTCTACCACATGGCATGATTTCAAACTAGAAGAGCAAGCATGGAGAGGATGGCAAAGCTAGAATCCACTCCCTCTTCTATTCCACATCACATTGCATCCCATTCAACATGCGCGAACACTGTTCAAGAAAGTAATCACTTATTTGACGGGTATTGTTATCTTCTAATAACATCGTCCATTTTCTTCTGAATTTTCTGTTTTCTTTTAAAGTTGGCCTGCTTATACTATTTCTCTCTCTCTAGAAAGAAGAAAAATATGCTCCAATGTTGATGCCACCATGCTCTATCTAGTTCACAAATGCTAGACAGCTTTTACTTAAAAGGGATTTCTTACAACAGTTTTGTTGACATTGTTTGGCAGACCGATGCGATTACTTTCAGTGCAAAGAACAAGACCACAACAGACACTGCAGACATGAACTTTACGTGGGCTGATGGCTCTCAGGACAGACATCTGCGGACACAATTCCCAGTCATAAAAGAAGAAAATTTAAATGCCCGAGTTCACTACTCATTTCACAAGTTCTGATATAGAAAACATCCCCCAGTGAGCAGCGTAAATCCCCGGGGCTTCTTGCTCTGGATCTCCAGTGATGTCGACAGAGCGGCTTCGTCCTACAATTTTGTCCACCAGCCACCGAGAGGTTGTCGAGCTCTCCGTCTCCTCCTCATTGCCTCTCATCACAGCAGGGCCACCGCCATTGCGCTGCCCAAATTCAGCAGCCACCAGACTGCTGCCTCCTTGTCCTGCAAAAAAGGCTCTCAAGAACAAGATCAGTGAAGCCATCTTGACTGACTGCCCCTGCATGCGGAAACCGCCAGCGGGGGGGGGGGGGGGGGGGTGGGGGGGGGCTGTGCTTTTTATGTATGTGTGTGCTGGCTATTTATTGTTTCTGAGAAAGAAAAGAAAGAAAGAGAGAAAGAAATGCCTGTAACGTGAGTAACCTACCTGTTCACTCAAACGAGACTCTTGCATTATATTTGCAGGTTCTGGGGGTTGGCCATCTACTACTCCTCTCTCGGATGGGTCAGCGGCAGTTGGCCCACCTTCGGACGATCCGGTTACGTGACAGTTTACTTGCGGGTTAACGCTATTCGTTTTAATGAGCTTTTCATTCTTCATTTCAGTGGGATGGGACGGACAGGCAGGAGGAGGTACTTATTAATTTATAATTAATTAATTACCCAGGAATGGGATGGGGCCATGGGAGGAGCCATGGACGTTGTGTACTCGGTCCAGATGGAGGGTGTTAGGCTTTTAACAAACTAATAATTTCCACCTAAAATGAAGAATTGAGGTCATTATTGAAATGTCTTTATTTAAACCCTTGTAATAATAAAACCGTTTTTTTTTCTGGGAAGAAATGGGTTCATTCCAAGGAGCATGGGAGTATCGCCATATCTCCCTCCTCATATTTATTAAAATATCTTCTCGAAAGACGTTCTGATCGGAATGAATGATGGTGAAGTGAACGGGAAATAGAGAAAATACCTTCCTACAAAAGAGAACTTATTAGTTTTACTTTTGTTTTTTTTCTTGGAAAAGACTATATATATATATATATTTGAAAATCTATACCCTACAGCGGTGGGGCCAGTGGCCTCGTTTGGTGGGTTCTCCACAGATCCGGTATCGGATCCCCATCAGGGATCGATTGGGTTCTAGGTCCCGACTCCGGTCCATCTGCCCCATCCCTCGCTCTCCTCCTCTCCATCTCTTCCCGTCTCTCTCTCTCTCCATCTCTCCCGCTGGCAAGGTATCATCTCTTCTGGTGTCGGCGACGGGGGTTCCTCCGTAGGTAAGTTGTGAAGCCCCATCCTTCTTCCACCTCTCTCCCTCCTCGTTCTCGCTTGGGTCCTTCTACCTGGCCTGCCCGTAAAACCCTTTGTTCTGCCTTCTCTAATCTTCTGCTCCAGTTCGTGCTCTCCCGTCAGAAGGAACCTGCTCTTCAAGGAAAGAAAGATCGTTTCTTTGGATTGTCAGGACAAAGGGGATGGGCAGATGCTGCTTTCTTGGTTTCCGGGCAATTCCCTCTGGCAGGATTCCTACATAAGGATTCCGAGTCCTTGAATAGGCAGTGATGGGAGAGTTGAGCGGGGGGAACATAACAATTGAAAAGGGAAGAAGAGATGAGGAAGAACAGAGAGAAGAAGAGTAACAAGAAGCTGGAGCCAACTGTGTTGCTGCTATCGCAGCGCACCTCTGTATTTATACTATTTACAGGACCCCGATGAACTATGTCACAACAGTTGGCAAGTCTCCCCCAAACTTGTAAGTAATTCTGCTATACAAGAAGAAATTAAAGAATTACAATTCTTAATCTATTTTTCCTAGATTGCCATGTCGTTGTTTGTTGAATGGCCGTTATAGCCGTTGTTTCTTGATCTCATTCTCTTGCCAGTCCATCATAGAGTCTCAGAGTCTGTTAAGTCCTTCGCACAGCATGATAGGAGTCTTCATAAGAATATTAGTAAGTGCATCAACATTAGCAATGATACATATAAACGTCTAGTAGTTGTTCACTGACGACATTAGGAGTTCTAGGAGGGTGATTATGTGATGATTCACTTGAGATCTGAGTGACTTCTTTCGAGATTGGCTAAGAAACTGCAAGAACGCGGTGTCGGCCCCTTTAAAATTTTGAAACGGATTGGATTGAATGTATATGTTGTGGACCTCCCACCAGAGTTAGGGATCAGTTCTATCTTTAATGTATCAGATTTGACAGTATATCGAGAGCCACCAATAATACCTAGTGATTCGTTCGAGCCTTCCCCTCCCATTGAGAGTGAGCCCACACACGAGTGTCCATCGGCCACATTTCCAATGCTACGCGAGCAAATTGATAGCATCTTAGACGAGCAAGTCATTTTCATGAGAGATCGAGTACTCCAGCGCTACGTTGTTCGTTGGAGAGGTCAGTCATCGTCAGAGGATTCATGAATTACTAGAAAAGAGTTGCAAAGTATTGATCCGGACTTATTGGAGCAGTACCAGAGTCACAATAACCCTCACTCGACATGATCGAGCTCTTAACATCCCGAGAGAGCTTGTGGAGATATAGTGATCACCCACGTGCGGCGATAATGATGGTCTATCCCGAGAACTCCAGTATCCTTGTGGTTGGGCATTTTCGAGCTTAGATGACACCGCATTCTTGGAGTTTTCTCACTTATTCTATATTTGTCATTTTTTTTAGAGAGCTAGTTGATATTTTTATAATGATGTAATCCACTTTAGACATTTTGTTAAATTTTGTGATAATTCTATAATATTTTCATTGTGTCGGAGTGTTACTGTCATTCTGACATAGATATGACTTTATTATATTTTTTATCTTTTAAAAGGTTCCTATTTTGCTCAATGGAAAAGAAACATATGAAATGTCGAAGAATGTTCTTCGAATCCTACTAGTTATCTGTCTCGGACGAGATCAATTCACATGAGGTGGACCGATCCGATCAAAGAGAGTTACATGTCCAAGATAGATAATAAGAATGTCTTTTAAGTGGATGCCCTAATATCCTCCTCGTGAGGAGTGCCCTGAGAGAGAGAGAGGGAGGGTGAGAGGCCTCAGAAATATCGCCGTCTGTCTTGTCTCTTCCCCACGTCTCTTCTCTCTCTCTCTTTCGCCTTCGTACTTCTCTTTTCTCTCCATCATCAACTTCACTTAGTCCTCACAATTATCCGTTTAAAATTTGAACCGAATTCGAATTCGTATTCGTTTAATCAGATAATTATTCGAATAAAATATTCAATGGATAATTTAATCAGATATCAGATATTCGATTATTAATCAGATTCGAATTTGGATATTGAGATATCCGTGTTAGATATTATCCGACTGAATATGAACTCTTAGATAAAAATCTAAGGATACATATATTTTATATATAATTAACTCAAATCTTAATATATTATTTGATTATTCTTTTTTATCTTTTTTATCTCAAAATATAATTTAAAAATAAGAGATTCACTTACACTGATTTGATAAGTTGTCTCCTATTTTTTAAGAATGAAATCTAATCTTTTGATAATATCTCTTAAAATAAAAATAATTTTTACTCTTTCTTTTTTTTTGAGAAAATAACATACGACGATCTAACACGGCTCTCATAACTCACGTCTAAATAGACTTAATAATTTTCTATTTAAAATTTGAATCGAATTTGAATTCTTATTAATTTGATAATTATTTAAATAAAATATCTGATGAATAATTTAATTATTAATTAAATAACTTAATTATTAATCAAATATAAATTTAACTATTCAAATATCACACTATCTTATCCGATTCGTTTACATGCCTACCTCCAACCCCCCCCCCCCCCCCACCTCCTCCTTCCTTCTACAGCCGCCGCCCTTCTCACCCTCCCCAGTCCACTGCAACACCGCGACAGAGAGACCCCGCCGCCACCTCCGCCACCGCGTCGCTCGCCACCCCGCCCGCTGTCGTTGCTAGCCGACTGCACGCCACAACGCGACCGTCCATCGAAGACGCCGCCGCCCGTCTCCGCCTCCTCCTCCCTCGCCGTAACCTCCGCAGAACCACCACCGGCCACCATTCTACCTTGCTTCTTCCTCCCCCACGTTTTCCTCTTCCTCTTCTGTTCTGCCATTTAAGAACCCAGCCCCATCGCCCTCTCCTCCTCCCTGTTCTCCCTCCCCCCCCGTGCGAAGACCGCCACCAGATCCACACCCATCGCCCCCATCAAAGCACCCTCAGCTCGGCCGCCCGTCGCCTGCACCATCACCGGCGACCCTAGCTGCGATCTCCACCGCCGTCTGCACAAGCCGACCGCCATAGCTGTGCCTCAGCCACCATCGCTCAACCCCGGCGACAGGGGCTCGCCACCCAGCCGCTCACATTATCTGCCCCTGGACCCGCTGCCCCGACGGCCACTTTGCCCCTGTCGGCTGCTAGCCTCACCGCCGCGAAGCACAGCCCCGTCGCTCGCTGTCGCCACCGTCTCTTCCTTCTCTCTTCCCCCGCCTCTTCATCGGGCAGGGGCTGAAGCGTGGACGAACCCGGCTAGGGGGCAGCCCATTCGCAGGTCCAGCAACAGGGGTCCAACCCCTCTGGTGTAACGTGGCCCTAACGGTCGGGTCTGCTCGAGCGACCTCCACCGGCGCGCCGTCGTCAAGTTCTCCAGGTTGACTGCGTCCTCTCCACCACATATTCACTTGGGTAGCTTCTATGTCGTATTTGTTATATCGTTGATTGCCCTGTTCATTATGATGCTTCAGCTTGCTCGTGTAGGATGAGTGAGTGCCGGATCTCATTTTATTAAATATTGTGAGAATTGTCGGTGGTGAGCAATTACATGTGAGGTCCCTTATTCGTCCCATCCTGTCTCATCTGATATATTTGATAGATTGAACGACCCTATCTCACACGGTGGTTCCTAAACTACCAACGATCCGCTGTTAGAGTTTGTCTAGACGATACTCGTGCTTGCTTATTTTCCGAATACATATATTTACTTTCTTGAACTCATAGCGTGGCTGGACATTGCTTAATGTTTATGTGCACTCGATTAACTTTGGCGCGCTTGCTATGTTGTCCCGCATCAATTTTGATCCAGATACCAGACGGACTTGCTCATCCAACAATCCCTTGAAACAATATGTATGTCCCAACCAAGAGAAAGACATGGTCATATCTTTGATATTAAGGACTATGTCCCCCAAAAGTTGCAGCCAAGTAGCACCCAATACAATATCAATACCTCCCAATGGTAAAATTAAGAAATCAAGGGTGAAAGATATACCAGGAAGCTGAAGAAGTATATCAGAGCACATGCCCTCAGAATACACATGTTGTCCAGAAGCCAACTTGACTGACTGTTGGCTGCTGCTAGAAATTGGAAGACCCAATGCTTGAACAACAGAGGGATCAATAAAATTGTGGGTACTGCCATTGTCAATCAAAACTAACAGTGAGGACCCAGCTATCTGTCCACGAATCCTCATAGTACCTGGAGAAGACAGTCCACTGACGGATTGAGATGAGATGGAAGGTGTGCTGTCAAGGAGCAAACTCTGGTCCAATACTTGGTCAGCTGGAAAGTCAGGAGAATCTAAACCATAATCTTCTACTTCTGGTAATAATTGAATCATAAATAATTTCTGAGCCTTACATTTGTGACCATGAATCCACTTTTCATCACAATTGAAACAAAGATCTTTGGCTTTCCTTTCTTGCAATTGATGGCTTTAGCTTTCGGACCTGTGGAAAGGCCGGCCAAGGAGTAGGTAACAAAGGAGGAAGGGAGGATGGCTGACCCCCAAAATGCCTCCTCGAGAGAACCTTAACCTCTTGTATCCGAGCCAGCTCCATGGCTTGTATCAGAGATTGTGTTCTAAACGATCTCACCTCATTGGCAAGTTTATCCTTCAACCCACTCAAATAAGTGCCCAATAAGTGTTCCTCTGGTACCCGTGAGATTTTGTTACAAAGCTTTTCGAATTACCGTTAATATTCGAGGACAGATCCAGTTTGTTTGAGTTTTGTCAACATACCATGCGAGTCTAGATGTGAGATTGACCCAAACCTTGCATCTAAGGCCTTCAAAAAATCTGACCAAGAAATGTGTTCTTGTGTTGATGTGTAGTGCCAAAACCACTCAAGAGCATCACCTTCCAGATAGAAAGAAGCTGTCGAGATTTTGTGTACTTCTGGAATTCTATTACAGTCAAAGAAATGGTTTGCTTTGAACTTCCACTCCGTCGGATCAGTGGATCCGTCATAACGAGGAAAATCATGCATTTTAGGTCGAAATGGAGAGAAATTATCTGATCTATCATTTCGAACAGGAGTATGTTCTTGCGGAAGAAACCGTGATTCCAGATTACTTACTGTCTGCTGGAATTCCTGCCGAATGGAGCCAACCTCCAGCCGGATGACAGCATGGAGCTCCTGGAACATGTTTGCTTGTAATTCTTGGAACATAGTCTTCAAGGATTCAGTAGGATCAGAAGCCATGTCCGCAGAAGAAGAACTGGAGCCGGAGGCAGGCTCAGACACCAGTTTGAGATCTCGGTTCTCGGGCAATTTCTTCCAGCCGGATTCCTGCGGAAGAACTCCGAGTCCTTGAAGAGGTCCTGATGGGAGAGTTGCAGAGATCTGAGTACAGGGAGCAGAACAATTGAAGAGGGAAGAAGAGATGAGGAGGAACAGAGAGAAGAAGAGTAACAAGAAGTTGGAGCCAACTGTGTTGCTACTATCGTAGCCCACCTCTGTATTTATACTATTTACAGGACTCCAGGAAGCTATGCCACAACTGTTGGCTAGTCTCCCCCAAACTTGTAACTAATTCTGCTGTACAGGAAAAATTTAAAGAATCACAATTTCTGATCTATTTTTCCTAGATTGCCACGCTGTTGTTTGTTGAATGGCTGTTATAGCCGTTGTAACAGTTCCTGCGACTGGCCGTTTGCTAAATGCTACGTTACAGCCATTGACCTGAAGGAAGCGCCCGCGGCGAAGGGAAGGAAGAGCTGAGTTTAAATGCCACACCAGGATTCCCCCCCCCCCCCCCACATTTACATGATGTGATTCTAGGAGCCTTTCGCATATCAAAATAACGAGACTGTTCTCCCCATATACTTTCTGTGTGACAAAACCCAGGGAAATCAGATAGCTCTCCATTGTTTAGAATTTTGGAAGCTGGGTGGACTTTCTTAACTGAACCCCCCCTTCCCTGATTGTTTGGTTTCTTCATAACTGTTCTACTATGCAAAAAGTCTTCCTCTTTAATCTCCTTGTGGTGATACTCACTTGGTGTGCTTGCTTATAAATTTGGGGGAATTTTTTTTAGAAAGCCTGCTAAATGAAAGATGGATATAACCATCTTATTATTCTTGACATGCTTATTATGCTTGAGATACTTTGAAATCTTAATGCCACGGCTTGAGAAATTTTTAGTTTTTGCATTGATGTTCTTTTCATTGTTGTCTGATCATTTTTGAGGGAGAAAATTTATTAGACATGTCTGAGTCCATCGGCTCTTGAACCTTTCTGTAAGTTAACGTGAGAATGTTTCAGTTCGTTTTTGTGGTGGGATGGAGATCAGGGCTGTCCCTCGGCCAGTTTGTGTAATTTTGTTCTCTCTTTCTCTCTTTATACACATGGTTAATGGGTATATAATTTGGTAGAATGAGCAATGATTAATGAAGAGCAATACATCAGAAATTAAGGGGGTAAGGACATTGCTCCTGTGGCCAACCAATGGTTGACCAAACTACTACTGGAAGAGTTCTCTTTTCATTTCCCCTCCCTTTTATTTTTGTGCTAATAGAGATCACCTTCTCTGACTACTTTGGAAAAGTGATCCAGGAAGACATTTGTGGATCATGGTCATGCTAGGGAAAGGAGTCCATGCTTTGATTCTATGCTTCATCTTTTGTTACAACCTACATAAACTTCTGCATCTGCTTGATCTCTACTTTAACCCTCCCCTTTTGAGTAACTGGTATGATTTCCCTGTGCCAGGTTCGTATTGCTATCTGACTAAAGGGAGGGAAAAAGGAAGTGAAAAATGCCTCATAAAAGAAGGCCCATGACAGCTCTTCTGGTGTTCACGGGACTAAATGCAATTTTGTTATCAACAATTACCCCCGTGTATGATTTTGTGTGCTTCCATCCATATTGGGAAAGGCGGGTATGTTTCATCTTTTCTGCTTGTGGCCTTTGTTCGCAACATTGTTGAGATCAATATCAGATTGTGACTTCTTTAAGGAGTTGGATCAGTATTAGGTTGTGACTATTATCATGGATTGTATGGCATTTTAGAATAATTTCTGAAAAATAATATGTTATGTACTTTTTGTCTTGGGGATTATCTTATTAGGATTGTGCTTCTTGGACCCTATTAAGAGATTCCATAATGAAGGTTGTAAATGGTAATCAATAATATAATCACCAATAGATTATTAGATTTACACAGAGTTTCAAATAGGTTCTCAAATTGATTTGTTATTGGCTTTGGAAAAAAAAAGATAGAGTTTCTTAAACAATATTTCTATGGATACGGTACATTCCGAATTGAATATTCATCAAGTTTATCCAACATGATATTGAAGAGAAAGTATTCTTGGAAATTCAAGCACTTGTCATCTATTTATGTTGAACCTGTACTCCATGTTTGCCCGATGACAACTCCGGTAGCTCTATTTTGGTGTTTCCAGTTCACTCTTAACTTAGGTTATTATCATGTGGGTGAATCTGTCCAGACTTTTTGCATTGTTGTAATTCATTTGTTCATTTCTCTCAGAGAGAAAGGCACAGGAAGGAACGTGAAGCATCTGCGGGAAAGTTATCTTAGTTACCTTCACCTTCAAAAGAAAAAAGGTTATCTTAGTTACCTTGAGTTATTAGTTTCACTGTTTGTCACACAAGACTTTGGAGGATTCACTAAAAAAAAAAAGACTTTGGAGGATTCCTTGTGAGCTGTAATTTAATTTATATATTTCTCTAATAGGTCTTTGGAAGACCTGCTTTCAGGAAGAAGATTTGTGATGATAATTTTTTTCTGGGAGTTATTAAACAAATTAAGAAAATACTTGTTACAAAACAAATTAGGAACACAGATTTACAAACTTCTCCTGGCCACCAACGTCCCATACAGTAAATCTAATTTTCTTTTACATGATCGTCTGAACAGTAAATCGTGGATAGATATGCAACAAGTAACTTAGTCTCTTCCTTTTTTTCTTTTCAATCAGAATGACAGCTTTTCAAGACTAGAATTGCAAAACCTTATGAGTCAAGCATCAGACCCTCAAAATTTTACAAATTTTTATTCCCTTATTGGATTGCAAAAAAAAGTGTTGATGGATAAGACACAATATTTTAAATATGGCCGAGAAGGTTCAACAAATTCATAGGATGGAATGGGCTCTCATGGTCTTTATTCTCATCAACAGATCCCAGAGAACCTCACAGATTAGCAGCATAGTCTAGAAATGAAAGATATATATCTCTAATACACTAGCCCAAAATAAAATAATGGTTTTTTGCATGGAAACTATTATTAAAATGGAATTTGTAAAAAAAAATTATTCTTGGAAATGCGTTAGCAGACATATCAGTGTGTAAATCTATACTGTGGAAAAATGTCATCGTCGTAATCTCTCGTTACTAGTCGTGAAATTAACCATAGTTAAATTTAACTAGACTTATGAAACTTCAATAATACCCATGGTTAAGAAAAAAAGGTTTGTCTTCCTCCCAACTTCATCCTCCTCCAAACCCTAATCAACTAAGGAAGAGGGGGGCGTTTTGGAGGGGAAGGTTGTCGAGAGGAGGGCGTGTACCAGAGGGGCCTCCGCAACACCATTGCTGGGAGGAGGGGGGGGAATACCAGTGCGTCTTTCTCCTCTGCACCATCGCCAGGGTGGGGTTTGGCTGGAGGGGATTTGCTGGGGGAGGAAGGAAGCATTCGGGGTGGGAAGGTGTACAGGAGGGGGATCCGGGGGGGGGGGGGATCTGGGGGAGGAAGGGGCGTTTGGGAGGGAGATTGGCATACAAGAGGGAGGTCAAGGGGTGGGGCGCTAGGGGAGGGAGAGGTTGGTAGGGGGGGGGGGGGCGATGCACCAAGGGAAGAGAGAGGGGGCTTGGGGCATTGGGATATATATCCCTCCCGTTTCCCCCCTTCTGCTCCTCCTCATCCCCGCCCCCTCTGCCACTGCCGTCCCTCTCGCCCTACTGCTCCCTTGCCCACCTTCGCGAGATGATCACCGCCCACCAACTCCCTCCTCACCAATGACATCTTCGACCTCGCCCGCCTCCCTCCACTCGACGGACCACCTCCACACGCCGCCCTTGAGCCGTTCAGGTCGTCTTGTCCCACGATGCGCCCTCCATTTCTCACTCTCCCATCTCTTTCTCTCTTTGCTCTCTCTCTCTCTCACCCTTGTAGGGGGGTTGTTGTTGTCGGAGGGGAGTACCTCTTGCAACCCCTCTCTCTCCTGTCTCTTTCTCATCTACTCAGGTCCTCCACCTTTTTTTCTCTCTCCTCTCTCTATCTATCTACGCTCTCTCTCTAATCCTCCCAACAGGGGGGTTGTTTGTGCCGGAGAGGAGCGCCTCTTGCAATCCCTCTTTCTCCTGTCTCTCTCCTCTCTCTGTATCTCTCTCTAACCCTCCCAACAAGGGGGTTGTCGGCGTCGGAGGGGAGTGCCTCTCTCTCTCTCTCTCTCTCTCTCTCTCTCTCTCTCTCTCTCTCTCTCTCACACACACACACACACACACACACACACACACACACACACACACACGCGCGCGCACAAACGCATGCACGCAGTGGCCGGAGTCCGATCATTGTCCTAGTGGCCTCTCTCTCTCCACCCGCCGGACCACCTCCACGCCACCCTCGAGTTGTTCAGGTCGTCCCCCCCACGGTGTGCCCTTTATTTCTCTCTCTTCCTCTCTCTCTCTAACTGTCCCAGTAGGGGTTGCCGGCATCGGAGGTGAGCGCCTCCTGCAACCCCACTCTCTCCTCTGTCTCTTTCTCATATGCCCAGGTGGTCCTCCTCTCTTTCTCTCTGCTTCTCTCTGCTCTCTCTCTCTCTAACCCTCCCAACAGGGTGGTTGTCGGCGTCGGAGGGGAGTGCCTCCTACAACCCCTCTCTCGCTTTGTTCTACTGTGGCCGGAGTCTGATCATTATGCTGCTGCAGTCAGTGAGAGACTCTCTCTCTCTCATCATTGTAAGGTTGGAGATTTTAGAATTATGAGAAGGGTATTTAGGTCATTTTCTATCGCCGTAATGGGAATATTCGAATCTTTTTTGGAATATTCGTCTTCTCATGGACGGAAGTTAACCAAGGTGATATTTTTGCACAATATAGATTTACACAACGATGTGCTTGATAATGCATTTCTATAAATGATTTTTTTGTAAATTTTATTTTAACAATAGTTTCCATGCAAAAACCCCTAAAATAATTCATAATGAAATAGGGGAACGTATTACATGAAACCAAAAGTCTCACTAGAATTGAAACAAAAAAAAACATACAGATAATGCATACCTATGGTAGGAATAGTGGTGTCAATCTCCCCCAACTGCAACTTGTACAAGATCGTAGTCTTACTCGCAGCATCTAGACCTACCATAAGAATGAACATCTCCTTCTAGGCAAAAAGCCTAACAGCCTACTGAAAAACTTGGTGAAGGATAGCCTCATCTTTGTGCATGGTCAAAGGGAGGGAAACTTGTCGACTCTCGAAATGACTGCTCAAGCGAGTGAGCACATACTACTTTTCTTTGGAAGGTGACCAAATGGCCACATTTCATAGAACTAAATAGGAGAAGGTACAAGAGGGGATGAAAAGAGGAAAAAAGAATCGCACAGGGGAATCAGAGTCTAACAAGATTGTAGAAAGAATCCTGACACCCCACCCAAAGCCCCCAAAACAACCCACTTATATAATAAAATTTCTCCAAGAGTACGGTATTCTCAAGACAATGGAATCCCCATCCCAGGTTCCAGTACATGAATAGTGCCATTGATGAAGGAGTGGATACAGGTCCTGATCACTTCGACTGGTTGTGTGAAGTTATTATGGAAGACCCTGTTATTCCTTTCCCCCCATATTACCCATAGCGGTGCTGGCAAACTCATCTCCAAGCTTCCTTACCTTGGTTTAGTGGATTAAGACCATCCCAATCCATAATCATAGTTAAAATATCTGCCTTATCTCTCCATGTTCCCTTCGTGGGTTTGAAAAACACCTTCCAGACTGAATCAATGATTCCACATTTGAGGAATAAATGATCCACATTTTCTTCAAAATATCCATAGAAGGAGCACTTACTACTTGTCAATAGCTTGAGATGCCTCAATCTGTCTAAGGTAGCCGATCTTTGCCAAGCCAACTTCCACAAGAAAATCCTGATCTTTGTAGAAAGCTTTTTGTTCCATATCTGATTACATCAAAACAACCTTTTCCCCTCCCCCACCTTCCACAAAAAAAAAAAAAACTTTTCACCTCCCTGCGATGTAAGTTTAGCTGCTCATCTGAGTAATTGGCATGTGCTTCCCAGTGTTCCCACCTCCATGTTCTTGTATCCCGGACTCCAGGTTTGATGCTGACCTCTTCAAGTAGGGAACTCATCTGTAGATATTCTGTCACCTCATTCTCGTGGAGATTTATGTAGAACGCTATATCCCACTGGCTATGCTGACGCAAGGGACTCTGAGAAGTAGAGCAAGAAATGGCATACAAAGTGGAAAATCTCTCCCTAATCTAAGAGGCATGTGATGAATCCAGGCATCCTCCCAAAACAATGTCATATGCCTACTCCCAACCTGAATCTCTGTCCAACACCTAAAGAAGTCAACATTCAATCTCCCTCTAAGAGCACATACCGTGAGATGCTGCTTCCTTGGTTCCCTGGCAATTCCTGCTAGCAGGATTCCTATGGAAGAACTCTGAGTTCTTGAAGAGGCCGTGATGGGAGAGTTGCAGAGATCTGAGCAGGGGGAACATAACAATTGAAGAGGGAAGAAGAGATGAGGAAGAACAGAGAGAAGAGTAACAAGAAGCTGGAGCCAACTGTGTTGCTGCTATCGCAGCCTACCTCTGTATTTATACTATTTACAGGACTCCTAACTAATTCTGCTGTACAGGAAGAAATTAAAGAATCACAATTCTTGATCTATTTTTTCTAGATTGCCACGCTGTTGTTTATTGAATGGTCGTTATAGCCGTTGTAACAGTTCCTGCGGCTGGCTGTTTGCTAAATGCTACGTTACAAACTCTTCCCCTTCTTCTTTGAAGACCTTGTCCCCAAGGTAAAAGTGAGGATATGCTGTAATAAAATCATCATAGAATTCCCATGTTGCCTCACTTCGAGGGTGGTCCTTTCACTGAATCAATAACCGAGTGGCAGCCTGATTATGCCTCTTGACTAGACGATGATCCAGAAGCAGTTCGGGTTCCTTTGCCAATGACTCTAATGCAGTTGGAAGGGGAAGACTATTGACAGGATGATCTCCATGCTTCTTTTTGAGCTGAGACACATGGAAAAGTGGATGGATCTTACTACCGGCATGTAACAAAAGTTTGTAGGCTGCTGCTCCAATGCGTTCAATGATTTCAAATGGATCATAATATTTGACAGACAATTTGTTGTTGTAGCGTCTCATGACAGAGTGTTGCCTATACGGTTGGAACTTGAGATAGACCCAATCACCAACATTATATGATTTATCTATGCGATGCAGATCTGCTAACATCTTCATCCGATGTTGAGCCTTAGATAAATGAAGTTTCAATTCGGACAGAATCTGATCCCTGCTGATCAATGTGTCTGCTACTGCTTGTGCCTTGGCAGTGCCTGGAACATATGAGAGCAGAGTTGGAGGTGGGACCCCGTATACAGCTTCAAACGGTGTGATGCTCGTTGATGTATGCATGGTGGTGTTATACCAATATTCAGCCCAATGAAGCCACTCAAACCAATGCTTCTGTTGCTGGTAACAAAAACACCTTAGATAAGTCTCCTAACACCTGTTTAATGTCTCAGCCTGTCCATCCATTTGTGGATGATATGTAGAAGACGCTAAGTTTGATCCTCTGCAATCTGAAGATTTGTCCAAAATTGACTCGTAAAGAGAGCATCCCTGTCAGACACAATCACTTGGGGAATTCCATGTAATTTAACAATTTGTGTTGTGAACTCCCTTGCCATTGTCTCAGTTGTATAATGGTGTTTCAATGCCAGAAAGAGGGCATACTTGGATAGTCTGTCCACAATTACCAAAATGGTAGTCTTGGACTGTGAAGGTGGAAGTCCCTCTATAAAATCCATGTTGATATGAGTCCAAATGGTTGATGGAATTGATAGTAGTTGTAGAAGACTTTCTGGTGATTGTGTGAGGGATTTACTTCGCTGATAAGCATCACACTGTTGAATATATTGCTTGACTGTGCTGTCCATACCCAGCCAATAAAAACTCCTTTTAATTCTATGAAGTGTTTTATGATAGCCGGAGTGGCCCCCTTATGGGGCATCATGATGTGCATGCAATATTGCAGGAAGCAAGGAAAAGCCCTTGTGCAAATGAATGTGACCTTTAAAATAGATGCCCCCCCTGTAGTGAATGAGTGGTAGGATCCAGTTTGCCTGAAGTCCACTGATCCATGAGCTGAAGGAAATATGCATCCTCGCAGTAGGCTTTTTGTATAGAGGAGAACCAGTCTGGGATCACCACAGAAATAGCAGCAACAGAAGATTCTTCATAGACTCTAGACAAGGCATCAGCCGCCTTATGGTGTCCTGCGTTACAATCCAAAGTGAAATCAAAGCCCGGTAGCTTAATTAGCCATCGGTGTTGAGTTGGGGTATGAACTTTCTGTTGAAGGAGATGACAGAGGCTTTGGTGATCAGTAAGTATGGTGAATTTTCTGCCAACTAAGACTTCCATTTTTGCACAGCATATAGTATAGCTTTCATCTCTCGTTCATAAACTAAAAGAGCTTTTTATTTATCAGTGAAAGCTTTGCTAAGATAAGTGACAAGTTTGCCTCTCTGCAAAAGTACAGCTCCTAAACCCGAGTTACTAGCATCACATTCAAGAACAAACTGTTCCTCAAAATGGGCAATGCGAAAACAGGTGCAGAAGTCATGATTTTCTTCAAGGTTTGAAATGCTGTTTTAGCAGCAGAACTTCACTGAAAACAGTCCTTTTTTAACAGGTGGGTTAGAGGTGCTGCTATGGTACCATAGTTCTTCACAAACTTTCTATAGTACCCTGTAAGCCCGAGAAAATCCCTCAGTTTCTTGAGATTTGTGGGAGTAGGCCAATCAAGAATAGCCTTCAGTTTGCTTTCCTCCATAGAGACCTGTCCCTTAAATATGACATGTCCCAGGTAAACCACCTCGGTAACACCAAATTCACACTTTGGATAGTTTTGCATATAATTGATTAGTTGCTAAAGTGCTAAGAACTGTCTGCAAATGAACAAGATGCTCCTCCCAAGTCCTACTATAGATTAGTATCTCATCAAAGAAGACAAGGACAAATTTTCGAAGGTAGGGCCTGAATATATTGTCTATAAGGTGCTGGAAGGTGGACGGAGCATTTGTAAGGCCAATGGGCATCACCAAAAACTCATAGTACCCTTCATGGGTCTGAAAGGCTGTTTTATGTATATCGGTGTTGGACATTCTAATCTGATGATAGCCTGAACTCCAGCTAAAAATAGGTTGCCTCATACAACTCATCTAACAGGTCATCCACAAGAGGAATAGGATATCTATCTTTGATGGTTTGCTGATTCAAAGTGCGGTAGTCAATGCACATGCGCCAACTACCATCATACTTTTGAACAAGTAACACTGGTGCAGAAAAGGGCTGGAACTATGCTGCAGGTGGGAATTGGTCGGAAGATCTTTGACTTGTTGTTCAATTATAGTTTTATGAAATGGGGAGTGGCGATATGGGTGTACTGAAACAACTTTAGATTCATCAATGAAAGGAATTTTATGATCACACACCCTCTCTTGGAGGTAGACCCTTAGGTTCCTCAAAAACAGAAGAGTAAGAATGCAGAAGTGAGGCTATATCAGGGTGGTAGGAAGAAAATTGGGATGTGGAGGCAGGAGAGTCAATAGCTGGAAGTAAGTGTAAAGCGTATAGCATAGTAGCATTCCGCAGTTCCTTATGGAATTTAGATCCAGTTACCATACGGACTTGCTCATCCAACAATCCCTTGAAACAATATGTATGTCCCAACCAAGAGAAAGACTGGTCATATCTTTGATATTAAGGACTATGTCCCCAACAGTTGCAGCCAAGTAGCACCCAATACAATATCAATACCTCCCAATGGTAAAATTAAGAAATTAAGGGTGAAAGATATATTAGGAAGCGGAAGAAGTATATCATAGCACATGTCATCAGAATACACGTGTTGTCTAGAAGCCAACTTGACTGACTGTTGACTGCTTCTAGAAATTGAAAGACCCAATGCTTGAACAACAGAGAGATCAATAAAATTGTGGGTACTACCTTTGTCAATCAAAACTAACAGTGAGGACTCAGCTATCTGTCCACGAATCCTCATAGTACCTGGAGAAGACAGTCCACTGACGGATTGGGATGAGATGTCAAGGAGCAAACTCTGGTCCAATACTTGGTCAGCTGGAAAGTCAGGAGAATCTAAACTATAATCTTCTACTTCTGGTAATAATTGAATCATAAATAATTTCTGAGCCTGACATTTGTGACCCTGAATCCACTTTTCATCACAATTGAAACAAAGATCTTTGGCTTTCTTTTCTTGCAATTGCTGGCTTGTTAGCTTCCGGACCTGTGGAAAGGCCGGCCGAAGAGTAGGTAACAAAGGAGGAAGGGAGGATGACTGACCCCCAAAATGCCTCCTCGAGAGAACCTTAACCTCTTGTATCCGAGCCAGCTCCATGGCTTGTATCAGAGATTGTGGTCTAAACGATCTCACCTCACTGGCAAGTTCATCCTTCAACCCACTCAAATAAGTGCCCAATAAGTGTTCCTCTGGTACCCGTGAGATTTTGTTACAAAGCTTTTCGAATTGCCGTTTATATTCAAGGACAGATCCAGTTTGTTTGAGTTTGGTCAACATACCATGCAAGTCTAGAGGTGAGATTGACTCAAACCTTGCATCTAAGGCCTTCAAAAAATATGACCAAGAAATGTGTTCTTGTGTTGATGTGTAGTGCCAAAACCACTCAAGAGCATCACCTTCCAGATAGAAAGAAGCTGTGGAGATTTTGTGTACTTCTGGAATTCTATTACGGTCAAAGAAATGGTTTGCTTTGAACTTCCACTCCGCTGGATCAATGGATCTGTCATAACGAGGAAAATCATGCATTTTAGGCCGAAATGGGGAGAAATTATCCTCCCTATCATCTGTAACAGGAGCATGTTCTTGCGGAAGAAACCGTGATTCCAGATTACTTACTGTCTGTCTGTTGGAATTCCTGCCATATGGAGCCAACCTCCAGTCGGATGGCAGCATGGAGCTCCTGGAACATGTTTGCTTGTAATTCTTGGAACATAGTCTTCAAGGATTCAGTAGGATCAGAAGCCATGTCCGCAGAAGAAGAACCGGAGCTAGAGGCAGGCTCAGACACCAGTTTGAGATGTTGCTTCCTTGGTTCTCGGGCAATTCCCTCCAGCAGGATTCCTGCAGAAGAACTCCGAGTCTTTGAAGAGGCCGTGATGGGAGAGTTGCAGAGATCTGAGCAGAACAATTGAAGAGGGAAGAAGAGATGAGGAAGAACAGAGAGAAGAAGAGTGACAAGAAGTTGGAGCCAACTATGTTGCTGCTATCGCAGCCCACCTCTGCATTTATACTATTTACAGGACTCTGGGAAGCTATGCCACAACTGTTCGCTAGTTTCTCCCAAACTTGTAACTAATTCTGCTGTACAGGAAGAAATTAAAGAATCATAATTATTGATCTATTTTTCCTAGATTGTCACGCCGTCGTTATAGCCGTTGTAACAGTTCCTGCGACTGGTCGTTTGCTAAATGCTACGTTGCATACCACTTTGTTTTCATGCACTCAAAGGTGGAGAAAAATGTAGTGAACCACTTTTCTCTTCATTTAGCGGAGTACATATCCAACTACAAAACTTGTCTACATGTAATTTGTTCACCCTCCCTTCTAAATATGCCATTTATTACAGCTAACAACACAAATAAGAGAGGTTAGCATTATTTTTCTACCGGCACACGGTATCGTCACGCACTGAGAAGGAAGAGTGGAGGGGTTGACAATGAAGCCCATGGGCAGAAGTTTTCAGTTGTTGAAAAAATAAAGAATCAGCGCTGTTACACCTGTTTCATCTCAGTCAGAAATTTTCATCTTGCAATCATATTCCCAGGACGTACAAAAACAAGCCCAGAAAATTGTGATGCCCGTATTGTTGGTCTTGTCCATCTTCGCGGGGGTAACAGATATAATTGGGCTTTTTAATGTATACCCCTGTTAACGCTGTATTTGTGTGAAAATTCATCCAGCATTTGCATTTGCTGGTATAGCCTTGTAGACAAAAAAAAAATACTTGTACGTACAACGCTACCGCGCGTGACAATCCGTCGTGGTAACGAGTGGGCATTTACTAACCGCTGTCTCCCCACTCTTTTAAGGTCAGTTTGTTAATCGGTTAGGACAGGGGAATATGGCATCCGATGAAAAAGAAATGTGGGAGGCTCACACCCTCCTTCTCACACACATGGACTTTACCAGATCTCAAGTAGACCCTCTTTCTCACACACATGGACTTTACCCGACCTTAAGTAAGGTGTTCGACCCCATGGGATATAATATCTTTACCCTCACCTTAAAAATAAAGAGGGCTTTAAAGTTTAAACTCAAGATTGTTTACATATTTACTCTTGTAAAATATTAATTGCACAAAAATCTATCTTACATTAGGGTTTTGCCGTGCTGCTGCGTCAGGGTGACCTGGTTCCCTGGCTGCACGGTGTCGTATGATCGTGCCGTAGTAGCTCTTGTCGTGTTTTTTTTGATTCTTTTTTTTTTCCCTCTCTGACAACATCGGCTGAGGAGAGGACGATGGAGGCGGCGGCGGCTGGAGGAGGGAGCTGCTGCAGCCACTTCTTCGACCCAAGAAACAGTGCGGCTATTGGGCACTGCGATGTCCCCATATTAGCGGCCCTCATGCCCACCACCACCACTGGCTTTGTCCACCTACCCACCACCAACCCAGATCACCGCCTTTGCTGATCCTTGTGGAAGGTGTCCGGATCTGCCCACGTCGGGAGTAGCCTTGCCGACGCCATAGGAGACGATCCACCGAGTCCCTTGTCCTCGTCGAGTAGGTGGTGGGAAGCAATGGCGAGCGTCTTGACCTCCCCCTCATTTACCGGCTCGATCTCTCGGTCGTCGCCACCAGTGGGCCTTGTTGTGCGAGCTCGCCAGGCACGGTATGCTGCGTGCATGGCGAACCATGGTCTTGCATTTGCATTTACTTGTACACCCTCGTTAGACAAATATATATATATATATATATATATTGCCATGTAGAATTTTATTGTTGTTAGATTTATATTTGCTTAATTATTTACCGTTGTTAATTAATATAGTACTGTCATGGAGAACCTTGTTGTAGCCATCTGTCACGGTCCATGACAATATATTTACCATGAGGAATGGTTACACGGCAGGGTTCTCCATGACAATACATTAGTTAATAAGGATAAGGATATACAAGTAAATGTAAATATAAGATGGATTTTTAATGTGATCAATGATTTAAAAGGGGTATATATGGGGGGAAAAACGTCAATCTAATTCCGATGGTTAACAGCAGATGAACTTGGTTACTCGGCCGTTGGAAATTTTGTATAGCAGCAGAGAAAAGGAAATGCAGCCCATCGGTGTGTGTCTGCAAGCAAAACCGAATGCCACTCCGACGTAAAAGGTAGAGAAGCGATCGATGATTCAACCCAGTTCATCGATCCGTGAGAAGCACAACAATAAAAAGAATGCCACACGGCATATATAAAACTCAAGATGCTGAGGCGATCTTTTGGTGATCGAGATACTAATCCATCTATAATTTCATTAATTCTTCTTCATCTCATGCCAGTTTTTATTTTTGAGACATTAAAATCTTTTGATCGTGTTTGAGCTTGGACGCTCTGTCTCTGAGCAACTGCAGATACCATCCTGCCTTCATACACACTGTGATTATTCATTATATATATATATGTAAAACTTGCCACTCATCACTTGTTGTCCAACCCATATTACGCATGCGTAACTAATGCAAATACTCGTACGCTAGGGCCAATTAATTATGATATATATGTAAGTTTCCAACGGACTATACACAGCTCCTCCACACGATGGAGCTGTATTCTAGCAAGCATATATATATATATATATATATATATATATATATATATATATATATATATATATATATATATATATATATATATTGCGCTAATTAATTATTCGAATCAACAAGATCTCGTAAAAATTGACTCGGCTCTTCATTTAATTAATACCAACTAGGTAGGTAGGCCTAGATCTTGGAGAGGATCTGACCGTGGCACTTGAGCAAAATAGTGCTAAACAACATATATAAAAGAAGAGTTCTTCGGCGCGCAGCATGCATGCATGCAATTTTCCTCCCTCTTGATTTCGTCTTGTGTTGCCGTCGCGCCCTGCAGTAATTATGATGAACACGTACAACAAGGCTAGCTAGCTAGCTAGTGAACCCAATACGACATGCATAGTTACTCAACATTAATTCTAATTACTCGATCGATCTCTTGTTTGGCAGCGGCACGCAGCAGCATTAATTAAGAAGAACATGAGGGCAAGCCAATAACTCCGTTCTGATTCTCTCCTTGCTCCTCATCCATGGCCTTCCCGCCATTGACGGTGGTACCACCCTTCACGCTGATCGGCTCCTTTCCTTTCCCCCAAAGAACCAAGTAGAGCCCTCCAACTATGAGACCAGAACCCACCACACTGAAAACATACAATTCGAACAACAAGAGCCAGAGGTGGTCAAGAGGGAGGGAGCTAGCTAGCTGGCTAGAACTGATCATGCATGCATGCATGTCAGAGCAACCCATGCCATATATCAAATCCAATGCGACAAATTAACTAGCTAGGAATAAGGACTGGCTAGCCAGCAGGCAAGAATTAGTTTTATATATAGGAGATGTTATACGGAAGGAACAATATCGAGCGATCTGATCGATGAGATTATATATGATGGTTTATATAATTCCTCCCCCCCCCCCTCCCACACACACACACACACCTACCTTCCCGAGTAGAGCTTCTCATCGAGGATTGCCCAGCCGAGCACGGCGACGATGACGAGCAGCAGCGGGCTGAACATGGAGGCGAACAGGGGGCCCCTCCTCTGGATGCACCAGGACATGAGCGCGGAGGCGAGGCCGGAGCCGACGACGCCCTGCATGAATGCATGCATCCAGTGGGGTTAATTAATTAATTAATTTCCAAGTGATCAATTAAGAAGCGGCAGGTAGCAGATCAGAGGTGATCGATGTAGACAATTAATTAAGCTAGCTAGCAGCTGGTTGCATGCAGCGTGGCACCATCGACTGTGGTGGGCATGCATGCATTCATGGGCGTGCGGCCTTAATTGTTACCGTGTACAGACAGGACACCAGCCGGATGTCCCAGCCGACCGCCCACCCAGAGATGTTCCTCTCGACGGCTGCCCCGATGGCCAGACACTCGATGCTGGCCATGAAGCACATCAGGGCCGAGCTCGTATATGGGGACGCGAAGTCCCGGCTCATCCTCGCCTGCATGCATGATCATTAGCTAGTACAGGATGTTTAATTTTTCATATTATAGAGAGAGAGAGAGAGAGAGAGATGGATGCATGCCAGTACGTGTTTATATATTGCATGGTATGTATCACCTGAATGATGAACCAGACGGCCCAGGAGACGCAGCTGAGGACCACCAGGGCGGCGCCGAGGACCATTTTATCGTCGCCGGCGCCGGAAGAGCCGCCGCCGGCCATCTCCTCGGCGTACTTCCAGTGGATGGCGGATGGCGTCAGCCGGACGAGGCTGCCCTTGTAGAACGTCATCAGCATGGAGCCACCCACGCAGACGGCTGTCCCCAACACCTTGGCCACTCCCGACTTGGTCCTTATCCCCACCGTCTCCATCCTGCACCGTCCACATCGATCGATCCATATGAATTACGTACTTTGCTCCCAGTCTCTCTTGATCCCACGTTAATTAGTGGCGCAATATATATATATATACATTGTAATTATATTTTAAATATATTTTAAATATATAATATTAATAATAATAGTAATAATAAATTTTATTGATTTAATTTCACATGTTATAAAAATAAATTGAACCGAATTCGATTTTAAATCTAACTAAGCGATTAGATTTTATTTTTTAATTTAAATTGAATTATGAACACCCTTAACTATCTACGACCAACCCCCATATATGAGTGGAGGCATGTGTAGACTCCTTCATAACATATTTATTCACCATATCTATGAATTTTAAGGGTGAGAACGAAACAAAGGGACACTCCCCCATTCGCCATATTGGTTTTTGTTTTTCCAATTTTTTTGGCTTCTTAATTAATTTGGTAGATTAGTATGTGGTGGTGGTCGTCGTCATCGTTACTATTGACTCAAAATCTTATAAAGATACTCATCATGACTAGGAATTTTTACCCATATATATATATATATATATATATATATATATATATAGAGAGAGAGAGAGAGAGAGAGAGAGAGAGAGAGAGATTTAGACCAAATAACTCTAATAAATGGCAGCAGCTGAAATCTGGGGATATTGGCAGATTGCATCCGGCAGCACCGTGCCTCTATATAATAATAATGATGATGATGATGATGATGATGATGATGATGGTCGTCAACGTATAATAGGGTGAGGGGGGGGTTGAGATGGATGCAGTGATTTTGTATCACCTTAAAGGGACGGCCATGATGAAAGTGATGGCGGGGAGGGTGTTGCTGAGGGCGCAGGCGACCGTGGGCGAGGAGAACTTGAGCCCCAGGAAGTAGAGCAGCTGGTTCAGCGTCGCCCTGTGCAGAACCCAATTAATTATTTAACTAATACATATACCCGGCCGAACGTACGTACGTCCAGCAAATCAATCAAGAACAAGGACAATAAATAATTAGCTTAGATATTTTTATTACAAGTTCGACAGACCAGCTGTTAACAATCGATTAAGGAGATCGATCGACTCACCCGAATACAGAACTGAGAAAGATCTGGAAGACGATTGTGCTTGTAATCCTCGCCCAGGTCTTCCTGCGCGCAGTATATATTAATTCAGAGAGAGAGAGAGATCAGAGAACACAATGTTGATGCCAATTAGGAAAAGAAGAAATTAAAGATCAACTGATCAAGAACAGTACTGGTCGAAGAAGAACGAACGAATTAACAAGAAGAACAATTAAGAAGAAGAACAGTTAATTAATGGAGGGATATATAGAAGAATTAACAAGGGAAGCTAGCTAGCGAGCAGCGCTATACTGTATACCCCTCACAGAAGTAGGCGATGGGGGCGAGGAAGATGGTGGCGACGACCTGCCGGTATGCGACGATGACGAAAGGGTTCATCCCACCGTCCATGGCCAGCTTCGACACTATGTTCACGCCGGCGTAGCCCACCTGTAGTACCACCATGGCCACCGCCGGTAGGCAGTCTTTCCCGGCCGCCATTGATATATATATGTATATATCTCCAGTACACCTGCAGGCTCTCTGCCACCAATTAGAGCTTCTCTCGGCTAGCTCGCTCTTCCTCGCTTGCTTGCTCTATACAACAAGCTAGCTATCTAGCTAGCTAGCAGGGCTCCCCTTCCTCTCCTGACCCTCCTCCTCCGATCCACCCCTTTTAAAGGGAGAGAAGAGTACGTATCTGATGGAGACAAGAATGGGCTCGGCAGCATTAATTAATTCTTTCGCGAGCTAGAGCACTTTATAATTAGGTCTTAATTCTTTCGATTCGCTTGCTTGCTCTATACATAAGACGACGATACAGTACTACTCATCCCCCATGATGAATAATGTTAATAAACAGTGCTAGCTACTTGTTCTTAATTAGTCTTTCGCTAGCTCTTCGGCCTTAACCCATTTTGCTCTCCGCATTGCATTGTTAATTGTCTCTACAGTAATTGTGGTACGTGGGTGGGATATTCCAATTAATTAATTAATTAATTAATTGATTACAAGCAAATGATCATAATACCCGGCCCGAAATGGGCGGATGGAAGGATGGACAGTGAGGGAGAGAAGAGGAGCTGGGGCCTGGGGGCGGAGGGGTGACGCCGGCGCCCATGTGTCCTGAAGCTGACAGATGATGACAGATATATATGGGGGGGGGGGACAGAGGGGGAAGAGGAGAAAAGTGGGAGAAGAAACGAACCCTGACGTTCTGGAGGGGGATTCTCGCCAGCATGCCATAACAGAAAGCTAGCGTAATTAAGACGTACGTACGTCCACCACCCCTCGCTCGATCCCCATCGATCGATCAACACTTCCCGCCCGCCCGCCCGCCGCCGTCCAAGATATCGGACCCCCGGCCCCTCCCCCGGCCGCCGGGATATATGCATGGTGGATCGAAATGTGGTGAATCCCGAACTTAAACTTAAATATATATATATTGGAGTTCCTTAAAACAAAATAAATAGATGGCGGCAGTGCTACCGTAACATTTAATTATTAGCTTTCTGAAAAAACCTCAGTCGGTCTGGTACATACGTACGTAGCTCTCTCTGATCTCTCACACACATACACTGTACACATCTCTCTCTCTTTCTGTTTAAACCTCTCTCTCTCTCTCCCTCCCTCTCACTAAATAAACTTCTCCCTCTCTTTCCGGCCGTAAGCATGACTAGTATGTACGTACTGATGAACTTCGCTTCTTCCCTACTCCCTCTTCTCTCTCTCTCTCTGTTTTACGACGGCGTACGTAGGGTAGGGTGTCTTCTTCTACCTGCAGGGGGGGCACAGCACAACGCGGGGGAGGGCAGGGGAGGGGAGGGGGGCTTTAGCCTTTTCCGGCCGTCTCCTTTTGCGCATTGAAGGCGTGTGTACGCGGGGAAAAGCAAAGCTAGTCCAGCATCGATCCGTAACCGTCCCCCTCATCTCATGGGACGTTTGTGGGGAGGGGGCCGGGGGGGGGGGGGGGGGGCCTTTCCTCCTTTGCACCACCACATCCATCGCTCGCTAGCTTGCTCTTCATGATTACGTGCATGGGGACTTTTTTAATTAATTAATTGAGCTGCGCTCAGCACAGCCCCCACATTAAGGCCAGACAGACCCATTCCCCCACGTCGCTACCCACCTCCAACACCTGTGTGTTGCAGCTCTCGTTATTTGTATACGTACAGCTTCTTCCCCACCTCCATCCCGTGACCTGCATGCACATGTGGTGCCGTGAGCCCCGCCAATGGGGATGTATGTATATATATATGCACAGACTTAGCTACCGGCTAAGCTTAACTGCATGTGTGTTGCCACTTTTCCATGAGCCATGAGCAGGGTGGTTCTTCCGTGTATCTTAATAATTCCCTCCAGGGGCCTATATATATATATATATATATATATATGACTTGCCTGAGATGGGGCATGTCAGGAAGCCGACGGCTTTTATAAATTTGGTTGGTGACCCTATATATATATATATATATTGTTAAGGAGAATATATTATATTATATTATATTATATTATATCATATCATACGTTACGGTACCTTCTTTTTCTCTTTATATTAATTCTTGCTCGTCGAGGGTCTTCGACTTTAATTCGTGATGACCTCATCCACCCTTCTGTTTAGGGAGGATTCTGAGATTACGCTAGCTCGCTCCTGGGTTTAGTTAGTTAGTTTGCGTCTTTGAATATAATCCAGCTGGTTCAATTATGTTAATTAATTGTTGTGCCAATGATATAATTAGGAAATTGATTAATTAGTTAGTTGATTAGTTAATATTGCGGGCCGGCCCTCCCGGTACTCTCTTGTTCGTTGTTTCCTTTCTCATCATGCACGCACCCGGCCGGCTCCCATCCCTTCTCCTCCTCTCTCATTCCCTTCGCTACTCTTAATTTCCAGTATGTTGCGTTGCGTAGTATATATATAGATGTATAGCCCAAATGAGGCATGCTACATACGTGATGTTATCACAATTATTTATTTCCCGCGGTGTACCTTTCCATCATGCACGCACACTGAAGTCATGTTCTGCCTCTCCCCTTTTAGCAATGTGTGGTTTATTTGCTTAAATCGGAACCACAAGGTATGTATGTATGGTACGTACGCTAGCTACAAGTTTAATGAATCTCTTCGGCATAATTGTTTTGTTTGCATGCAAACTTTTGGTTTTAGAATCACCGGTTTTAATTAAAATCGATATATTATATATTTTCTTGATTTTAAGATCGGAAGTGCACATTTTATTGTTTGAATGATTGTAAAATAAAGCAAGGTACTTCATTTGTTGGTCTGGCATGATTTCAACTTTCGCTTTTACGATTTTATTTTTCAATGGATATACATACATATATAGATCGTAAATCAAAACAAGAGAATCTCAGTGTCTCGTGGGCCCGCGTAATTCCATTTACACTATTTCACAATCTAGCTAACAAACAAGTGAAAATGTTGTAAAAATATTAAAACAAATGCGGATCATAATTTGTGATATTTTATTGTAAAAAACAAACAAACCCTTTAATGAAATTGATCAAGAGAATTAAGCCAAATATATGTACATGTGATGTATCATATGTAGAGTTAATTATTCTCTTGTATAATTTGACATTAAAGAAGCTAATTAATTAATGCTCTCGATCGATCCCATGAGTAGTTGAATTGTAGAGATATTAATTAAGGACGTCACTGGCAACGTACATGAAATATATCACACCCCTTCTATATGTATACCCATGGAATATTGGGAACCCATTCTCCATTACATAATTAAGGGTGAACAAATTAATATACAACTTTCGAGCTGCTTCCGTACTGTTTTTCTTGACCGACCAGAATTAATTGTGGAGGACAATACTCATTGAAGGCGTGCTATAAAACATAGCAAAAAAAGGCAAAAAATATATATTCATTTAGAATCCATAATATATAGGGATATATATATATATATACTTTAAGTTTTTGAAATAACTAAAACTGATTTCATCTTGAATTTCAAATCTATAATATATTAAGGTGGCAATGAATATTTTTGCTAATTTACTATTGAGACTCCTATCTATATATATATATGTATTTTGAAAAAGGATTTTGTATATGATGGTAATTCATCACTAAGTATCATAATCTATAATAACTATTTAAAGGTTACTAGCATTAAAAATATAAAAAGACCATATTTTTTGAAATTTAATATCCAAAAGAGGCTCCTAATTATTATTTTTTTGTAATTGCAAAAATAAAGATACTATTATCTGGAAATAACAAAAAAATATTTATTTAAAGTTCAATTTTTGGAAGAAAAACAGTTGAGGCACCGTCCATGATCATTTCCAATTAAGAGAATTTTGATTAAAAATGACTGAATTCAGTGATGACATAATAAATCTTCTCATGTATCATACAATCATATATACACTGGGCAACAATCCAGTAAATTACTAGCTATACGGGCTACAGCACCTCTAGTGCTACTTGATAACCAAAGTCAACCTGTACGTAGCTGGTTAATTAATCTCAGTGACTCTTGTATTTGTGATTTTTTTTTATCGATGTTTTAATGGGATGGTTATACTGCAAGTTCTGTTATGTGATATATGAAATTAGCTAGGATAGTGAGTAAGATGCACGTGGCTCTCGCGTCTCTTTAGAAAAAAAATTAATTTTGAAAAACGGATTTCAATAGATTGGGCCTAAATATTGCTTGGATCCCCAGGGAATTAAATGACTGTGAGCCGATAAATAATGTCCGTAATGATCAGTTCGTGCAAGCTTTAACAGTTGGCTTGGAATACTAGCTAGCTAGTAAGACTAAGGGATAGTCTTGAAGTCATAGAAAAAAAGGATGGATCATGCCCTGTGATTAATGGAAAATGGATAAGGAACATGAAGAATAGTAAATGTTGTTAAGAGTGTTGTGCCAAGTTTTGTTGGGAATAAACAGTGTAATGCGGCAACATCATGATAACAACCGGACCATAATACATACAAGGCAAACCAGAGTATACATGCATATGGGGTTGATTCAACAAAGAACGGCCAAGAAACAAAATTAATAAGCATGATTATAGTATAAAACATGGTTGCAGAACAAGTAAATAATATGGAGTAGAAGCGTCTCAAAGAGACTCCCCTTAGAGAAGATATCACCCCTCACAAGAACGGTGCGATGAGTATGGTGGTCTTCCCCCAGGATACGACTACTAACACAAGACCCTTAAGCGCACCCTTAAGAATCTAAAGAAAATGCTATGCGAGAAACCTAGATCTCTTCGTAAAAGGAAAAATATATATAGGTCGAAGAACATGCACCGATCACCGACGAAAGACAGCAGTAGAGAGCGTCGTCTGTGCGCGAACAACGACGAAGTAGACGTCGATGGCCGAACGACGTTGGTGATGTGCAAGGGAGGCAGAGCAGCGGCTGCGACCGACGGAGACGAGAGAGAGAGAGCGGAGCGCGAGCGATTCCTCGGGGAAGTAGAACAGCAAAAACATGATAACCGTAATTAGGGTAATGCTAATCACTCCTGTAAATACCCACGCCCGCGACGTTCCGCCTCCAAACAAAAACCGTTCGGAGACCCCTCTTACTCTCCAAGAAAGGGTAAAACAGTAAAAAGAAATCTAAAAAGGTGCCAGGGCAAGCCGGCTGGACCCGCACCTCACACAAAGCGCGCCCGCCCAGCCCCGCCCGGCCCGGCGCGTGCGTGCGTGTGATAGGTCCTATCTTACCTCCACTATTGTCTATAAGACATAGTCCAGGGGTCCCTAGGAACTATAAGATCCCCTCACCTCTTTGTGTTTTCCAATGTGGGACTAAAGTCCCCATACAAAACACAACACTTGAGGTAGCACTCTTTGGATAAACCTTTGAGTTTCCCTTTCTTAAGAACACTCCCATTCTACTTCAACCCAACATTCCCCCACAAACTCAAGGTTTGAGAAAGGGAACATACAGAAGAGACATAAACATATCATGCTTTCAGTAAAGATACCTTTCGGGTTTGAACCTTCACCTAAGTGTTCCAATTTTCACCCCCCACAGAATCGAAGTGAACTAAATCTTGAACTTGATTCTTGATGTGAAGGTTACTTATAGGAAAACAACATGGTATAAGGTTTCATTGGTAGCAAAAAGAGTAACTGGCGCTATTAAAGGCCATGCGCCCTGTCCAGATTCATGAGCATTTTCAAGAATAACCCAACTCTTTAACTGCGGCCGCACAGTAGTACTCACTTAGGTGGGCTTCTCCAAGGATGCACTGCTAACATCCTGCCTTGCCAGGCTTGAACCCATTAAGAGTGTATAACTCAACCTTAGCTTGCAGTAACAGGCACTAGCTTGTTTAGGATTACAGGGGAGGAACTCAGATACAAAGTATCTATCTAAATTAAGTGACTTCCAGTCCTCTCAGCAACTTGTTATTACCACATTGAACCTACTTTGTAGGATCTCTACTCAGATAGGTTGGGTTGCCACTGCAGGAGAGCAACTGATGGGTTTCAGTCCCATCCCCATCCTAAACTTTTGAACTTGACTTTTATTAAGTCCTTTAGTCAGAGGATCAGCTATATTATCCTTGGTACCAACAAAGTCCACAGCTATCACTCCCTGAGACACTAATTCCCTTACAGACTTAAGTCTGAGATGAATGTGTCTCCTTTCTTTTTGATTGTACTTTGAACTTTTGACCTTTGCAATTGTGGTCATATTGTCACAATGCACAGAGATCGCAGGTATAGACTGACTAATCAGAGGAAGTTCAGACAGAAGACCTCTGATCCATTCAGCCTCCAAACCAGTTGTGTCCAAAGCACACAATTCAGCCTCAAAAGTAGACCGAGACAAGATGGTTTGTTTAGTCGACCTCCAGGCGACTGCACCACCTCCCAGAGTAAAAACATACCCTGTGACACCATTGCTCCCTGAGTTTTCAGCTATCCAGCTTGCATCACTATATCCCTCAAGAACAGCATGGAATCTTTGAAAATGCAAGCCCAGGGTCATGGTACCTTTTAGGTACCTCAGTACCCTATCCAAGCCTTCCCAGTGAGTATGGTCAGGACAGCTCGTGTATCTACTGAGTTTAGACACAGCATATGAAATGTCTGGTCTAGTACAGTTTGCAAGATACATTAAGCTTCCTATAACCTGAGAATACCGCAATTGAGACACAGGATCACCACTCTTGTTCTTGCAGAAAATTCTAGAAGGATCATAGGGTGTACAGACAGCTTTGCAATTCTGATAGCCAAATTTCTCCAAAACTTTCTCAACATAGTGAGATTGAGAAATTGCTATCCCTTCAACTGATCTAATTAGAGTCAGCCCCAGAATTATATTTGCCTCACCCATATCCTTCATTTCAAATCTGCTACTTAAGAATGATTTAGTCTCAATTATAATTCTCAAATTGCTTCCAAATAACAAGATATCATCTACATATAGGCATAAGATTACATATTCATTACCCTTAACTTTGTGATAGATACACTTGTCAAACTCATTGACTACAAAGCCAAATGACATGATAGTTATGTCAAACTTTTCATGCCATTGTTTAGGGGCTTGTTTCAAACCATATAGAGACTTAATAAGTCTACAAACTTGGTTTTCACTATCTGGAGCCACAAATCCTTCAGGCTGATCCATATAAATCTCTTCATCAAGATCACCATTAAGGAAGGCAGTCTTGACATCCATTTGATGGACAGTCAGATTGTATAAGGAAGCCAGTGCTACAAGCACTCTGATTGTGGTCATCCTAGTGACAGGGGAATAGGTATCAAAGTAATCTATCCCCTCCATTTGTTTGAAACCCTTAGCCACAAGCCTAGCTTTATACTTGTCAATGGTTCCATCTGGCTTTAGTTTCTTCTTAAAGACCCATTTGCATCCAATGGTCTTTGAACCAGGAGGAGGATCAACTAACACCCAAGTGCCATTAGCAAGAATAGAATCTATCTCTCTTAATGGCATCCTTCCAGTGCCTTGCTTCCGGTGAAGCCATGGCATCTCGAAAGGTTGGGAGGTCACCCGTGATCTGGAAAGTAACAAAATCACTTCCATAATCCTTGGCTACCCTTTATCTTTTACTCCTTCTTGGTTCAACCTCTTCTTGATCACAAGTATCAGGATTAGGTTCGGACGCATCAGCCCCCACATTTGTCATTCTTTCCACATGTTCTGGAATAGAATCAGATGTAGAGGCTACAGTCTCAGAAGTGAAATGTTGAGACAAACCAGTCTTCATGGGAAAAATATTTTCGAAGAACGTGGCATCTCGATACTCGACTATGGTGTTAATATCTATGCCAGGAATTTCTGATTTAATAACCAGAAACCTGTATGCATAGCTATTTTCAGCATAGCCTAGAAAGACGGCGTCAACTGTCTTAGGCCCTAGTTTCTTTCTCTTGTGCTCAGGAACAAGTACCTTTGCAAGGCACCTCCACACTTTGAGAAATTTCAAACTAGGTTTCCTATCTCTCCAAAGTTCAATTGGACTACTATCTCTATGTTTCAGGGGAATATGATTCAGAATAAGGTAAGCCGTATTCAAAGCTTCCCCCCACATATACTTTGGTAGTCCCGAACTCTGCAGGAGAGAGTTGACCATGTCTATGAATACCCGGTTCTTCCTTTCTGCTATCCCATTAGACTGAGGAGAGTATGGGGCTGTTGTTTCATGAATAATGCCATGATCTTGGCAATATTCCACAAACAGACTAGAAGTATACTCTCCTCCTCTGTCTGACCTCAACCTCTTAAGAACTCTGCCAGATTGTGGTTCTGCTTCCTTCTTAAAGATGATAAACTTTTGCAAAGCCTCATCCTTAGATCTAAGCAAATACACATAACAGTATCTACTACAGTCATCAATAAAGGTAATGAAATACTTTTTATGATCCCTAGTCAACACACCATTAAACTCACAAATATCTGAATGCACCAGATCCAGAATATCTGAATCTCTAACCACAGAATGAAAAGGTTTTCTGGGTTGTTTAGCCTGTACACAGATATCACATTTCTTAGTTTTATCAACAGTATGCTCAGGAACCAATTTCAGGTTCATCATACGTTTCAAAGAATTGAAATTAAGATGACTTAGACGGGCATGCCATAATTCAGATGAATCTATAACATTATAAGCAACAGGAACAGAAGTATAAATTGAAGCACTATCATTCACATTTCTGTTCATCACATGATCCACAAAGATTTTAAACAAACCATCAGAAAGATAACCTTTCGCAATAAAAGTCTTCAGATAGAGTAAAACAACTTTATTACATTTAAAGTTCAGTTCATAACCCTCCCTTACTAAAACAGAACCAGATAAAATATTCCTCTTAACACTAGGAACATGGTACACTAAGGAAAGAGTAAGAACACGCCCTGAAGTAAACTTCAAGTTCACACGTCCAACTCCTAGCACCCTAGCTGTACTTCCATTTCCCATTGTCACGGAGCGATCATGGGTTGCCTGATAAGACACAAAATTAGCCCTGTCAGCACATAGATGCACATTGGCTCCAGTGTCCACCAACCACTCATTTGGTTCATAAATAGTAAATAATTGAGGATTTAGAGAAATATACTCCATACCAGAAGAAGATCCCCTAGTCACCACATGGACCTGTGCTGGAATTTCATGGGTCAGCATGGCTTTGTTCAGCAATTTTTCCTTCTTTTTAGGACAATCATTGCGCATGTGACCCTTGTCACCACAATTCCAGCACTGTCCCAGTACCTTCTTCTTCTTTATCTTTCCCTTAGGTTTCATCTGAACAGTGGAATCAACCTTGGCCTTACCTTTTGGATCTTTACCCTTATGCTTCATCACTAGGTTTGCACTTGCATCCACAGGCATATTGGGCTTTTCCTTCCTATGTTCCTCTTCAATGGCTACAGCCCTCATCAAATCGTCAAGAGAGATAGCCCCTTTGCGGTGCTTGAGGCCCATGCCAAAATCCTCCCAGGATCTAGGCAATTTCTCTATGATGCACATGACTTGGAGCTTTTCAGGCATTTTCATGTCTGCCTCAGCCAAACCATGGAACATAAGTAGAAGCTCATGTGCCTGCTCCCCTATAGACTTATTCTCAACCATCTGGAATTTAAGGAACTTACCCACAGAGTACTTTTCCAGACCTTGGTCCTCGGTATTGTACTTCCGATCAAGTTCATTCCACAGAGCTTTAGTAGTGTTGAAGGTGGAAGTGCTATAGACATCAAACAGGACATCCGACAGTGCAGTTAGAATGCACACATGTCCTAACCTGTCTTTAGTGGTCCATTCTTCAACCTTCTTAGCACTCTCTTGGTCGTTTTCATCTATCATAGGGGGGTCCGACTCTAACAATGAGATTAGGCCAACCATGGTGAACCACATCTTCATGCGTTGTTGCCAACGCTTAAAGTGTTGCCCGGCAAATTTCGCGGGCATCCCAGACATGTCCACCCTGGTTCCAAAACTCATTGAAGATGACAATGCCATGAAAGATATCTTCTCTAAGACTGTTGGGAATAAACAGTGTAATGCGGCAACATCATGGCAACAACCGGACCATAATACATACAAGGCAAACCAGAGTATACATGCATATGGGGTTGATTCAACAAAGAACGGCCAAGAAACAAAATTAATAAGCATGATTATAGTATAAAACATGGTTGCAGAACAAGTAAATAATATGGAGTAGAAGCGTCTCAAAGAGACTCCCCTTAGAGAAGATATCACCCCTCACAAGAACGGTGCGATGAGTATAGTGGTCTTCCCCCAGGATACGACTACTAACACAAGACCCTCACTACAAGAAAAATCGCGGATAGCGACCGACCTAGCGGTCGCTATTCAGTCGTAGATCGGTCGCAAATATACATTGCGACCGAACAGATACTATCTAGCGACCGAATATGTCGGTCGCTATATAATAGTCGCTATATAGCGACCGACATAATTCGGTCGCAGTATCAGTCGTTACCAGAGACCGATTATAATCGGTCGCCTGTCCGGTCGCTAATAATTCGGTCGCCATTCAGTCTCTATTCGGTCGCTACATTTGTTGTATTTTAAAAAATAAAATTAACCTATCGGATTAAGTCGGTCTCAATTCGGTCGCTATTCGGTCGCTAATTATGTTGTATTTTTAAAAAATAAAATTAACCTATCGGATTTATTCGGTCTCAATTCGGTCGCCAGTCGGTCGCTAAATTTGTTGTATTTTTAAAAATAAAATTAAACTATCGGATTGATTCGGTGGCTAGTCGGTCGCCAGTCGGTCGCCAAGTATAATTATTTAATAAAAGAAATATAACGTATAGTCGCTATTCGGTCGCAATTCAGTCTCCATGCGGTCGCTAATTTTGCATTATTTTTTTTTAAAAAATTTATTTAAACTGATAAATAAATTACCTGATAAATAACAAATTCATAACATAAATATAAAATCAACTACACAGACAACAATATCGACAAATCTCAAATTCATCACATACAAACACCTGATAAATAACAATTTCATAAAACAATAATAAATCAACTACACGGATCACAATCTCCACGAACCTCAAATTACACACAATTAAAATAAAATCACAAATTAATCATACATCCATAATAATAAAATGACAACATACACAACTAAAATAAAATCACAAATCCTCCACATATGTCTCATCCTGGTCGTCGTCTCGTCCAACATCATCCTGGTCGTCGTCTCGTCCAACATCTCGCGACGGATGATCCTGTATATCATTTAAAAAAATTATAATCAAATCCTTAATAAAGAAATCAAGCATTAACAAGACTTAATAAAGAAATCAAGCATTAACAAGAGTATGCCAATAGTTTAAGCCAGCTCATTTTCATATATATAAATACACACACACAATATAAGTTCAAATTTCATCTTGTATTTTAAAAATGAAGTTTGAGCGCCGAGCTCAAACCGGGCATCCGATTTGGATTCCGTCAGTTCTGACAAGTCACTTTCATCTCCCCGGTCGTATTGGAATGATCGGCACGGCCATCCGACCGGTATTTCGAATTTTAGACCCCCGGACCCGTCCTAACAGTTCATTTGAACTAAGTGTATTTTAAAAATGAAGTTTGAGCGCCGAGCTCAAACCGGGCATCCGATTTGGATTCCGTCAGTTCTGACAAGTCACTTTCATCTCCCCGGTCGTATTGGAATGATCGGCACGGCCATCCGACCGGTATTTCGAATTTTAGAACCAAATGCCCCGTCCTAACAGTTCATTTGAACTAAGTGTATTTTAAAAATGAAGTTTGAGCGCCGAGCTCAAACCGGGCATCCGATTTGGATTCCGTCAGTTCTGACAAGTCACTTTCATCTCCCCGGTCGTATTGGAATGACCGGCACGGCCATCCGACCGGTATTTCAGATTTTAGACCCCCGGACCCGTCCTAACAGTTCATTTGAAATAAGTGTATTTTAAAAATGAAGTTTGAGCGCCGAGCTCAAACTGGGCATCCGATTTGGATTCCGTCAGTTCTGACAAGTCACTTTCATCTCCCCGGTCGTATTGGAATGATCGGCACGGCCATCCGACCGGTATTTCGAATTTTAGACCCCCGGACCCGTCCTAACAGTTCATTTGAACTAAGTGTATTTTAAAAATGAAGTTTGAGCGCCGAGCTCAAACCGGGCATCCGATTTGGATTCCGTCAGTTCTGACAAGTCACTTTCATCTCCCCGGTCGTATTGGAATGATCGGCACGGCCATCCGACCGGTATTTCAGATTTTAGAACCAAATGCCCCGTCCTAACAGTTCATTTGAACTAAGTGTATTTTAAAAATGAAGTTTGAGCGCCGAGCTCAAACCGGGCATCCGATTTGGATTCCGTCAGTTCTGACAAGTCACTTTCATCTCCCCGGTCGTATTGGAATGACCGGCACGGCCATCCGACCGGTATTTCAGATTTTAGACCCCCGGACCCGTCCTAACAGTTCATTTGAAATAAGTGTATTTTAAAAATGAAGTTTGAGCGCCGAGCTCAAACCGGGCATCCGATTTGGATTCCGTCAGTTCTGACAAGTCACTTTCATCTCCCCGGTCGTATTGGAATGATCGGCACGGCCATCCGACCGGTATTTCGAATTTTAGACCCCCGGACCCGTCCTAACAGTTCATTTGAACTAAGTGTATTTTAAAAATGAAGTTTGAGCGCCGAGCTCAAACCGGGCATCCGATTTGGATTCCGTCAGTTCTGACAAGTCACTTTCATCTCCCCGGTCGTATTGGAATGATCGGCACGACCATCCGACCGGTATTTCAGATTTTAGAACCAAATGCCCCGTCCTAACAGTTCATTTGAACTAAGTGTATTTTAAAAATGAAGTTTGAGCGCCGAGCTCAAACCGGGCATCCGATTTGGATTCCGTCAGTTCTGACAAGTCACTTTCATCTCCCCAGTCGTATTGGAATGACCGGCACGGCCATCCGACCGGTATTTCAGATTTTAGACCCCCGGACCCGTCCTAACAGTTCATTTGAAATAAGTGTATTTTAAAAATGAAGTTTGAGCGCCGAGCTCAAACCGGGCATCCGATTTGGATTCCGTCAGTTCTGACAAGTCACTTTCATCTCCCCGGTCGTATTGGAATGATCGGCACGGCCATCCGACCGGTATTTCGAATTTTAGACCCCCGGACCCGTCCTAACAGTTCATTTGAACTAAGTGTATTTTAAAAATGAAGTTTGAGCGCCGAGCTCAAACCGGGCATCCGATTTGGATTCCGTCAGTTCTGACAAGTCACTTTCATCTCCCCGGTCGTATTGGAATGATCGGCACGGCCATCCGACCGGTATTTCAGATTTTAGAACCAAATGCCCCATCCTAACAGTTCATTTGAACTAAGTGTATTTTAAAAATGAAGTTTGAGCGCCGAGCTCAAACCGGGCATCCGATTTGGATTCCGTCAGTTCTGACAAGTCACTTTCATCTCCCCACTGAAAATGAACTTCTTGTAACTTATGACCTATGCTCCTTTGTATGAACTGCCCTTCCTTTGCTTAGAGGTGCTGTTCCTGGCTTCCTGCCATGACAGTTACCAGACTTTGGGGAGATCTTTTCACCTAAATTGGCATATTTTATTCATGTCTACATGTTACTTTCCTTATATTATTCTAGCTTTATGAATATTTATAGATCTGTATCCTCCCCCACTCAAGTGAATAGAATTTATACATATCTTTTCACTTTCAGTTCTAACCAAAATCTCTATACACCTATGGAAAATCCTGCAGAACAGTCTGCCTGTTGATTCTAATATCCAGAGGATAGGTGTAAGATGATATTTAGAGTTAAGAAAATGATATTTTCCCCTCCTCAATCTAAATTCTTATATTTTGTAAGATGATATTTAGAGTTAACAAATAGAAAATCAATCAAATAAAATACTTACCGGAGGCTGCTGTGCAGGAGGTGCAGGAGGTGCTCTACTACTATCAATTCCCAAGGATGTGAGCATCTGGGAGACGGTCTGAGCGACGATGGTTGAGATATTCTGAGAGATATTCTGAGAGACGGTCTCGTTGACGATCTGCCTAAACATATCTGGAGTCATGGTCGGGGCGGCACTGGAAGAACCATCTGGGGCTGCTGGTGTGGTAAATGGAGAGGTCGCATGTGAGACCGAACTCGAGCATGATGATAACACCCTAGTCGTGCCCAAGCTATGTCCAAAACCATAAACATGTCCTTTCTTGGGTGCCCCAGATGCTGCAACCCAAATGGCAGGATCCAACTCTGGACGCTGACTGTCATCCCCGTACCTCTCATCCATTCGTCTACTATATGAGTCCTGCAAAAACCAAAAAAAAACAAAACCAAATTATTCTACAATTTAATCTTAAATGAAAACTATTAATGTATACACTTACCGCTACCTCCCGAGCTTTCTCACTAATGTAAGCATTTGTCCCTTTCTTCTTATGAGTTCGATCAAAAAGTTCATGAAATTGAGCTGGCCGCTTTAACTGTGCTTCCTGTTATTCAAATAAATCACAGTTTCATAATAGAAACAAAAAATTTATATATGTAGAAGTGTACTTACTAATCTCGCTTTATGTGTTGCAAAGGAGACAGAGCCACCCGTGTGTAAATTCGCTTCAGGATGCGCTGCTCTGTTTTGCTTTGCTTTGTTTGAATTGGCATTCCATTTCTCCGCTTCCCAAATGTTGCACAGCTCTGTCCAATACTCCTTTCTCATCCACACAGGCCCATGCTCCTTCCATATGTTCTTATCAGTACTTGCACATGCTTTTTTTGCATATCTTCGGGCATTGTACATAAGATGTTTGAAATTATCTCTTGCAGTAGCTGTCCATGCAAATCTAGCACGTAACTCATCTGAATGTTCTGTGAATCGATGATTCCTTCATAGTGAAATTTTGTTTTCTGCATGCATCATAGGTAGTAACCCCATCAGTCCATAACAACTTCAACTCATCAATCAACGGCCTGAGATATATGTCTAATTTTTTCCCAGGACTTTTTGGACCAGGGATCAATAATGATAGAAATAAATGCTCTCGTTTCATGCACATATTTGGCGGAATATTATATGGTGTCACGAAAACTGGCCAGCAAGAGTAGGAAGTCACTGAACCTCCAAATGGATTGAATCCATCAGTACATAAACCCAGCCTTACATTACGCGACTCTTTTGAGAAAGTAGGGTGAGCACGGTTAAAGTGACTCCAAGCTTCGGCATCTGCAGGATGACTGATTACATTATGTTGTCGACGTACTCTTTCCGCATGCCATCTCATATGTTGAGCTATCTTTGGTGCCATATACATTCTCTGCAATCTCGGTGCAATAGGAAAATACCGCAATGACATATATGGTATATCTTTTTGCTTTGAATTGTCCCCTTTCTTAGGCTTGAATCTATCATGACCACATATGGAACATGATACCTTACTTTTAGCCTCATTATAATATAGCATGCAATGATTAGGACATGCATCTATTTTCTCATATCCAAGCCCTAAGTCAGTGACCATCTTCTTTGCACGATAAAAATTTTCAGGTAATTTCTCATCTTGTGGCAACATACTTTTGATAATCAGTAACAAACGATCAAAACAAATCTCACTGATGTGAAATTCAGATTTCAAGTTCAATAATTGTGACACCGCAGACAGTCGAGAGTGATTTTGACATCCAGTCCACAATGGCTCATCAGCATCTTTGAGTAGCTGATAAAATCTTTCAGCTGTCTTGTTTGGCGGTTCTTCATTATGTACATGCTCCTCGTGAACATTGAATCCTGGACCAGCAGCATCTATGACCATATCAACATATGAACTTCCACTTCCAACATTGGCAGGCTCGTAGGTCGACCACAATGTTTCACCATGACATATCCAGTTTGTATAATCTTTAACAAACCCCTTTCTGTATAAATGACGTTGTACATCCCATGTTGTCAGCCACTTCAAATTCTTACAGACTACACAAGGACATCGGATACGACCCTCACAATCTACAGCTTCAATAGAATTTCTCAAAGCAAACTGAATGAATCTCTCAACTCCATTTTTAAATTCTATAGACACCACCTGATCAACTACTCTACGGTACATCCATGAACGATCTTCAGACATTTTCCCTATGCGAATGAAATGTAAACACACAAAACTTTAACATGTTTAACAAAATAAAAAGTACAACCCTTACCTCACATCGTCCATGTCTGCCATTTTAAATAGGACGGAAATATCATTTAGATCTTCACTTTTTAACCCATCTGTGAAGGTTTGATCGCACGATTAATTACTATATGTGTTGTGTTGTTTGCTAAAAATTTCGGCAGCATCTCCCCACACCTCTCCGATATACCACAAAATATTTATTGATTAAGAAATTTTCTTAAACACTTACTAATAAGTGGTTAAGAAAATAATCAAAATCAATAAAGGTATATCAGAGAGGAGTGAGAAGACGCAGCCAAAATTTTTAACAAACAACACAAACACATATAGTAATTAACCACCTAAGTGCGATCAAACATTCACAGACTGTCCAAACGGGACAATTCAAGACTTTGAGTTAGATATACACATTCTCATCATTCAAAATGAGAACGTGCATATCAATCCCAAAGTCTTGAACGGGTAGGTTGATTGGCACGGGCTTAACACGCTCTCCTAAGATGCGTGCAATGTTAGGTTGCACCCACGCATCTCAGCTCACATACAACACCCAACTAATTAAATATTGACAAGATAATAACACAATCTAAAAACATAGCAGTAACATGTGAAATTGGCAATACATGTACACAATGAAAACATGAATTTTATTTTAACATCCAACATAAAGACAACACTTTCACTAGCTATTTAGCAGAAATAAAATATAGCATGATACTTTTTAGCTTAAAGACAACACTGTCACTAGCTATGCAGAAATCAAGTAAAGAAATTGATAGTATCGTCACTGAATAAGACAATAATAAAACACACTTTACTTTTCATCCAACACTATCCAAACAGTACTCTTAGCTAATGACATGTTTTAGATATTCTAAAATTAAGAAACTGAGCTACAATTCTAAAATGTCAATGTTTCTCTAATACTCATGTCATGTAAATTTAAACATATCAATAATTTATGAGGTTGTCAACCACGACTGCTAATCTTTTTTTTTTTTTGAAAATCTACAAGATGACTAGTAGCTTCCATTGACAGATTCCCCATTTTAAAAAGGCGCGGGTTTACATGATTTGCAACGTCTCGACAGTCCTCAACTATTGTGCCTAGAAGATATTATCTCGTAGGGGTATGTCTAAAATTATTGCAAATTCTGATGAAATGGCCCACATCTGGGTATTATGGAAAGACCATCTGCATGTTTCTCTGGTTACTAGAGATGATCAGCAAATTACTCTTCTCATGGGTCTTAATGGTCAAGTCCCTTTTCACTTAACTGCAGTATATGCAAAATGCAATGTGATTGAGAGAAAGGGTCTTTGGACTTCTTTAATTAACGTCCACTCTAACATTTCTGGTCCTTGGATGGTGGCAGGAGACTTCAACTACATTACTGATACAAAGGAAAAAATTGGTGGTAATGATCCTAATTCGATTGCAATGACTGATTTTAAGGACTGTATATCAAATTGTGCACTTTTGGATACTGGTTTCAAAGGATCTTCCTACACTTGGCATAACAATCAATCAGGAAGCAGGGGTATTTGGGCCAGACTGGATAGAATTCTAACCAATTCTGATTGGATGGCTCATTATGCCTTCTCCGTTGAACATCTTTCCAGGGAAGTCTCAGATCATGCCCCTCTACTTGTGTTGCAGACTCCCCAGATTAAAAGGAAAACCAGATTCTGTTTCCAAAAAATGTGGACTTATCATGACCATCTTCTTGCTGATGTTAAAAAGTGTTGGGATACTAGTCCTTTAGCTTCTTCACCTACCTTAACCCTTTATCTTAAGCTCAAGAGTCTCAGGCAAATGCTTAAAGTTTGGAATTATCAAGTCTTTGGTAATATTCATAATAATGTGGCAAAAGCGGAGGATGATGTTATTAAGGCAGAACACGCTTATGACACCCAGCCTTCCACTACAAATCAGACTGCCCTGGATGAGGCTAAACTTGTTCTGTCCAAAATGTTGCTTCAGGAGGAATGCTTTTGGAGACAGAAATCTAGAGTCCGATGGCTCACTGAAGGGGATAGAAATACCAGATTCTTTCACTCTACCACTTTAGCTAAGAGGAAAAAAATGTGCATATCTCAACTTCAAAACTCTGCAGGCCTTCTCACTTCGGACCCTGGGGAAATGACTTCAATTGCTGTGACACATTTTCAGGAAGCCTTCTCTTCCCAACATCATTTAGCAGATAGTACTGTTCTTGACTGTATTCCCTCTCTGGTTGATCAGTTAGACACTGACACCCTCTGCTCAATCCCTACTGCCGCAGAAATCCAAGACTTATGTCTTCAGGCTATCCCAAGATAGTGCACCGGGCCCTGACGGATTCACAGGTGCATTTTACCAATTTGCTTGGGGGATAATTGCCTCCACTGTGATAAGAGCTGTGCAGGAATTCTTTACTTCCCATGAAGACTTACCCAGATCTGTCACTGCTACCCTGGTTGCTCTCATTCCAAAACAAACAAATGCTACCAGAATTTCTGAGTTTAGACCTATTAGCCTGTGCAACTTCTTTTACAAAATTATTGCCTCTATCATTAATACTAGGCTTGCCAGCATTCTTCCTAAGATCATATCTCCTGAACAATCTGCATTTGTCAAAGGCAGAAATATTATTGAGAATATTGCTTTGGCCCAGGAACTTACCAATGAAATTGGCATGAAAATAAGGGGCTCTAATGTGATGATAAAGATTGATATGGCTAAGGCTTATGATAGGCTTGAATGGGATTTTCTCTTCAATGTTCTTAACAGGTTTGGATTTAATGACCAGTTCATCAGGCTTATTAGAAAAATGGTGCACAATAACTGGTTTTCTATTCTTATAAATGGTACCCCTGCTGGATTCTTCAAATCTTCAAGAGGGGTGCGTCAAGGTGATCCAATTGCTCCCTCACTATTTATCATTGCAGAAGAGGTACTCAGTAGATCTCTGACAAAAGCCTTCCAATGTGGCCTCATAGAATGGTATGCTAGTCCTAGACATTGCCCGAATATTTCACATCTTTTGTTTGCGGATGATACCATCATTTTTTGCAATGGCAATCTTATTTCAATAAGGAATCTCCTTAAGATACTACAAGATTATGAAAGAGCTTCAGGGCAGTCAATAAACACAGGTAAAAGTGGTTTTTTCATACACTCCAGGAATAATAACTCTACTGCCAGGAAAATTCAGGATGTCACTGGTTTTGTTAAACACTCCTTCCCTCATAAGTATCTTGGTTTTCCCCTGATCAAAGGAAGATGCAAGAAAATTCACTACACTGGTATTCTACACAATATTCAGAGGAGGATTTCAGGTTGGAAATGTGGGATGCTCTCCTAGGGAGCAAAACTAGTCCTTATCAAGCATGTCCTGATCTCATTGCCCATATACTTTCTTACATCTTCTTCACTGCATATTGGAACTCACCAAGCTATTGAAAAATCACTTGCCAATTTCTTCTGGGGTTCATCTGATCATGGTCACAGGAAGCACTGGAGAAAATGGAACAAAATCTGCACTCCTATCTCTTAAGGTGGACTGGGTATTATATCACTAAGGAATATGGAAACTCCCTTAAGTGTTAAAATGTTGTGGCAAGCTCTTCATTCAAATTCATTATGGGCCGAGTATTTCAGAGCCAAATATATTAGGAACTGTCCTCTCATCCAGGTTCAGTTTACAAATATGAAGGGTTTTGAAAAGAGAAGGTGGATCACTGCAAAAAATTTAATTATTCAGCATAAGAGGGTCATTATTGGAGATGGCAGCAGGACAAGCTTCTGGTATGACAGATGGATAGGCCAACACACCCTTGCTGATTTTGCATTGGCTGATAACACCATCAACCCTATGCTCTCTGTTCGGGACTTTATTGTACAGATGAATTCAGAAGACACAAATTGGCCTAACAGGTTTTTTACTGAAGAAATTAGCACTGCTTTGAAGCATGTTAAACTCAATCAGGAACATGACCTACCTGCTTGGAGCCTTTCTTCTTCGGGGAACTGTTCAGTCTCATCCACCCAAAAGGCTATTAGCAGGAACCAAGAGACTCAGACTTTCAATCAGTGGACTAGCATTTGGTCACCATGGCTGCCTTCCAAGATCTCCATTCATCTGTGGAAAATTATCAACAAGTGTCTTCCTCTGGATTGCAACATTCAGAAGATAGGGATTCCAATTTGTTCAAAATGCTGCTGCTGCAAGACCCCACAGACTGAAAATTATAACCACTTATTTATTTTCGGTGATTGGGCTTCTTACATATGGACATATTTCAGATCTAAGGGGTTGCAAATTGAAGAAAATTCAGCTACCTCAATGATACTCAACAATTTATGCTCCACTCAGAAAAAATCAATGTTTGGCCTATTTGGTCTAGCTGCTGTCGGAGTTAGTATGTGGGAGATTTGGTGTGCTAGAAATTCAGACAAATATGATGACTCCAAAACTTCCTGCCAGGGTCTCCTCCACAAAATCAGATACAAAGTCAAAGAAATATGTCAGATTTCCTCACTACCCGAAGCCAATCAGGAACATATCAGAATTCTGGATGCTCTAGGAATTCAATTTGCTAAACCAAAGCAGCTTAGAGCTATAGCCATTAAATGGTTTTGCCCTCCTTGGCCTTCTTTAAAACTAAATACTGATGGAGCATCTAAAGCCAATGGTGAATCTGGTGGAGGTGGGGTCATAAGAGATCACCTTGGAAATGTCATCCTAGCTTTCAGCCACTACTATGGATTCTCAAATAGCATCATTGCTGAGGCCCCTGCCCTATTAGATGGAATGAAGTATATCAAAATCACTGGTTCCACAGCAGCAATAATTGAATGTGACTCTCAAACTATTGTCAATATTATCAAAAGGAAAGCCACCTGCCCTTGGTCGATATTGTCCTATGTCAGGGAGATATGGAGCCTCCTTAATCCTGCAGATACCATTAATCACATCTTTAGAGAAGGGAACACTGTGGCTGATTCCTTAGCTTCTTTAGCTTGTAAGTTGAAATGTAATGCATCCTATTCCTCCTCTGAGCTTCCTACTCTCATTAGAGGTGCTGTTAGGCTTGATAAACTGGGTATGCCCAGTGTCCGCTTGATGTAATTTATCTTTACAATTGCTTTTACTCAATAAAATACCCACTGGTGGTTAGGTGGTAGAGTTCTTCTCTCAACCTTTCCACTAGGCAGGGCTTTCACATAAAAAAAAAAGAAGATAGTGAAACCCTTCAGTTTCAGAATGCTATAGGCAGTCTCCATGCATGCATGTGGAAATGACAATGTCTATAAAGCAAATTAAACCTTAAGTCAAAGTTTTGAATTCTTCAGCTAAAATCAATATGTAACTTCTACAGTCCACTGATAGTTTGCAGAGAGTTGAGTTGTTTGAACAAAGATTTATTGTTTTATGAATTTGGCACGTAAACTGTCGGGAGACATGTAATCACCTCTGCACGTGGATTGTGCTAGCTTTCACAGAAAAATTCCACACCTAAGTACATAACCATGCATGACTATGCATAAATCTTTGAAGTCGATTCTGCTGGTTCGGGTGCCGGAGGGGGTGACACAGAGAGAGAGGGATCAGAGAGAGAGAGGGTGCCAGGTGGAACCTTTAATGTTGTAGTCGGCGAGGGTGCGGCCGTCCTCCAGATGCTTCCCGGCGAAGATGAGATGCTGCTGGTTCGGGGAAATGCCCTCCTTGCCCTGGATCTTAGCCTTCACGTTGTCGATCGTGTCCGAGGAGTCGACCTCCAAGGTGAACTGTGCTTTGACCGCAGGGGGAGGGGGGGCTCCGGCGGAGGGGGGCTCGGGCGGGAGGCCGCAGGGGGAGGGGGGCTCGGGCGGAGGTTGGCTCGGGCGGGAGGCCGCAGGGGGAGGGGGGGCTCCGGCGGAGGGGGGCTCGGGCGGGAGGCCGCAGGGGGAGGGGGGGCTCCGGCGGAGGGGGGCGGAGGCCGCAGGGGGAGGGGGGCTCGGGCGGGAGGCCGCAGGGGGAGGGGGGCTCCGGCGGAGGGGGGCTCGGGCGGGAGGCCGCAGGGGGAGGGGGGGCTCCGGCGGAAGGGGGCTCGGGCGGGAGGCCGCAGGGGGAGGGGGGCTCTGGCGGGAGGCCGCAGGGGGAGGGGGGGCTCCGGCGGAGGGGGGCTCGGGCGGGAGGGGCGTGGGGGGGCTAGGGCGGAGAGGGGGCCGCAGGGGGAGGGGGCTCGGGCGGGGGCTCGGGCGGGAGGGCTCGGGCGGGAGGGGGGGCTCGGGCGGAGAGGGGCTCGGGCGGGCGGGGGCCGCAGTGGGGAGTATAACGGGATCAGCGACTGATTGGAGACCGAAGTAAATTCGGTCGCAAGAACAGCGACCGATTGGAGACCGAACTAAATTCGGTCGCCAAAACGGTCTCACATATGCGACCGATTATTTCGGTCGCCGAATTGGTCTCTATTTGGGACCGACTAGCGACCGATTTAATCGGTCTCTAAGTCGGTCGCTATAGCCACTTTTTCTTGTAGTGCCTTAAGCGCACCCTTAAGAATCTAAAGAAAATGCTATGCGAGAAACTTAGATCTCCTCGTAAAAGGAAAAATATATATAGGTCGAAGAACATGCACCGATCACCGACGAAAGACAGCAGTAGAGAGCGTCGTCTGTGCGCGAACAACGACGAAGTAGACGTCGATGGCCGAACGACGTTGGTGATGTGCAAGGGAGGCAGAGCAGCGGCTGCGACCGACGGAGACGAGAGAGAGAGAGCGGAGCGCGAGCGATTCCTCGGGGAAGTAGAACAGCAAAAACAGGATAACCGTAATTAGGGTAATGCTAATCACTCCTGTAAATACCCACGCCCGCGACGTTCCGCCTCCAAACAAAAACCGTTCGGAGACCCCTCTTACTCTCCAAGAAAGGGTAAAACGGTAAAAAGAAATCCAAAAAGGTGCCAAGGCAAGCCAGCCTGCTGGACCCGCACCTCACACACGCGCGTCAGCCCAGCCCCGCCCAGCCCGGCCCGTGCGTGTGATAGGTCCTAGCTTACCTCCACTATTGTCTATAAGACATAGTCTAGGGGTCCCTAGGAACTATAAGGTCCCCTCACCTCTTTGTGTTTTCTAATCTGGGACTAAAGTCCCCATACAAAACACAACACTTGAGGTAGCACTCTTTGGATAAACCTTTGAGTTTCCCTTTCTTAAGAACACTCTCATTCTACTTCAACCCAACAAGTTTCAGCTAGCATGCCAACAAATTAATATATATGGTGCATAGTTCAAGACTTAATTCAAGGGGAGCAAATCCAAAGGGGCCGTCCACTCATGCTAGCTAGCTAGGTTTTGGGAAAACATCGGCACATCGGTGAATAGCGCGCAGTCATGTGATAGATGTCACGAAAGGGGGCTAAAAGAGGGGCATCCACCTTATAACTACAGTGTGAATATCACTATCTGATTATATATATATATATATATATATATATACATATAAATGCACAGGAGTATGCATGTAATAAGAAGAAAGAAACATGGCCCTCAGCAACTTACTGTATCTAATTTCAGTCTTGAGATATGTATAGATGCGTCCTAATTAATCCACCTAGTTAGTCAAAGTACTTAAATTATTTAAGCCTTTAGTAAAAAGATGACCATGCCACGGCTACCATGCAGCCACTATAACCTCCTCGATCCACCACCAAGCCCTCTCGATTAACTGCGTCCCATCGCCATTCCCCCTCCTTCTCTTCCTCTGCAGCCGCGAGTACTGTCCACACCGATGGCCAGCACAGCCTCCCTGCCCCTAAAAAACTTATGGCTTTCCTCTAAATGGGACCTACGATTGCCATCCAAGTCTCGTGGCAGAAAAGCCATACATAACTGTTGCGGTAGGAACGGCGGGGGCCTTGCGACACGGTTCTAGAGGAGGGTGGAGATCTCGTGGATGTTCCTTAACTCGACGAGCACGGCCTTCAATTCAAGGGGAGGGACAACGGGGAGAGGCGGGTGGTGGAAGGCAAGGCAGCGCAGGTGCTTGTAGATACCGCCGGCACGGCCGTGGCAACAAGGGCAAGGCAGCGATGGTGGGAGCGAATGGTGGGGATGGGCTTCCGAGTGGGACACTTCTACAAGAACGTGCTCGATGGCGTGAGGGCGCTTCTATGGAAGTACGACGACAACTGGGAGATGCGGATGGCAGTGGGGAAGCTCGAGCGACCTTCACCCACATCGCAGATGAACGTCATTGTAAGTTACCTTAGTCCTCTAGAAGGTGAACGACATTGGCACCGCAGCACACAGCGAACCCGCCATCGAGCTCCGTAGTGTCTTCCTTCCGCCGTCGCCCTCCCTGTCCGTCTCCTATGTTGGCACCACACCAGTTGGCTCTCCATCTCGGTCGCTAGCGAACCCCGGCCCTCTACACGAGCTTCTCCATCACAGATAGACGTCACCTCTCTCTCTCTCTCTCTCTCGCGCGCGCGTGCGGTTAGACAAGTTCATTATGGTATGTTTCTCTATTTGAGTTAGGTTAGATTATGGTTAGGTTAATCTAACCAGCCCTTACTCTATGATGACAGACAACATAGACTTTTTCAAATAATGGAGAAGAATCTGGGGGCTTTTTGCTAAATAGGTGAATTAGAGAGACTTTTTTTAATTTTAAAATATTTTAAAAGTTTAAAACTAAAAATCCATATATATATATATATATATATATATATATATATATATATATATAAATAATGGCCCTTGCTTCGTCTTGCTTTTAGGATCCCATTAGAAATCTATTTGGGAGATTGATTAAACCAATTGGCCAAAGTATACATTTTATGAAGAGAGAACTTGCGGAGGAGGATCGAGTTATGTACCTGAGTTGATCTCTCCGTAAAAACATGTTGAAGTTCATGCACGTTCTACCTCCAAAGAAGATGGAGAAGAATGCTCATCCCACATTTGCTTATTAGTTACATGCATTTCAGGTTGATTCAGCAAGTTCATTTGAGACCTATTTGAAATTGGAGTGGAGTAACGCATTCGACGCTGGGCGCAAATACGCTACCCCACCTCAATTATCATCATGTTTTTGTGAGGAGAGCTCAAATTGAGACCCACTTTCTCTCTCATCAATATTAATTTACTATTCTCTCCTATCATATTTCTGCATCAAAGAGGCCCTTGATGATCATTAGGCAAGGTAGGACTACAAAAAATTATGGACATTTTTAATAAAAATATATATACAAATATATATTAGTTTCTTTCTCGTTCACAAAGCAAACACCTTGTTATATCTATCTTTGCAACCACACTTGTGTCAAGCCTTAACTATTGACTTACACAATGAGAAGCTAGTAACACCCCGATTAATATCATGCAGTCTTCGTCAAAGGAGAAATGTCATTTGGCCACATGTTTTACCATCTTATTTATCAGTCTCATCTCAACTCTCGGATTTTGAAATCCGGCATACAAAATGAATCTATTGCTCTTAAAATCAGAATTACTAAACTTAAGTTTGACATTTCCTATTGTCTTACACTACAAGAAAAATAAGAATTTCCGACGTACAGATTCCGTCGAAAATCTATCGGAAATGTTGATAAATTTTTTATCCTTCTTTAGAGTTTTCCGACGAAATTTAATCCGGTCAAAAATACGTCAAAAATTTTTGACGTATTTTCGACTAAATTTTATTCCGTCGAAAAATTCTGACGTATTTTCGACCAAAATAATATGTCGGAAATAAGTTGATAATTACCGATTGATTTTTAACAGAATTTTTTCTGTCAAAAAGTAAAATTATTTTCGACGTATTTTCGACGAAATTTTTTCCGTCGATATTTCCGATTTTTCTTGTAATGTTAGTTTTGAAATATATAGTAATTAAATAGAAAAGGGACCAAATGAAGTGGCAAAAAAATTAAAAATGATGAAAGATATCAGTAAATAAATTAATGGTTACCCCATATTAATTATATTTATTAGATATTTAATAAAAATAAAATTTATTATCATTAAAATCAATTTGAAGATCAAATAAAATTAAAATTTACTATCATTAAAATCAATATGAAAGTCATATATCTAGATAAATATCATGCCTTGTTAGTGAAGGAGAGAAGTCCTAATAATAGGGAAGGAAAAACCCCTCTTGGGATAAGCATTTTCTAGGAACACGTTGTCCAAGTCATGTAGATTTTGTAGAAAAATTAGGGTAGACATGTAATTTTTTGTTTATTTTTTCTGTTGCCTTTGATTTTCTCTTGTTGTAACGGATTTTATATAATATTTAAACCTTGAGAAACATAAACATAACTAGGGTAGATTGGACAGTTGTTCAAGACAGAATCTCTTCCGATGTTCCCTGGACAAACATGTCTTCTCTAATGGTATCAGAGTGGAACCTTCTTGGGTGCACTGTTTAATTGCTGGAAGATCCTCTTTCTTGAGCCAGCCCTCCTTCTAATTAAGGCATCTTCTCCCTCTTTCAAGTAAGGATTTCCCTTCCTCTTTGTTGATCGTTGGGGTCTTGAAGGGAGGACGTGCTCTCTCTTTAAGTTCTTCTTGGTGCAAGACAAAACTCACTCTTGGTGTGACATCTTTCCTCCCTTTGTGATCGTGGATTGGTCTCCTTTGGAGGGCGATCCTCACTTTAACATGTTCTGTTACTTCGGCATATTCATTTGAGGACTGCCCATCTCTATCTCCCTTTCTCTTTCTTATGGTTTCATCCCCTTTTGGAAAAATCGCCCCATCCTCTCTTGATCAATGGTATGATCAACATTTACAGTATGTTGAATGCTCCTTCCTAGTAAGTCCAACCCTTTCCCTTGTTCCCACGGTGAGTATTTACTTGTAGATCACTTCCGACAAACTCATAGAGATGGATTATCCCTCGTAAGATATCGAACTGTGTATCATCAGTTGCATGTGACAAGTTTGGGCATCATACTAGTGATCAAAAATAACTAGATGACAATGATCGTACCGTTATGACGTGGCATCGTGATAATAGCATGATCATGTCGTGGCTTCTCAACTATATTAGCCCCGCCATTCAACCGACTATTCTTCATAAGTTCATGGCAGTGAAAATGTGGAACACATTGCAAGGCTTGTATGGCGAGAAGAAGAACTAGATGTGCCTCTAACAACTCAATCACACCATCCATGAGTTGAAGCAGGCTTTCAGCTTATGACCACCTATTTTTGCACACTTGCAGGCCTGTTGGATAAACATGATTGTTAGTGCATGGCTAAGTGGACTTTCAAATATCAAAAGACATTTTTCTCTCTTCAGGAAGATGATCATATTGTTAAGTTTTTGTACAGTCTTAATGCTAATTATGAGACTCTACAGGGACAAATTTTGAACATGGACCTAACTCCCTCTCTCAAAGAGACCTGATTTAAAGTTCCTAATTAATAAGGAATGATGTTGTCATGTCATGGGCAGCGAACATGTAGTCTCTTCACCTCTAAAAGTTGGTGATTTTAATTTTTCCTCTTGTCAATAATACTTTTTGAACTTCGAGTGGTAAAAAAAAATGGAGAGAAGAAATGTGTACATTGTGGTCGCACAAATCATAATTAAGATTTTTGCTGGGAGAAATATCCAGACATTATCGTTACCCAACCCTCTACTCCTTCAGGCGAGTTTTCTCATGTTTGGTCTTCATCCACAACATCAGTGGCACTCTCCATCTTTGATATTGTTACATTTCAGTAGCTTCTTACACAACTATAGAGTGCCTCACAAACCACTTCTTCTACAACTCCTCAGGTATACGTAGCACCTGATCTCTAAGAAATTCTTGGGTGATCGACTCTAGTGACATTGACCACATAACCGGTATATATATTTTCTATTCTCTATCTTATGGTCAAGATAAAGTCACTGTTGTTGATGGCACATACACTACCATTGCTAGAAAGGGTTCCATTAGATTCTCTGATCGCTTGGCATTATTTTTCACTCTTCATGTTCCATCTCTTTCTATCAATCTACTTTCGGTGAGTAGTATTATCAAACGATTGCACTATTAACGTTCTTCCTTACTCTCCATTTAAAGATCGAGAAATTAAGTAAATGATTGGGATTGGCTATGAGATAGATGGATTATATCTTTTTGCGTTTGGAGAGACACTCGCAATTCAATCCTCTACACCTTAGCACGTAGATAAACTAGTTGAAGAGATTCAACTATGACATTCTAGATTAGAGATCCTTCATTTCATTCTTTAAGAGTCTTGTTCCCATCTCCTTTTCAGTCTGTCAATATTTTATCTTTTTCATATGTCAAGTTTGTTATTCGACAAAATAATGTAGAACTCAACTTCCTTCTTCAAGGAATAAAAGTTGCACTACTTTTGAGCTCATTTATTTTGATATGTGGGGGTCTTTTCTAGTTCCCTCCTAAAATGACTACATATATCTTATTATATTTATTGATGATTTTTTCCACTGGTTGTATTTGTTACATTCCTTAGACGAGGTTCCTCACTTGCTTACATAATTCAAGTTTTTTGTAAAATAGTTCATATTCAATTTGGAACTAAAGTAAAAGTTCTTGATCATTCTAATAATACTCAGAAATATTTTGTCTAGAATGTTAATATATTTTTTCATTACAATTGTGTGATTCATGAATCATCATACGACTATTTCTTTAGCATAATAGTGTTGCTGAATGCAAAAATCATCATTTATTTGAGATAGCTATGATGCTCTTATTTTAGTGTCACTTCCCCAAACATTTTGGGTTAATGTTGTGGTGACTGCAAATTATATTATAAATTGTATGTCATTTCAAAATCTTATATATATATCGCTCCTTTGTTTCTGTTCTATACTCGGATAGGTCGTTGTTTCCTCTTTTGTCTTGCATCTTTGAGTATCTATGTTTTATCCATATCTTAGTCCTAACAGCATCAACCTTAATCTTCATGCTGTTCGTAGTGTGTTTCTTAGATACTCTTCCACTCAAAAGGATTCATAAAGATGTTATTTTCTTTGAGTCTGAGTCCTACTATTCTCCCCATACTCATCCTTGGGGGGGGGAGACTAATGGCCTCTTGCCATCAACTTTTTAGATCAATTTATGTTATACCTTTATTGTTTGTGCCTCTTCTAGTTATGCCTTTTAGCTCTGCTATAGATGGATCTCCTAGTGTTCCTACTCATGCGACTAATGCAAAAAAGGTGTTGAGAAATATATTATTACTTACAGGTGGAAAAAGTTTAAAGGAAAATCTTCTACCAATCTCTCAGCTTCAAAGGTTGTTGAGTCTTTAGGTTTACCTACCCAACCATGATGAGTTGAACTTACCTATTGCCGTTCTAAAGGGTATTTGGGACAACATTAAATATCCAATCACTAACTTTGTAAAATATTCTCGTGTTTGATTCCCCTTATTACTATTCCTTTCTCTCTTTCTTGTCTTCCACCCATATCCCTGCTAATTTTTATGAGGTTGTGTAGGGTTTGAAATGAAACCAAGTAATATAAAAGCAGTTGAGCATCCTTTACAAAAATGGTACTTGGATTCTACATGGTGTGACAGATCGATCCAATACGTACGGTACATGGCGTATCAGATTGTATTTAGAAAAAATTGATATTGTCGGTATGTTGTACGCTCGCGGTCCAGTCAAGTGAGTTTCAATAGCAGCAGTTGAGCTTATCGGGCAAGATCAACAGTACGATAGTGATACAGATGTTGTACCCCCACAGTACCGTATGTACTGTATTGTACTATACCACTAGAAAATCGATACGTGCAGCTCAGATGACACGACAAACCTTGAGATTCTAGTTGATCTCTTCAAGGTCATAAGAACTGTGTGTACACTATGTATCATATATAATGCAGATGGTGTAATATAAAAGTACAAGGCTAGACTTGTTACAAAAGATTTTATTCGGGCATATGAAATTGAGTATCGGGAGATATTTGCTCTTGTGGTCAAGTTGAAGTCCGTTAGGATAATTCATTCACTTGTTACTCAATATTCTTGGGCATTGTACCAATTATATGTGAAAACTATTTTTATAATGATGATTTACAATAAGAAGTGTACATGTTGTCACCACCTGATATTCACACTAAAGAGAAATTCTATCACCTCAAAAAGACTCTCTATAGGTTGAAATAGTTACCCGAGAGTTACTTCAATATACTTCATCTCACCATGATCAAGTTTAGTTTCAAACAATCAAATGTTGATGATACTCTATTTGTCAAATGGAAGGGAGGACATGTCACTATGTTGCAGATCTATGTTGGTGACATGATTGTTATAGGTAATGATAAAAGCAAGATTCAAAAATTGAAAGAAGATTGAGGACCCGGGGTGGGTCAAATAGTAGAAGACCCTTGCCAAAGAAGTAAGAGGTCTCAAGTTCGATTCATCTCAAGATTTTACCTGGTCACATGCTTAATCCTCGAGAGATGCATGACCTGAGACTTTCTGATTTACCAGATTCTTCGTCACAAAGAAATGAAAGAAGACCTATAGGGTGTTTGGTTGCTCTTTTTTACCTCTTTTTTCTCTCAATTTTAAAAAAGAGAGGAAGAGAACTTATAATCCTGTTTGGTATGCCTCTCCTAACTTTTAGGGAGATACTTTACTCCCGTGTAAATCTTCCTCAAAAAAAAAACAACATCGGACCAATTTTTTTTTTAAAAATTCTCTCCCACTCGCGATCTCTCCCCTCCCCCGCGTCTCTCCTTCCCTCGGGCTTCCCCCCCCCTGCGCAGCCGGCACCGGCTCCCCCTCCGGCACCGGCTCCCCCCCTGCGTAGCAGCCCCCTCCCCCCTCCGGCACCGGCTCCCCCCCCCTGCGGCCCCCTCCCCTCCTCCCGACGGCGGCCCCCTCCCTCCCTGGCGCCCCCTGCGGCCCCCTCCCCTCCCCCCGACGGCGTCCCCCTCCCCTCCCTCGGCAGCTCCCCCCCTTCCCCGGCGCCGGCTCCCCCCCCTCTCTCCGGTTCCCCCCCCCCCCCGTGCGCAGCCCCCCCCTCTTCGGTTCCCCCCCCCCCCCCCCCCCGCGCAGGCCCCCTGCGGCCCCCCCTTCCCCGGCGCCGGCTCCCCCCCTCTCTCCGGTTCCCCCCCCCCCCGTGCGTAGGCCCCCCTGCACCCCCCCTTCCCCGGCGCCGGCTCCCCCCCCTCTCTCCGGTTCTTCCCCCCCGTGCGGTGCCCCCCCCTCTCTCCGGTCCCCCCCCCCCCGCGCAGGCCCCCTGCGGCCCCCCCTTCCCCGGCGCCGGCTCCTCCCCCCTCTCTCCGGTCCCCCCCCTTCCCCGTGCGGTGCCCCCCCCTCTCTCCGGTCCCCCCCCCCCCCCGCGCAGGCCCCCTGCGGCCCCCCCTTCCCCGGCGCCGGCTCCCCCCCTCTCTCCGGTTCCCCCCCCCCCCGTGCGCAGGCCCCCCTGCACCCCCCCTTCCCCGGCGCCGGCTCCCCCCCCTCTCTCCGGTTCTTCCCCCCCGTGCGGTGCCCCCCCCCTCTCTCCGGTCCCCCCCCCCCCCCCCCGCGCAGGCCCCCTGCGGCCCCCCCTGCCCCGGCGCCGGCTCCTCCCCCCCTCTCTCCGGTTCCCCCCCCCCCTTCCCGACGACGGCTCCCCCATGCGACCTGCTTCCAAACAGGCCTATCTAAAATTTAAAAATTGTGATATTTTTGACAAACAGTCCAGTGTGATTTTCATCAATTTTAAAAGTTAGATTAAAAATCACCTTATCATAATTTTTTAGGGAGAAATAGTCTTAAAGAAAAAAGTGCTCCCAAACACCCTACTAGCCACTGAATTTGAAATTAAAAACTAATGTGACTTAAGATAATATAAAATTGAGATAGTTAGGTCTAAGAAGTGTATCTACATCTATTAAAGAAATTAGATTTATTGGCAGAAACTAGGAAGTTGGGGTGTAAACTTACAACTACGTCAATTGAATTAAATCATGAGTTTACAACGGCACTAGGCAAAGAACTCTCACCTAAAGACAACATGTATAAGAGACTTATAAGAAAACTCTTATATTTGTCTCTTATATGGCTGAATTTGACATATATTTTGAGTATAAAATGCCAATTCTTGTGTGCATCACGAATGATACATATGAAACCTATGGATCACTTATTAAGGTATTTGAAATCTTGTTTTAAAAGGGAGATTTTTTGTTTTGAAAGACTAATTGCCTGAAACTTATTTGAAGGGCATGCAGATGTTGACTGGATTGGGTCCCATGATGATAGGAGATCAATTTCTGATTATTGTACTTTTCTAAGTGGCAATTAGGTCACTTGGAGGAGTAAGAAATGAATAGCTATGCAAGATCTAGTGTAGAAACTAAGTATATATCGACAATGGCACATAGGTTAGCAAAAATTACTGTGGTTGAAACTCTTCCTATCAGACTTGAAAGTACTAGTTGAGTTGTCTATGACACTCTATTATGATAAGAAAGCAGCAATTAACATTGTAAATAATCTCATCCAGCATAACACAACAAAACACATTGAAATTGATTGATCAGAGAGAGATTGGACTCGAGGGATCTCTATTTATCTTTTATGAAATTAAAATATCAAGTTGTAGACGATCGAAACTCAATTTGGATCTGCCTTGAATAAGGTAAACCTTGAAGATATCTCTACTCACCCTGAGGGAGAGTGTAGAAAAATTAGAGCAAAAATACATTTTTATATTTATTTTGTTATGTAATTTTTAAACTTTAAGAAATACGGTTGTTAAGATCCACCGATCTCTTCCTCGCGTCTCTACTTAAACCTATCTTCTATCAGATTTTAACATCATTGTTGAAGCATGTGGACACAAGCATGCCTGCGCATGCCAAAGGGCAATTGAAGGAGAATAGACATCTTAATTACAAGGGTTGATAGTCACTTCGCCTTATCATATGCTTCTTCCATAGACAACTAAATTAAGTATCATTTCATGTCATTGTAGCTTATACACATATTTTCACGACTAGATTCCTCCATCTTGACTCAATATTACTTCAGGGGTAACAGAAACTTATGCATAATCCGAGCTATATGAAAGGAGATAGTCTAATGCAAATACATAAATTATAAAGTAAAGATATAAGTGGGTGGAGAGCAGTGTTATTAGAACCGGATCGATCCGGTCGGTCGAACCGGTCCGACCGTGAATCGGTCTCAGAATCGGTTCAATTAAGGTCGGTCCGGTCTAATGTTAAAGAACTAGACGAACCGAACGAACCGCAGTTCGACCGGTGAACTGATCCGAATCGGTCCGACCCGATTCATCCTTTAAAAAAAAAATAAAAAAATAAAAATAAATTTTTTAGATATTCAAAATTATATGTACGTGTGAACAAAATTACCTTATTATTATTGATTCGTTGTTATTTATCATTTTATTTTAAATATATTTGAAGTTTAAATATTTAAAAGAGTATAGATATCAATTGTGAAGAGTGTAAATCAACGAAATATTAGAAAATTTTAAGGTTAGTTTATTTAACCATGTTATTGTTATTTTTTCACTTGTATAGTTACATAGTCATGACTAATAATTATACATGTATGTTTATTTATTTTGATTATTATATCTTATTTTTTATTGTATTGGGTTATAAAATCGGGTCAGACCATCTATCAATATTACGATGACATCACAGTTCAAATCGATTCGATTGAACGGTCCAACCGATTTAAACCGAACCAGTTCATTGACCGGTTCAGACATCAGTTCGATTCCGATAACATTGGTGGAGAGAGAGAGAAGGGGGTTCAATCACACAAGAAATGATTTTTTATAGTGATTTCCGCAATACTCGAGATTTTTATTGGTAGAATTAAATGAATCAGATGTTTAGCTCACCGTTTCACGATGTCTTATAATGCCCTGCTTGGTTACAGTATTATACACCTATATCACTGTCACTTTAAATACTAATATTAAAATTGGATTGAAAACACGTGTTTGGTTAGGCTATATTAATCTTAAATTTATTCAAAGACACCAATAACAATATTTGATTTAACATAGCATGTTACCTGTATGAAAAATAATAAAATTGAGTCGAGCTCCAACTCACCTTAATTATTCCTCTTCCCCTCCCCCCCTTCTTGTTCAAGGAATAAGCTTGCGGTGGATGGCGAGATCCCTGGCATCTCATGAGCTCCTTGTCCACTCCAACGTACTCTAATCACGGTGCCACACGTGCTCGCCACCCTCTCATTGCTTAGAGACCTCGTCACGCATGTTGAGGTCTGCATGCCATCATTTGCTCCGTCTCCACCTCAAAGGTAATACTTGCAAGGTGAGGAACGAGAGAGTCCGTTCATCCCTTCAATATGGAAGAGACAGGACGTGCCACCCCGGCCACCAGACAAGCGATTTTCCATTAATAAAAGCAGTAAGAACATAGAGAAGTACAAAGGTAGGGACTGCACCCAAATAAGGGGTGGAGAACAACAAATGGCCCGAGGGCCCTAAAATCGAAATGCTCAAACTAAACAAAGTCTCGATATCGAGTAGAGCTTGCATAGTTAGATCTGCGCAGCGAATTCCTGGTGTTGACACGATCAGGCCTGGAAGGAGGACGGGAGCTTTCGTGATCTTGCGTGCCGACCCAGTTGGTATGAACAGTAGTGAAGTCGATTGGTTCGGACGGTTGTAGACCAGGGATAGTAAGACGCTGAAGGAGAATAGGGAACTTGACGAATCCATCAGCCGTTGGGGACAGCGAGGCAGCACACGGAGATCCAGCCAAGGGGGCAGCAGCCAAGGCCGGGGCCAGACCAGGCTCCCGGTTGATCTTATTCTTCAAAGTTTGAGCGAATGAGAGGCGGGGGGAGGCAGTCGCAGCAGAGGAAGAGGTAATGGCACCACCAACAGCAGCCTCCAGGCTGGGTGACTGCGCCCCCGGGGACCAAGAGACCGCCGCCGGGTTAAGTCCACCAGAATGGGCTCCCAACCTGATGTGTCGCCGTCTTCTTTCATAGTACTATTGTTGCCTTGTGTTGAACCATGGCTTCTATTGCTGTCCCTAGACCCCTTCGCCACAGGATGCTACAACACCCCTGTTCCATCACTCAACTCTGGCAATCCTTCGGCCGCGGAGTACTGTAAGGTGAGGCAAATAAGCTTCCCAGGTGAAAGTGAGAAATTAAAGCTGGTCGTCTTCTCTTGTTGACTGAGAAGAAGCCAACCCAGCAAGAGAGTGTTTATAAATTACATCAAATAACTCTGGAGGTGGCTACCAATAATTAAGAAACTTGATTGCTTGTGGGTGTTATGTTGTAGATGCTTTTGGCTTATGCTAAGTTCGCATAATATTGCATTTGACCTCAACCAAAGAAAAGCACACAAATTTGGCTCATTTAGGAGAAGGCAAGCGTAGCATGGTTCAACGGGGAATGTGGCATCATACGATCCTCGTGGAGAAGATCCAAAATGCTAAAAAAGAAGGTAGGGGAGGAAGACGAAATTAACTAGCTTGATGCCATAGAGATTCAGAGAGAGATGGGAGTTGGCGAGGGCTCGATTTGAGATGGTGAGTCTACCAGTTGCATGCAGCAGCGTAATGAAGGGTCACTCTTACCACGGTAATGTTGGCGATGCTCACAAAATGCCATGCTAGGTGTCTCTGGTCAACCCCTTGATATCTTAATTTGATGGGTGGCAACATGTTTGATGCCTACAAGGTGTTCATCCTTAGGCCTGATACAACCCAAGTGGGGGGTGGCATGGTCATGCGATCATCGTGTGCCAGTGGCTACGTATAGCGCATGAGATTTCTGACATGAAAATTTGGAAGGACGTATATATTAGGACTATCTCTGTGTCATCCGACGTTATCACTTTTGACAGCCAACACTTCCTTCCGACATCCAAATGGGGACTTGTGTCTCGTTTGATATTGATACAGGTTCATCCAAACACCTAAAGGTTTGTAATATATCACTTTTGATATTGATACTTTATGTTTTAAAAATATTAAATATTAAAATTAATACTCTATCAAACTTGATACTCCAACCAAACAAGACCTAGATATCAAACACAGGAGCCTTAACAAACTATAAAAGGTGTGAACTAAACTATATATATATTATAGAGGGAAAATAAAGCATAATCTTTCTCCATAATAAGCAATGTGTAGATCCCCTCGAACCCCAACAAAGAGAATCCCAAAGCTTGGGGAGATGCCTTTCTTGGGAGACTATAGGAGCCTCTTGGGATCTAATGACATGCTCCAACTTGTCATCCTATTCATGCTTAGGGCCCCATTGTTTGGGCTTCTCATTGACAGATTATTTGATGATTCCATCTACAGTACACCGACATGTTGTCAGAAAATTTTGAAATCCAAAAAGTTCATTTGGTTGCGCCGCTCCCTCTCACACGTTAAATGCTAGGTTTAATACCATAATATGGGTTTAACGATGGATAAATGGAGGTTTAACGATGGAATGTGATATAAAATACAGCTTATATCATAGCTTTGCATCGAAATCCACCCGAAAGCACCGTTAGAGAAGATTTTTGAGATTTTTTAACTCCCCTCCTTATGTGTCTTTCTCTCTCTTATTAGTAAAAATTGATTGGACACAAAAGTCGAGAAAATTTGTGCATTTAGTTGAACCCCCGATAAATCCAACCAAATGAGATCTTAAATGCTAATGAGGTTGAATGCACGGTCTTTTGCATTCGAGAGATCACCCAAGTCCATTAAGCATGGTCTAGCTGGCCCAACGTTATTGGACCACTGGTTTCATCTTTTTCCCTTAATGAATTCACCGAGGGTGTGCAACAAGTTTTATTTTTTTCTTTTGAAAATTTTGTGAGGTGAGAGTCCATCTCACTTAAATTATCGTATAAATTGTACCCACATCTAACTACTCAAAAAAATAAAAATAGAGTTTATTTGCTACACACGATGAGCTCCACTTTGGTTCGGGATTAAAGATAACCTGACTAAAGTTAAGCAGATTTACTTTATCCATTTTTATTCTTTTTTACTTTGGCATGACACTAGATTAACTTAACTCACGTGTGAGGTGAGATAAATTAATCCAGATTTATTCGAGTTCACTCTAATTAAATATGATTATCTAAATTCGGTCATGTCAAATCAAAATGAGTTAACTTTGGATTAGAAAAGAGATATAACCTAGAGTTAACCACGAAACAAAAGGGGGCCCGAGTGTGTAATAACACATGGTGTGTAGCAAACTTTTCTCAAATAGATATGCTTAGGGTTTCAAGTACGTCGGGTTGACAATGTGACCTATATTTTCAAGCTCCAACTTATAAATATACAAGTCCTAAAAGTTATCTTAAATTGAATTCATTTAAAATATGGGTCGTGACCAAGGTTGGGGTCATTAAAAAAACTATTAATGTGTGATACTTCTAAATTGAGATTTTTTTCCTTAACTCATGCTCAACCCATTATGGTTAGGGCTGGGTCAAGATTGGTTCAGGGTCCAAAATAGGTCTCATATTAAAATATAATGTAGTTAAAAAGCCCATAAACGTATCATGTTTTCCTTTCAAAATTTTAAGATATAAATTATTATTAACTTGAATCATTATCTCTAAAGTTAACATATATATTTCAATGTTAGGTGTTTGTTACATAACATAAATTTGTTTAAATATATATTTTTTTGATAATGAGGAATCTAGCAGAATGGTAGGGAGAGTTGCCCTCTCTTTTTTTGTACCGCCGTCATAAAACTCCGGACTCACATCTCTCGAGATGTCTAAATATTTCCATACACAGCATGTAATTTAACAATCCAATTAACAAAATGATTAAATAATTAAACTTGTATAAAAAAATATTCAAGCAAATTTCACCACGAGAACTAATATCTTAAACATCCATAGGAGTATGCAAGAGAATAAGAACGAAATTAGTTTGTACATAATTAATCCAAAGTTAGAAAGCAAGTCTCCACGTAAAAAAGAAACTTAAAGTCTAATTACCCTCCGTGACATGTTTATGTTAAAGTACTCGCACCCATTTTATGTGATGGATAGGTTAGGAAATCAAAGTTTTTTGGAAAGTATTATGTTCACCTTCCAATTATATACCGATTAAAATGTAGTAATAGTCTCTAAGATAAACTATACATATAACCTAAATTATATAAAATTAATAAATAAGTTAATAAATAATTTTTAAATTGAGATCAGGTCTATTGAGTCGAGACTGACGAGTCAAAATGTTAAATCCCAATAAATAATTTTTGTGATCAGGATTGGGACTAACACTAGGTTGGTTTGTTTGACTCATTTTCAACTCATGTTTTTTAAGGATTGAGACTGAGTTGGGTTTCAAATTTTGAGACCGGGATCAAGATTGGATAAGTAGATATTTCTATTCATTTACCTATTAGATATATTTTTGTTACTTGTTAACATATTACTATTTGCTACCAAAACTTACTTTTTTTTACCGTTGATGGGAAAAAAACTTATCTGGATTTGCACACGTCCAACCCAACATGGAGGTGATATTCACACAACCTAAAGGCCGTCTATAATTTGAAGATCTAGCTCCCTCGTGATTCCATAACATCACATTTTCCCTTAAAATAGCTAATGACACTAAAAAAGAAAGCTTCATTTATCCCGCACATATTAACATTGTCGACACGTGAACTTGGATTTTAACTAACTCTCTCTCCCCCTCCCCCCCTCCCCTCAAATAAAAAGAACTTAATTTTAGGTATGCGTTCATATAAATTTGATCATATTTTTGTGTAGCAAAAGTTAATTATATTAAAGTTTATTAGATTGGGTCGTCCAACTCAAAATCTTAAAATATTGAATGGAGAGAGCTCCACTGTTATAAACACATTATATTTTAGCTCGTTTTCAATACAAGACTATTCTGACATGGCCCCCTTACGTTTTATACTCTGTCACGTGTATCATAATAAATACGAGATGTGCGGCCCATATCATAACAATGGGTTCTGATATTGTATTAAAGTTTATTAGATTGGGTCTCTAACTCAAAACCTTAAGGGCCAGTTTGAAAAATGAGTAGGACAAGAGGCTCGAATACCTTACCCGGGGTCGGATAGTAGATTTGTGTGTGAGATGTGGACGTGGGGCCCACATTCATCTCTCACCGGATTAGATATCCTATTCTAATATCAAACTGGATTTAAAGTATTAAGTGGAGATGGTTCTAATATTATAAATTTATTATATTTAAGTCGGAAACACGGGACTAATCAAACAAATTAACAAATCTTTTATTAAATAAACGTGTATACTTTAAGTTCAAAAATTCTTGATTTTAACTGATCTGTTAACGGGTCTAGATAGATTTTCACAATCTTCTATCTTTTTCTTTGGGAAAATTTGACAGTCTTGTATCAATGCACGTATGTACCCCCCCTCCCTACGTTTGATGGTATTAGATTAGATACGGTGCTATTAATCCTTTTAGAATATCATGAGGCATGACGATAAGAAAGTTGGGAAAATGGTGAAAGTGTAGGCAGATAAAGGATATTAAAATTTGGGAAAAGGTAGAAGAGGAAACTCATAACAAAGCAAAATCTGTATCCTTATCGTTCTCCTACGGGTCGGCGACGGAGAAGGGCGAAGGCGGTTGTTAGGGTTTTATATTCCTCTCTGTTTTCTCTCCTTTCCTTTCGCTTTTGCAACGCAACCCTTCACCACTCCGTCCCCGAGAGCGGGAAGAAGTGAGCAGAAGAGGCGGAAGAGGAGGAGGAGGAGGCAGGGGGAGGCTCGTGTCCGTCCTCCTCTTGCACTCAAAGCGCGTGCTTCCATGTTCTTATCTCTCTCCTCGCTTCGTTCGCTCTTTCCCGGGACCGAAGCTCAGGTAGGCGCTCCTTTTCTTTTCTCTTCTTGGATCTTCTCCCTTCTCCCTCTCTGCTTTGGGAGGTGGGCTTCTTTGCTCTGGCTTCGGAGCCGCACTGTTTTTGTATGCGTTTCTTGACCTAGTTTCTGCTTATTCCGTACAATTCTTCTTTTGCCCCTTAATTGATTTATCTTAGATGGTAAGTGCCAATTTATCGTCAATAGGGTTCATACCTCGCCGGCTTTATGGAGTTTGTAGGATGAGACGCCCTTGGATGCGGGAAATGTTCATTCTTTGTTGCTCTCAGTCTTCATGGTTTGATATTTCTGACGTTTTTTTGTTTTGGGTTTCTGACATTTCGGATGTCCACTGTTGTTTTCCCAGTTTTATTTGGCCCCAACTTCAACTGAAAAACAAAATGTTGGTTTTCAAATAGGTGGCTCGAGGTGCAATTTAAGGTTCCTTTTTGAAGTTCTGGCATGGCTGCGGAGTCTGCTACAACTTCACTGGGTCCACGTTTCGCGCCTGATGACCCAACACTTGAGAAACCATGGAAAGGAGTCATTGATGGGACGACAGGCTTACTGTACTATTGGAACCCCGAAACTAATGTTACCCAGTATGAGCGTCCTGCCATCGCACCTCCCCCTTTGCCTTCCGGTCCTCCTCAAGCAGTGGCCACGCCAAAGCTGGCACCCTTACCTGTTGCTCGAGGGCTGCAGCCAAATGGTACTGTGTCACAGCCTGGCCAACAGATGGTTCAACAAAGCAGCTACCAGATGCCACAACAACAGCAAGGACAGTCAACTCCAAAATCACAGGCAAGTCAACAGTTTTCATATCAGCAACAGGGTCAGCAGATGATCCAGCAACAGGGGCAGCAGATGCAGATGTTGCATCGGCAGCCACAGCAGTACCCACATATTCAAGCACAGCAGATGTCTCAGCAGCCAAGTCCCTATCCACAGGCACAGCTTGTGGCTGGTCAGCAGGGACATCAGTCACTGGGGCATCAGATGGGACAGCAACAAGGTAGACAACAATTAGGGTTTAGTGGGGCGGAAGAAGTTGGGCTTCAACAAGCAAAGCAAATTGGCTTCTCTTCAATGCAATTCCAACCAACTGGCGGTGTCTCTTCTGATCAGAACTTCTCAGGTGGAGGTCCAAGAGCACAGCCTTCGCAGGTGGGAGTTCATCCTTCACATCTGCAGCAACACACTGATAGGCTTTCTACTGTTGATGGACAGCAACATCCAGCATCCTCGATGCAACCACAGGCAGGATTTGATAACATCCGCAGGCAACCAAATATGGGTGTTGGACCCCCAACTCCAGATCAAGCCGGTCCAGGGGTGGGTCATAACCTGATGCCTGCAGGACCTGCTCCAGGAATGAAGATGGGTTATGAAGAAGATCAACGTAAAAGAATGGGAAATGATTTTTATGTTAACAATAGCAAGGATGTGCAGATGATGCCCTCCCAGCAGACAAAGCTTGCTGTTATTCCTCCAAGCCAGCATCAGCAGGTGCACGTTGCAGTATTTCTATCTGTACATCTGATATACTCATAATCTAGAAGTAGAGAAATCTTTTTTTTTTTAAGTGAGAAGTAGGCAAATCATTGAAGAAGGTTTTTAATGATTTAAAATATATGAATTGCAAGATAGGGAGTTTAATTTATTTCGTCATTTCGAAAGTAAGCTTTCTGCCCTATCATGTTTGGAGGAAAAACATGAATGATAGAACACTAACTTATCTCTTGTTCAATTCTTGTTTCACAAGAGGGCCAAGAATGCTTAACTAGATGACCAGAGTGGCTGACATCATGCATGCTGGGCTTGGCATGTATAGAAAAGATAAATTACTCTTCTTAACTAGATGACGAGATATCTTGCAAAGTTGTCCCATACTTGATCAACGAGATGCACTCAAAGGGGCCAGTGCACACAATGGCATTCATTAAGTGTTTCTCCCATCGTGGCCAAAGATCATTATTAAAGCCCTCTAGAAGATGCATTGTTGTTTTGGAAGCATTAGGGGGGATAGCCACAATATGATAAGAAGTGCTCTAACCACGAGTAAACTTTCTGGGTCGCCACTGACTTGCCTTTCTCCGAAGTGTCAATTGGGCGCTTCAAAGACTTGATTGCCCCCGAATAGGGACCTTAATTTATCGAGATGGGCTCGTTTTCAGCCTCCCATTGTGCACGAAACTCATGAACTTTCTTGGCAATATATGGAAACTGGGCATAAAGGAAGGATTGATCAATTATGAGAGGAGTCAGATCCTTTCTCTTCAAACAAGCCTCCTCAGCTTGCTTCAATTTTTACAAAGGTTGCCTGAACACAGTGCTATACTTAAACCACCAGTGTGCATAATACATATCAATGAAGTCGACCTTTTTTCTATCGGCAAGGCACAACTTGGTTCCGGCTCCCTCCTCAAGAGATAATCTCACCAGTTAGCTGCAACCAAGTGGGTATCGTGATGCCTGCACGATCTCCCCTCCAGTGAAAAGTCAGCATTTGGGGGAACTAGCTGATCATATCCAAAGTTTCGCACAAAGCGGGTCCCCTTGCGAAAGACAAGGACACTCAGTCTGAGATCGGCTAGTAGTTGAGTGGCAAGGACGATGATTGGTAGTGCTATTTGGACTCTGAATGATGTATGACCTGAAATCATATGAACTATGTGCAAAATCTAGGCCCTCTCGGCTCTCTGTAGGAAGAAAAGAAAGTGCCTTCCACTGTCAACTGATCCGACAGGCTCTGATTCGGGCGATTGCGAAATAGAAAAATAATGAAGCTGTTGGGTTCTCCAAATTGACGTGCTAGCATAACTCGAGAAGTAACAAACTGGCCCAGATGCTCAAGTAATGGGTGACCATGGACACGCTCCTATTCCGGGGAGAACTGTGAGTTGTCAGATTCTCCAAATTCAAACCAAATCGAACCGAATTAAGGGTTCAACCCGAACCAAACCAAATCAAACTATTTTGAAACCAAACCAAACCGAACCGAATTAATTCGGTTTGGTTCGGTTTAAACCATATTCATGTCCCCTTTTATAAATTAGATTGGATTCAGACATGAGTAGAGAAAGATGGGGTAAAAGAATTTCTACCAAATAAAGTAAATATTAAAGAAATAATATCAAATTTTGAAACTTGTAAGAATAAGCTCCACAATTTTCACATAAAAAATTAAGAATTTCAGTTACAGTAAAATGGAAGGTGATTTGAAATCTACTTCATAGAGTCGGAAATCCCGTCAAGATGGCGGGGATTGGACTTTTGGAATTAGGGTTTATAGTTATATATACACTTATTTTAACTTGACAAAAATATCCTTAAATTCGGGTTATTCGGTTCGGTTTGATTTCCTGAACTTCAAAACCAAACCAAACCAAAATTTTTAATACGGTTCGGTTTGAACCCAAACCGAATTTTTTAAATTTCAACCCAACCCAACCCAAACCAAACCAAATCTATCGGTTCGGTTTCGTTTTCGGGTTGAACCCAAATTATGATCACCCCTAGGCGCAATAGAATGTCTATGACCATCAGTTAGAAGGTATGTTGGGTATATCAACTCAGGTCGCATGAGACCCTCTTCACCATGCGGCGTGACAAAAGTTGCAAGCCAATAGACGAGATACGTTGCTAAATAAACCTTGTTTGGCAATTTGCAGGGATTCCACCCCTCCTTATCGGGTGTAGGTAAGTATCACTTGTTTTGTTGCAGTTTCAAAAGGAGCTGGTAATAATGATCTAAGGGCCTATCATCCTCAGCAAAGCCCTCATAGAAGGAAAACATTCTATTGTAAAAGTGGCGAATCCATGCGTTAAGGTTGACCATTATAGTATTGGTGGAGACAGATGGAGTCTTGTCCTTCCTAGCTTGGGCCAAATCTCTCCAAACTTTCATCAAATATCGAAAGCTTAAAGGCAACCCATACTATTCTATGCTAGTGGAGTAATCTCTGTGCAAATCATCAAGTGTTATCTCCTCGTAGGGGTGTTCATAAATAGGGAGACTAGAAATTCTATGAAAATTTCACAAATCAATAGTTGTTTCACGCTCAGTAATGGCATAGGTATTCCATCGGCGGTTGAACCTCTCAGCCAAAGTTTGAAGTAAGTCAATGTAGCAAGGGTACCCATAAAGGGCGGCTGTAATTGCGTGGTGAATGCCGAGATGATCCAAGATCTCTTGGTAATGATGGATATCCCCATCAGTCATTTCGTGGCCCTTAAATAGAATCGATGGGAAAAAGCCACTGACCATCTCCCATACCAACTCGGGGTTGAACTGTTCATTATCTTGTCAAGGAAACACAATTTATCATACCTTTTGGTAGCAAACTGTGAGACGGATGATGTCAAAAGCCAACTAGAAACTGGAGTCGGGCCTAACTTGTGTTGACCAAATAGTTCTCATATAGCTGGCGTCATCGTTTGTGCTTTTGTGTGATAAGTGGAGTCAATACTGAAAAAGCTCAACTGGGTGGCCACTGGAAACTGCGACTTGCGTGCGTAACCTAGTGGGAAGTTGGGATAAGAAAAGGCATAGGTCCCAAGCATGCTATCTCGCTCTGCCAAAATTGCCCTCTCAAGTTGACGACTTTCAATCAGCAAAGTCGGATTGTCCTTATCCATATCCTTGGGGGCAAAGTTTTGAAGGAATGGAAACAAGTGTTCATCCAAGGGAAAGTGTCTTGAATAATCTCTAATACGGTGGAACTAGTGAAGGCCTTGGTGCTTGACAATTAAAGTCGGGTTGACCTCCCCACCGTCTGAAGTGTCCTTGGGAAGCGGGCCTTTAGCAATGACTGTTAGTCCTCGATCAAGAGAAAATAAATTCTCCTTGGTGACTCTTGGAGGACCCAATGAAGGCATCGATTTCTTCCTTAGGGTAGGGGTCGTGTCTCTGTTCCTGCTTGCGGAGTCTCGGACACGACTCTCTCTGGCATGAGGCATGTTGATCGCCTGCAAAATGAAGAAAAATGGCAATTAGCACCAGCCTATATGCAAGAAAGCAAGAAAATCATAAAGACTACTAGCCGTCAAGCCGTGGAACCTAATAAAATTAATAGGGTGAAGGGGTCGCCCGTCGTCACTTTTGGCTCTGATGGACGTCCCGTGGGGGATATTTTTTGAACCTCCTGAATTTGCGATATTTTTTGATATTTCAGAAGAATTTTAAAAAATTATTAAGTCTATTATGTGATGGTTAAGCGATACAAAACTGCAGCTGTCATATAAACGCTCCCGGGATTCCATCGGACGAGGCAACTTACATAAACCCTACGTGCTTTTATGCTCGGGAATTTCATCAAACGGCTTGTGGGTGGCATGAAGTCACGTATCCACATAGCAAATCAACAACAAATAAGTCAATCCGGACCGTTCTTGATGTCCGAGAAAATGGTCCCTACGTTGCGACCTACAGCGCCAGGGGGCGGACAACAAGGTGCCTTTAGAAGAAACCAAACAAAAAATCTCCACGTGGTGCAACTTTGGGATCCCAACAATAAAAATTGCTTGGAAGGGATGGATCAACGCTTTTATAATCCTTTGGAAGCCAAGAAACCCAGAAGTTCTCCCGTCCTCCGTCTCTCTCTCTCTCCTAGACTGATGCAGGACCAGAGGGACTTCTTTGGAGGTCCCTCCGGTTACACAACACCAGAGGGAAGCCCCCTCTAGCTGCCCGCACATCGGAGGAAGCCCCTCCGGCTGTGCATGCTTTGGAGGTGCTCCCTCCGGTTGTGCAGGCACTAGAGGAAGTTCCCTCCGACTACGTGGCACCAGAGGAAGCCCCTCTCCGGCTGCGAGTTCCGGAGGAGGTCCCTCTGGTAGCATAAGCACCGAAGGGAGCTTCCCTGCGGCTGCGCGCAGGCGGAGGGAGACTCCGGTCCTCTCTCTCACACAAACCAAAAAAGAAAAAGAAAAAGGAAGGGATTCTTACTTTCCTCTTCCACACAAGTGCCGGAGGTATACCCACCTACAATCAATGCACCAAGAAGCCACCGGAGGGAGGTCCCTCCCCTTCAAACCTCAAACTCCTATAAAAGGAGCCCTAGGTCAAAGAAGAAAGGAGTTCACTTGGAAAATGAAAGCTTGGAGAGGGACTTCACTTGGGGAGAAAAAAAAATCCTTGGAGCAAGAGGAGCTTGAAGCTTTTGAATCCTTTGAAGCCTTTGAAGCTCTTTGAGTTGGCGCGCCCTGTCCAAGACTTGGAGAATTTGTTCAAGTCTGAAATTGTATGAAAGCCTTCAAGTTAGGGTATGTTTACAAAAATATTCCCGGCACGAGGGAAATTTCTTATCTGTTGTGAATGAGGAAAAATTATGTAAAACTCAGAAACCCCAAGTTCTGAGATTTTTGATGTTGATTATGGGAAAAACCCTGCTAAGTCCAAAAAATTGCACTTTTACACCGAGGTTTTGTCAAATTGTATGAATACCCATGTAATTTATGGAAAATCCTGAAAATTCCGAAATTGAAGGAAAAATGCTCAAGTTTGCAGAAATGACCTCCAAATTTGAAAAAGTCCTTGTTTAGTCTAGAAATCCAAAAACAATTGCCGTTTTACTTTGGACCTAAGCAAAATTGCATAAATGCCCATGAAAACTGTAGGAAAATTCTGAAAGTGTAGGAATTGCGTAAGAATGTTCTGATTATCCTGAAATTATGATTTTACCCTCATCTAAGGGAAAATTACAAATAAACCCTAGTTTAGGAAAAAATACAAATAAACCCTAGCTTATGGGAAAATTACAACAGGACCCTACGCATGGGAAATTAAGTGCATGCTCTTGAATCCACTAAGGATATCAATTATCACAAATATATCCCTGCCTTAGGGCATGGAAGCCCCTCTAGGACTAAATCCCTAATTCCACAATGGAGATTGTAAAGGTTAAAAGGTATATTTGGCAGTTAAATAATCAAGGGTGTCCGTACCAATGTAAATTAACATTGATTACGGTTGGTGGGGAAAAGTCAAGTACACGAACCTTAAATTGTCTGATAAACAAAATTCGCGGAAATAATTATGTGCATGCTAATTAATTAGCTAAAATATGTGCATATTTATCTAACAAATGTATAAAAATTTTAAATTTTTTCGTGTTTGAAACAGTGGAGCTATGTGCTGGGCTATTCAGTGGGAGCACAATAGCAGGGAGATTCAAGGCGAATCCTTTGGTGAGGAGGAGGAGAAGGGGAAGGAGAATCCTTTCCTTTCTGTTGCAACAGATTTTATCATTTGAAATTGAAATGCTGGATTAGAGGCTAATTTGTGGTTTATCATAAATGGAACTATATACTGGGTGATTTGGCAGGAGTGCAACAGGAGATTCAAGGAGGTATGTTTAGGGCAGGGTTGGCAGTATCGGCCGAAACTGATACGTTTCGGCCGAAATGTATCGGTTTCGGCCGGTACCGAAACGGTTTTGGACCTGCTCATTGTAGCATGTCCGAAACTAAAAAAAAAAGAAATTTTTAATGGTTTTGGATGAAACCGATACGGTTTCGCCTGAAACTCACCCGTTTCGGTCCGAAACCGGATGTGCCTCAGTGTTAATTTTGCCTTTTTTGAATGGTTTCAACCGGTTTCGGCCGAAACCGGTACCGAAACCGGTACTGTCATCGTTGGTTTAGGGTTATTCCAATCTTCATGCAAGTTGAGAAGTGGTTGATGACTTGTGATCTGGCTGCAAATCTGGGGATAGCCGAGGATTCTGTTTCTGTTCAGACATTTGGGTGCTAGAAGGATTTTATTACCTGGAGTCTACCATACTTCATTTTATGTACTGTGTCTGTGTGTATGTTAGATTTGTTCTATTGGTTGATGACTTGGGTCTGGCTGCAAATCTGGGGATAGTCAAGGATTCTGTTTCTGTTCAGACATTTGGCTGGTGGAAGGATTTTATTACCTGGAGTCTACCATGCTACATTATATGTACTGTGTTCTGTGTGTATGTTAGATTTGTTCTATTTTTTGTCAGAACATATGTTGTGTTTTATTTTCGTAGTGTAGGGTAAATTTGTTCTATCATACTACAATTTCATTTTAACAGTTCTTTTTTTAAATGTGGAACATATAGTTTCTTGTGATACCTTACTGACCATCTTTAGCATGTGTTCTCCTGATATTTTATGTACCATTTTTGGCATAGAATTTTTTATAGAAATCATTGCCCATTTTTTGTCATCCATGGTCATTATCCTGGTCTGCTTATCTGATCAATCTGGGTGTTTATGATTGTAATGCCTGTTCATAGATTTTTTTTTAATTTTTTTGAGAGGGGGGATCAGAGCTGAAGTCACTGTCCATTGTGTGATGAAACTTGTTGATGGGCTTTTATTATTCATCGTCTTCATTAGTGAGAAGCATTCCGAGTGTAAGGCTGAACTATTCAGTATTGAGGCCTCGTAACCTTGACAAAGGGGCAATGGTTGGAAACTGTGTATGGCGTGACTTCCGCATATGACATGAGAAAAACACTTTTTATGTCTTTGGGTTTCCTAGATTATGTGGTTCATATGCAAGGAAGAAAACAGTTGATAGATGAGACACATACATGAATCATTGCAGTAGTTTTCCTAATTCTTTTCTTGGTGAACCCTAGATTACTTTCCCACTGTTCAAATTCTTCCATTTTGGTGGGAGGTCTATGTGATTTGAGAAAAGTTAAATCAGATGCTAGCTGTTCAAATCCTCACATTTTGATGGGAGTTTGATATAATATGAGAAAAAGAAGTTTGATGTGATCTGAGAAGAGTATTTTTGCCTTTATCCTGAGTTTACATGTGAAATGCCAATGGACACTTGTTCTTTCTGTTTGACTTTATGTTGATTTTCACCTTGTTTTGGGAACCTAACAAAAAGGCAATTGATTGATTTTTCTCCCATCATGGGCCCAAGCATGTCTTTCTTTCTTTTTTGGGGGGGAGGGGGGAGGGGTTGTTTTATGGTTTATAGAGTCCGCTGCTCTTGAGCCATCAGTGTGGGTCTTTCCAAGTTTGAGGGAGATTAAGTGGAATGGCTAAAATCAGTTGTAGATTGGGCTATCCCCATGGTATTACTTTTCTTATTTTTTTTTAAAAGAACTTCCCCTGACTTGGACAATCTGGCTATCTCTGGGTGAGAATCAGCAATAGCCAATTCAGCCACCCAGTTGGGTTTTATTTTTTTTAATTGTTCAGAATGCTGAGTTTTTGAGGGTACAAAATAAAGGTAGAGTATGGAGAAAGAAAGGTGGATAGCCAATTCAGCCACCCAGTTGGATTTTAATTTTTTTAATTGTTCAGGATGCTGAGTTTTTGAGGGTACAAAATAAAGGTAGAGTATGGAGAAAGAAAGGTGGATGTTCTGTTGTCGTAACTATTAGAGAATGATATTGTGTGATATTATGATACTTTACAGGATTCTCATATAAATACCATTCTTTTGGTTGGGGGTTGTGATTAGAGAATTCTGCTATTACTCAAAAGTTGACTCTGAAACATTTATTTTTTCCCCAGTATTTGCTACTATACACGCCTTTCCAATTTTTGACTGCCACATGACATACACCAAGTGGATTTGGAAATTATCTTCCTATCCTCTATTCTTTGGTAAAGTGATATGAGTATTTTTCATTGTTCTTCAGTTTGCAGGGTATTAAATAATGTGCCATTAATATTTAATTTCAGGATAATTTGTGAATTTTATTTCTCATGATACGATGTTGTGAACCAGGATACGAGAATGAGTGCCATGACTCAGCAGATGATTATACCTGATCATGCAGGTGGAGTGAACATGGCAGTTGGCCATGGAGCATCAAGCATGTATGGTCATGGTTTTCCTGGTCCAACTCTTCCCAATGGTGCACCCATACGGCCATCTTTTGCTATTCCTGCGGTGGATTTCCCAAATCTCTCAGCTGCTGATGTATATCGCAGGCAGCATGAAGTTACAGCTATGGTAATAGTACAGTAGCATTTTTCATATGAATCTTTGCTCTCTTCCTGTACTTTAGCTTTGCCTCTCAAATCCTTCTTATGTATCTACTTATCCAACCCCCCACCCCCACCAAGAAAAGAGGGGGAGGTTCTTGGGCATGGATGTGTGTATAAGTATTTATATTCTTTTTCTCATTAAGTAATGGATAAGTTCCACAATCTTAGGGAGAATGGATTGGTTACGTGCATGCATCTCATCTGCCACCTTTTCTGTCCTAATCAGTGGGAAGCCTGCTTCACCTTTCCATAGTGGTAGAGGGCTCCGCCAAGGAGATCTTATGTTCCCTCTCCTCTTTGTGCTGGTGGTGCACTTATTGAGCAGAATGTGCTTGAGAGTAAAGGCTGTAGGTTTGATCAGAGGTTCCAGGCTAGGAGAGGTAGTGGCAGTATTACTCATTTGTAGTATGCAGACGACACCAGTTTATTCATAGCAGGGGATGAGCCCCAACTTTATGTGGTCTAGCTGATGCTAGGGTTGTTGGAGGAAATTAGCGGTCTCAAGGTCAACTTTAGCAAGAGTTTCTTGGTGGAGGTGAACATAGATGACTGGGCACTTGAGAGGGCCGCCTTCATTTTGGGCTGTCCGACAGGAGCCTTTCCTCTCTTCTACCTAGGGCTTCCTCTGTCCCCAGGGGTCCGGCATTGTAAAGAGTGGCAACCTATGGTGTAGAGATATGAGTCTAGACTAACATAATGGAATGCTAGGTTACTCTCCTATGGGGGGAGATGGATACTATGCAAGTCAATGCTGGATAGCTTTCCTATCCACTCTCTGTTCATTTACCAGATTCCTAAGACAGTGGCAAAGAAGATTTGAATCTATCCAGACAAGGTTCTTCTAGCACGATAATGGGAATAGGAGCAGGGGATGGTATGATATCTCTTGGGCAGAGTGGCCAGAAGTTAGGAAACTGGTGGAGTAGGCATAAAAAATTATTAGAGACTTCAATTCGGCTCTTTCATGTAAGTGGTTGTGGAAGCTAGGGGCAGGAGAGGAAGGACTATAGACAGGTGATTAGGCAGCGATATTATGGCAGAGTTAGGGGCTAGGACATGATGCGAGCATCACAGCACAACATTTCACCCATTTGGTGTGGTATTTTGACTTGAGAGGACATCCTTGCCTCTAGTATTCAGGTCCGGCTGGGAAGGGTTGACAAATGCTTATTTTGGAAGGACAGATGGTGCGGTGACTTCACTTTGGAGTCACCTTTTTCGAGGCTTTTTGCAATGTCAGCGGCACCATTTGCTTCAGTCTCTCAATACTTTGATACTCAGCTTTCAGGAGCTATACCATCTTTCAGGAGAAACCTCAGGCACGAGGAGATGGAGCAGGTAGAGGGCCTTTTATGCCGCCTCCTTGACTTTGCTCCATAGACAAAGCGGACGAGTGGTGGTGGAGGTGGGATGAGGAGGGGGCATTCTCAGTTATGTCAGCTTACACACCTTCATTTCTGATGGAGGGGTGCATCATTGCCTTGCTCCACAAATTTGGTCTCCTAGGAGTCCGCTCAAGGTGAAGCCTCCTATCTGTAGGATTTCCCATAGGAAGCATCCAACCCGGGATAGACTTGCACCTTTTCTACAGAATATACCCAATACATGCTACTTGTGTGGAGAAGAGGCTGAGATCTTGGACCACTTATTTGTAGGATGCTCCTACTCATAGGACGATTGGGGTCAGCTTGCTAGGTCTCAGGGTGCCATCAGCCTTCCAAGGAATGTGCATCAATTGATTGAGAAATGGGGTAGAACATGGCTCCTAAAAGGGGATCGGCTCACTTAGTGGATTATTCTCCAGGCTACACTATGGGCTATATGGGGAGAAAGGAACAACAGAATCTTCAGAGGAGAAGCTAAAGCAGTTGAGAGACTGGTGTCCTTTACTTGTGAGAGAGTGGTTGGAGCTCCTATGAAATGTGAATTCTCACAATTCATCACCTTTTATTTCGTTGAGGGGTATTGTGGGTCACACCGTCTTGGTGTAGATCATTTTTTTGATGTATAGGGATTTTTTGGGAACATTTTGATTGCACTTGTATTGTGCATCCCTCTTTTACTTTTAATACAAAAGTGGTACCAACCACAATCAAGATACTTACTACTGTTAAGCAACAATAAATTGGTGGAATAGGAGGTTATCCACTTACGGGAGCTAAAATACTGTTTGGCAACCAGAATATCGGGCTGAGTTGGAGGGGGTGGGGTGATTCAGTCAAAGGGTAGAATGACCAAATGACTTCTATTCAGGGTCTTCCCCCAGATAAAAAAGGTGGTTAGATATCCCATGGCCATGTCAAAGGTTTCTCAGGGTTTTTGCATATAAATCATTGTTAAATGAAAAATTGCAGATTGTCCTCCTGCATTTTAATTGGCATAGATATAATCAGTAATACCAATGGTGTGAAAAGGACCATGAAAACTCTTTTCCACAAATGCACGTGGAAAATGGTTTTTTTAATGCATATCATTGGCATTTCTAATGGTGTGTCTGAAAATACAAATGCATGTGTTAACAGTGCAATTTTTATTTTGGCAATGGTTTATCTGCAAAAAAGTCCATTTTTTTATTGATGAATAACAGAATAACACATGTATGATGGATATTCTTTCCCACATTTATCTGGTTGCCCAACAGGGGCTGACTCACTGGTCTGTGCATATTGTTAATTTAATGTGTAGTAAGAGTGCCTTTAGGTTCTCTTAAGCTACTTTTCTGCACTGCCTAGCAATCCAAATTAACTTTTGTTCAGAATTGCTTGCTATGTTTAGAACCTGTGATGCTAAATATTTGTGGTATCAAAATGTGTTATGCCTTCCCAATGTTTCCCAATATATGTTTCTTTTGTCTGTTGTGTGGCTAGGCATTTGTAGTGTTTGATTGACACTTCTGTATTCCACCTGATTGTTGGTCATGCTTGTGCAGTAATCTGATATTATGTTTTCTTACAGCCTTTTTGCACTGGTTAATTTCATACTTTGGACACTTTTCTAATATTCAGGGTGACAATGTGCCTGCTCCATTCATGACATTTGAGACCACTGGTTTCCCTCCAGAGATTCTTCGAGAGGTAATTACCTTTCTTTTTTCTTGTTCAGTTTTAGTGTCTATTGAAGAGTGGACCTGAAAGAAGTGGCTGAAGACTCCCTTCTTGCTTCTATTATTTTTCAATCATAATGTTTGAACTCATGACTCTTGTCACTTGTCACAGATGTGATATCTGCTCCAGAAAGGAGCATATGTCGTACACTGTGCTGCCATGTACTCTGAGTACTCAGCAACTGCTTTGTCTTTGGGGGATGCAACCTCAAATTGGGGCCTTGTTCTGCTTTTTGCAATGGTCCTGATCGCCCAATGTGGCCAGGTCTCCTGCTTCTTTTTGCCTGCCACTTGGTCTGAATCCCCCCATTTACTGTCTCAAGTTGCTTGAGTAAACAGCTAGCTAGACATGGTGTTTCCTTCTTGCATGGTTTTCAAAATAGTAGAGTGCAATCCATGTCTATTATTGAGAATCTCTAGTAGATCATTTATCCCTCTATTTTTCATCTTGATCCAATTCCTCGTGGCTACCTTTTGTTTTCCCTTTCAGATGCATTTTGCTGGGTTCTCATCTCCCACACCAATACAAGCACAAACATGGCCAGTGGCACTTCAAGGCAGAGACATAGTGGCCATTGCTAGAACTGGGTCGGGGAAGACCCTGGGGTATCTTATTCCTGCTTTCATTCATTTGCAACGATGTCGAAACAATCCTCAAGTTGGCCCAACAGTGTTAGTCTTGGCACCAACACGGGAGCTTGCAACGCAAATACAGAATGAAGCAATAAAATTTGGACGTTCATCCAGAATTTCCTGCACAGTATGACATGCATCATCATGTGTATAAGATCCTTTTTATCATTGTCTGCTTTTCAAGAGTTTCCTATTTCATGTCTAAAAGTTTCATTGGTTGCATGGGATTTGTATTCAGTGTCAGTGTTATGCATACCTTAGTTTAATAGCCCTTTGCAGCATTTATTCATGTGTATTGCATCTTATCATGGAGAACTAGATATTGCAAGTACATGTGTATTCTATGAACTGCAAACTTTGCGATTCCTGCTCCCTTACATTTTGGTCATATTTCATGGATAAATCAAGGGGGAACTTAGTTTGGTGTACTTGTAATTATTTGAGGAATGGATGAAGGTTTTAACTGGAGTTGGCTGGTGAGGGATTAGTTGGTGTGACAGCAGTCACAGAATACCTCGGTGTTGGTTATTTTTTAGGAAGCGGTATATGATGTGATCTTTATGTGCATGCTGGGTATAAGTTTTTATCCTCTTTGATTTTACTAGTCAAACTGTTGTTCCATCCAGTTTCTAGCAAAATGTTACAGCTTTCTGCAATTTCACTGTCCCTATACACGTTTAGTAGTTGTTCTTTTATTAATGTTATGTTATATACTTATATTGCTACTTGTACATCCTTTCTTTCATTTAATACAATGGTGGTTCCAACCGCTTTCAAAAAAAATGTTATGTTATATTCTGTCCTCTTTTTTTTTTCTTTCCCAGTGTCTATATGGAGGAGCACCAAAGGGTCCTCAGCTAAGAGAGATAGAGAGGGGAGCAGACATTGTTGTTGCCACACCTGGTCGACTCAATGATATTCTTGATATGGGGAAGATCAACTTCCGTCTAGTTTCATTTCTTGTGCTTGATGAAGCAGACCGTATGCTTGACATGGGTTTCGAACCTCAAATCCGTAGAATTGTGAATGAGATACCTCCTCGTAGGCAAACACTTATGTATACAGCAACATGGCCCAAGGAAGTGAGAAATATTGCTGGAGACTTGCTAACTAATCCTGTTCAGGTTAATATTGGAAGTGTTGATGAGCTTGCTGCAAACAAATCAATCACACAGGTAATCTTTTCACAATCTTAGGAAATGTAATCTTTGATCATTTTTTTTGCCTCATGTGAAAAGTGTAGATTGTATAATTTGGAGATGCTATTGGTTATATGCATTTTGTTTTTTTTTTTTTTTTTGGGGGGGGGGGTGTTGAAAGTTCTACTCTACTAACCTTACAACCTTTTTTAAACCAAGTCCCCTGTGGGGTTTTGAACCTTGTATTACACATGGTGAGCCTTTACCGACTGAGCACTCCTTGAGTCTATTGGCTATATGCTGCTCAAAGGGTAAAGGATGATGAAGGAAATGCAGATGCCAACATGTTGTTATGAGCTTTACTCTCCAAAGAAAGAAGAAAAAAAGGTGTGAAGTTCTTTAAATGTGTCCAGTTCTCACCTCGTCCTGTACTTTACTGGGTATCTGGAAGTCCATCCCTTTTCAAAGATGAATGTTACTCTGGCATAGATTGGTGGAAGGTCTCTTAAAAGTGGCATTTAAGTGGTATACCTTCACATCGTGACACGGGGCCCACTGAAACAGATGAAATAATGCCTAAAGTTGCAATTTCAGGGCCTCTTCGGTGGTTCTTTGCTTGTAGCATAGTAGCATTGCAATTCATGAGCAGTATGTCTTTTATTGGTCTATAGACCAGTTTAATGTTGCATAGCCTATGCCCATGCACCATCTATATCTGCCTTTTGATATCCTTTACATTTCAATGTTATGAAGTCTTTTTCCATTTCAATCAAACCTTTAGACAGAAAGCTTCTGCATCATGGGATAACCATTTTGCTCTGCACTTGGTTAGGTGATAAAGAAAATGTCTTAAGAAGGAAGCTGTTTTGTAGTGGGATATGATGTGAGTTAATATTTTCTAAAGATCGTTTGATAAGTATAATGTTCCATTAAGTAATGGGCATCCTGTCATTCCTGAAAATATGTTTGTAGCATGCACTATCTACTCTGTTGTGATGTGGCTGTTGTGATTACATGTGGCTGTCTGCATGAGATGCTTCTGAGAAATGACTACATTGAAAACTAGACATAATGCTGCATGTATGCATAATTATCTTTACATGAGTATGTATTGCTTTATGAATACAAGCGTAATACATTCCAAATATGGGGTGAACTGTGAAAAGATTGGGAGGATGAGATGAGAAAAAACCCATATTAGAGGACTTCAATGTTCAATCTATAGAATGAGTAAAGATGTGAAACCCTACGGTGGGTTACCAGCATGTCCATGCGTCATTGTCAGGCAGGTGTGCCATGTTGTATGATATGGAGTCTGGACAATAGTTCATAAACACTATATTTTGTGATACTATCGGTTCACTTATACTAGCCATTGCATGCCAATGCTTGACCATCAATTTGTTTCCTTACATTCATTGGCAATATCTAATGCCTGGAAGCAGAATCATTGCTAATACTTTCCACATGATAATGCTGCTCAGCATCATTTCTTTTGACATCATTGGACCTCTTCACTGATTGAAATGGTTTTCCTGCTAGGCCTAAAAAATCTCACTAAAATGCACATGATATCTTATTTAGTCCTTGGGAAACTTGGTTGAATGGAGCTAATTGTGTAGTGAATGAAGGCTATCCACAACTTCTGCTCCAGATCTTATGGCATGTTCTGCATTGTTTGTTTCCATTGCAGTACGTTGAAGTAGTTTCACCTATGGAGAAGCAGAGACGTTTAGAGCAAATTCTTAGAGCACAAGAACAAGGATCTAAGATCATCATCTTTTGTTCAACAAAAAAGCAATGTGATCAGCTGGTACGCAGTATTGGACGCAACTTTGGCACCGCTGCTCTTCATGGTGACAAGTCCCAGGGTGAGCGGGACTGGGTTTTAAATCAATTCCGGAGTGGTAGATCACCCATTCTAGTTGCCACTGATGTTGCTGCCAGGGGGCTTGATATCAAAGACATCAGGTGAAATTTTCATTTCTTTTCTTTTGCCTTTCTTCCATTATTTCTACTTTGAAGTTTGAAAACAAGTGGTAAATGTTTTGTGTTCTTCAGTGTTGTTGCTTTCTATCGCGGACTTGCAGTCGCTTGCATCTCAATAAGCAAAAATGCTCATCTAGGGTGTTGTCTTAATATGGGAAGATAATCTTTTTTTAAAATATCTTTTCTCAGTTTTTCCACTCTTTCCAAGTTGAAGTTGTATATCCGCGTGGTAGTTTTCATGTCAGTTAGAATGATCTGTTATTTGGCCAGATTTTTCATGTATAAGATGTGGGAAGAAACTTCTAGGGAACAAACTGTTTGGGTTTTACAAAATTATCAACTGCTGTGTGTTTAGGGTAGCTGTACTTTTGGATAAGCCAGGCATCTTACCATAGTGGTTGCGTAAATTGCATATATCGTTCAGAATTTGCTTTTCCTGTAGGAGTTGGTTATTTGCCTTTGGAGCATGTTTCTCCTTCGTAGTTCAACAATCTCATGTTTTCTATTTTTTGTTGATTCTCATGTAGTGCTTTTGTGTTCCAGGGTCGTCATCAATTATGATTTTCCTACTGGAATTGAGGATTATGTCCATCGGATTGGACGAACAGGGAGAGCTGGGGCCACAGGAGTGTCATATACTTTCTTTTCCGACCAGGACTGGAAGCATGCAGCTGATTTAGTAAAAGTCCTGGAAGGTGCAAACCAAAGGGTGCCCCCTGAAGTACGGGAAATGGCGTCCCGTGGCGGCCCCGTTTTCTCCAAGGGACGTGGTGGAATTGGCCGCTGGGAGTCTGGTGGTGGCCGGTGGGATTCTGGACGTGGTCGGGGCATGATGGAAGGTGGTGGTGGTAGCTATGGTGGACGTGGAGGAAGAAGTGACTTCTTTGGGGGCCGTGGAGGTCGTGGGCGAGGATTTGGCGGTCCTGGTGTCCCAGGGGGGCGAGGTCGATTTGACCGTGGACCATATGACCGCTACAGTGGTATTAACAGACGAGGCCGCCAAGATAGCAGGAGAGGGATTGGGGAAAGAAGTAGAGATCGAAGTTATAGTCGAAGCCCAGCAAGAGTCCGAACACGGGGTTACGACAGAAGCAGAAGTCGAAGCCAGAACAGTCATAGTCGGAGCTGGAGCAGGAGTAGGAGCCGGAGTTGGAGTAGGAGCCGGAGCTATAGCCGAAGTCGGAGTCGGAGTCAAAGCAGGAGCCGAAGTCGCAGTTATGACGGGCCACAGGGGCGGAACCGCAACCATCCACCTGGAGATGCTCCTCGACGTCCATCAGGCTTTGATGTTCCTCCTCAATCTGGGTTTGATGTTCCTCCTCAATCTGGGTTTGATGTTTCTCAACAGGCCGGGTTGGAAGGTACGCCGGGAGCTGAATTTATGGTTCCTCCACATACCGGGCTTGATGACCCTCCCCACCCAGGGCCTGATGCTCCCCTGGCCCCTGGTGGTGACATGGGCCCTGAGTCAGGAGTCGAACCTCCTGCAGGTCCTGTGCTTGAGGCACCTGTGAGGCCTGGCTATGATTCTCTAGCACGAGAAATGTCACCCATGTCGCCCGGGACAAATGATAGGTCCTTCCCAACGGCTGAGCAAGAGGCGGCGCCAGTGCCAGGGGGTGCAGTGTCAAGGCCTGGTTTCCTTGACCCCAAGGCTGAAACATAGTCAAGCGGGGAGCTTATATAAGAGTTCTATAGATTTCTTCCAAGTTTTTATCTAGAAGGCGAGATATTTGAAGTTTATCGGTGGTTGGTGGCTTGTCAGATGGTCTCCTTGTATTGTTTGTTGGCGGTGAAGGTGAATAAGTCGATGGGAGGAAGGGGGAAAAAAAGAATGAGACGATCGTTATGTGATGTGCCCTGTAAGAAGAGAGATTGATTCCAAAACCGGCACTGCCTGTAGCTGTTTTCTGATACTCGTTGATCGATTCCGGAGAGGGGAGTCTGCTATTTTGTCGTGGTGTTCATCTGCGGGCGCTGGAGATCTGAAGACGAGGGGTTTTTTCCTCTCTTTTTCCCTTGTCATTCCCTTGATTAGGGCATGAGAGTGGGGAGTATCAGATATTATGAATTTTTTTAAAAGCTTTTAGGGATGTAAAATTCCAGCGTATCAGATCCCACATCAATCAACTAATTTGACAATCAAATGGAATGAATATTTATCACTCTTTTGAGTTGCAGTGAGAACAAAATATGTCATCTAGCATGTTTAATTAGCCACTTCGAACGTTTCTTCTCGCTTTTCCTTCCAACTTCTTATAGTCTCCTTCCCGGCGGGGCATTGCCGACGAGGATCTGGGGAAAAAACGAGACTCTTATTTCTGTATGGGTAATTCTGGTGTAATTTTTAAGTTAGTTCGAAGGCCCTTGAAATCTCAAGATGCTTGCGTTCTTATTAACTTCAGTTTTGTGAAACATGGTTGACCCCCCCCCCCCCCTCTTTTTTTTGGGTAAAACAATGGCTGTATATACAAGGGGTTAGTAGAGAAGGACTTCAATGCATTATCAATCCTTCTTGTGCGGTGCTCAAGGTACGGATGCAAATATAAATCTCCGTCGGATGAGAATAAAACGATTAACCTTATTATTTACCCTCTTTGTTCAACTTCAACACAAAACTAAAAAAAAAAAAAAAAGAGGAAAAGGCTTACTTATGATGAACCCGATATCTTATTCTTACGTCCTTTTTCTATGAAAAGCGTGTTAACGGCTTCTTGAATATACCGTTTATTCTTACCATCTATAAAAGAAATTAGATTAATGATATGAACCCGACATCAGGTGGTGTCGACACCACCACCTGATCGTCGTCCTATGATATGAATATACACAAATGCTTAACCGATTGTTTTTGTAACAAAATACACGAGATGTTATTATCACTGGTTGTTGTTTCAGACCGTGCGAAATGATATCTGAGGAAACGAACACACGGAGGAGGAACACATCCCAGTTTTGGCTTTGCAACTTGCCACTTGCCACTTGTGATGGTGGTGTTGATAAATAAAAAAGAGTTAAAACTATTAAACAGGGATATTCGTTTTGAAGAATAATAAAAAAATAGTATCACTTTCGGATAGTGATCATGGTGGGGTTTGCAAATGAGTAAGAGCAAGCTCGCCTGGTTAATTACCCAGGCCAAGAAAATTAGTTGTTGATGATGGGAAAAAATCTCAATGCTATGTGTACTAACAAATCTTGAAACCGGATAACGCAGCGGTAAATTTTAATCAGAACAACACATCCACATAGAACACCAGATTTACGTGGAAAACCCCTCCAATGCGAAGGGGAAAAATCACGGACAAGTCACAGGAGAAAACTTCACTATGAATAATAATAAAAGTACAAATAACTCAAATCTCTTGCCAAGACTTGAGTTGGAATTACAAGAGAGAAATGGGATTCAATATAACTGAACTCTCCTACTTGATCACAGCAGATTCTACTGCAAACCTGATCTTCCATGTAGTGAGAAACATGTTCAGTTGATGAAGATCTTCCCTTCTCTTATTCTTCTTCTTCTGCAACACCTTCTTCCCGGAGCTACAGTAACCCCTCTTTTGCTCTCTTGATGGCTTCCTAGAAAAAACACCTTAGATCTTTTTAGATCCCAATAAGATGTTTTATACATTTAGGATGGTCAAGGGACAACCCAGAGACCAGATCCACCAAACCTGCCTAATCCCATGACTTTTGGGATTAAATAAACCAAGGAAAGGATTCCTTTTCGGACATGGAACAAAAGGTCAAAGATGGCTGCCTCGGGGCTACCGGTCGACCGGACCTATAGGGGCGGTCAACCGGAAATTCTCAGACAACCGCATCTTAGCTCCCTGGGAAAATCGGTCAACTTGAAAAGGTCCGGCGGTCGACCGGTTTCGGTCGACCGGAAATGCCCGGCCGGTCGACCGGTGGGCTGAATGCCCAACAACCTCCCCCTTCAGCCCATAAGGGAGGCTGTCCCGTGACTTCTCAGTGTGTAGTCATGCCGACCAGTCGTCGGCAAATCTCTTACCTTTCTTTTGGCAAAGTCTTCGTCAACATGTCTGCCCCATTGTCATCTGTGTGAACTTTCTGAAGCTTTAGTTACTTTTCTTCAAACACATTTCTAATCCAGTGGTATCTGACATCTATGTGCTTTGACTTGGAATGAAGAGTTGGGTTCTTGCATAGGTGGATGGCGCTTTGGCTGTCACAGTACACCACATAGCTTTCTTGTTTCAGCCCCAATTCATGTAAGAATTCTTTCATCCACAGCATCTCTTTGCAAACCTCTGTAGCAGCAATATATTCCACCTCTGTGGTAGAGAGCGCAATACACCTTTGCAACCTGGATTGCCATGAAACAGCTCCCCCTGCAAAAGTAAGAACAAAGCCTGATGTGGACTTCCTTGTATCAATATCTCTTGCCATATCTGCATCTGTGTAACCTGTCAAAACAGGTGGTTCACCCCAAAAACTTAAACAAATTTTAGAGCTACTCCTGAGATATCTAAAGATCAACTTCACTGCTGCTCAATGCTCTTTTCCTGGATTTGCAAGAAATCTACTAGCAACACCCACTGCATACGCTATGTCCGGCCTCGTACATATCATTGCATACATCAGACTTCCGACTGCTGAAGCATAAGGGACTTTTTGCATTTTCTCCTTCTCCTCTTCATTTGTTGGACTCTGCTCTGAGCACAACTTAAAATGACCTGCAAAAGGAGAACAAACTGGCTTTGCATTGCTCATACTAAACATGTCCAATACCTTCTCAATATATTTCTCATGTGACAACCATATTTTCTTGGCTTTTCTGTCACGAGAAATCTGCATGCCTAGTATTTGCTTTGCTGGCCCCATGTCCTTCATTGCAAAGGACTTGCTAAGTTCCTTCTTCAGCTTGTCAATCATAGACATATCTTTCCCAAGGATAAGCATGTCATCAACATATAATTAGAGAATAATGAAATTCTCACCAAACCATTTGATGTATACACAATGATCTGAAGCCGTTCTTTTGTATTCATTTTCAGCCATAAATGAATCAAACTTCTTGTACCACTGCCTTGGAGCTTGCTTCAGCCTATACAAGCTCTTTCTCAATCTGCAGACAAGATTCTCTTTACCTATGACTTTGAATCCTTCTGGTTGCTCTATATACATTTCCTCTTCTAAGTCACCATGGAGGAAAGTTGTCTTCACATCCAGCTGCTCAACCTCCAAGTCCAGGCTAGCAACAAAACCTAGAGCAACACGAATAGAAGACATTTTTACAACAAGAGAAAAAATTTCTTCAAAGTCAATACCTTGCTTTTGACCAAAGCCTTTTACAACCAATCTGGCCTTGTATTTTGGTTGAGAACAATGCTCCTGAGTCTTCAATTTGAAAACATATTTGTTCTTCAATGCCTTTCTCCCTTTTGGTAGTTGCATCAAATCATAGGTGTGGTTCTTCTGCAAAGCATCCATCTATTCCTGCATAGCTTCTAACCACTCATTCTTCTGCTCACTTTGCATTACTTCTTGGTAACACTCCGATTCACCTGCATCCGTAAGCATTACATACTCATCTGTATGATATCTTTTGGAAGGCTGATGTTCTCTGGAAGATCATCTACTTCCTGCTCTACATGTTCTGCAGGTAAGTCAGCACCTACCTCTGCATCATCTTCCTGCTAATCTCCCCCATCACCCTGACATACTGGAGGGGAAATTGGATCACAATCTGCTAAGCCATCTTCAGAAGCCTTTGCTGGTACATTTTTCTTGAAATCTTCAAATGTTTGATCTTCAAAGAAAATCACATCTCTGCTTCTGAATACTTTCTGCTTTACTGGATCCCAAAGTCTGTAACCAAATTCATCACGTGAGTACCCAAGAAAAATACATTCTTTTATCTTACCATCCAATTTGGACCTTTCAATGTCTGGGACATGTGCAAATGCACGACAGCCAAACACTCTCAAGTGTTTGTAGAAGACATCTTTTCCTGACCATACGTGTTCAGCGACATCACCATCTAAAGCTGTACATGGTGATAAGTTGATCACATCAACTGTGGTCCTCAACGCCTCATCCCAAAATCTTTTGGGTAGCTTGGCTTGTGAAAACATACATCTGATCTTTTCCATGATGGTGCGGTTCATCCTCTCTACAATTGTATTGTGCTGAGGTGTACCAGGAACGGTCATCTCATGCTGAATGCCTTGTGACCTGCAATAAGCATTAAACGATCCTGTATACTCACCACCATTATCTGACCTTATTCATTTCAGCTGTCTCTCTGTCTCCCTTTCAACCCTAGTATGAAACTCCTTGAAAACATCAATAACTTAATCTTTAGTTTTCAAAGCATAAACCCATACTTTCCTTGAAAAATCATCTATAAAGGTGACAAAATAAAGTGCACCACTGATACCTGGAACATTGACTGATCCACCAGGAGTTTTTATTTTTAAAGGGCCACATACATCTGTATAGACACGATCCAAGACATGCATCTTTCTAAACAATACAGGACTAGTAAAGGAAACTCTATGTTGTTTTCCAGTCAAACAATCAATACATGAGTTCAGATGTGTACCTCTGAAGTCTGGTAAGACTTCTTTCTTGGAAAGAACATGTAATCCCTTCTCGCTCGTGTGTCCCAGTCTCCTATGCCACAACTCCATACTGGCATCTTTCTCAGTAGCATTCAACTGATCACCACAAGCTTGAACCTGCAACCTGTATAAGGTATGGCATTTCTTCCTAGTAGCAACAACAAGAGAACCCTTGCTAAGCTTCCATTTACCCTTGTGAAATCTGCTATCGTAGTCTTCATCATCTAACTTTCCAACTGAAATTAAATGCAGCCTCAAATCAACCACATGCCTCACATCCTTAAGTACCATCTTGCAACCAAGATTAGTCTTTATATGAATGTCGCCCATGCCAATGATGTCTGTCGTCCCATGGTTGCCCATCTTGACGACACCAAAGTTTCCAACCTTGTAGGTGGCAAAGAACTCCCTTCGTGGTGTAGCATGGTAAGAAGCACATGTGTCAATCACCCACTCGAGGTCCTGGCATACACAAGAAAAAATATCATCAGAAGTAGACAAAATCAGATAACCATCACTTTGTGCTGTAGCTGTGACATTATCTTTTGACTCTGCATTCTCTACTTCTTTTCCCTTTTTCTTTTCTTCTTCGGTTGCCTGCACTGATTCTTGAAATGCCCTTTTTCTCCACAGTTGTAGCAAGTAACGTCCTTCCTTGGCCTTGACTTACTTCTGCTCTTCTGAGAATTTCCTCTCCCTCTAGACTTTGACCTTCCCCTATTCTCTGAGACGAGTGCCTGTGAATCACTGTGAGAAATTCCTGAATTCTTTCTTCTCAACTCTTCATTCAACAAACTGCTTGTTACTTGACTCATGGAGATAACTCCATCTGGTGCAGAATTGCTAAGAGAGACCACCAGTGTCTCCCAACTTTCTGGCAACGAACTGAGAAGTAACAATGCCTGCAACTCATCATCGAGAGACATCTTCATAGAGGATAACTGGTTAGTAATACTCTGCATTTCATTCAAATGCTCAGCAATAGAAGTGCCCTCTTTAAACTTCAAATTGACAAGTTTTCTAATCAGGAAAACCTTATTTCCAGCTGTTTTTCTTTCATAAAGACCGAACTTTTTCCATAGAGAGTGTGCAGAACTCTCAGTGGAGACATGATGAAAAACACTATCATCAAGCCATTGTCGAATAAACCTGACAGTTTTTCGATCTAACATTTTCAGTCATCGGGTGACGTAGTTGCGGGCTTTCCACTATCTCCTTTCAATGGACCATAAAGATCCTTGCAATACAAGAGATCCTCCATTCTTGGTTTTCATATCATTCAGTTGTTTCCATTTAAACTAATCATGCGGGATGAGTTACCGGCCTCCATGTTCATACACAAATAATCAAAACTGATCTAACAACAAGTACGTGGCTCTAATACCAGTTGATGGGAAAAAATCCCAATGCTATGTGTACTAACAAATCTTGAAACCGGATAACGCAGCGGTAACACATCCACATAGAACACCAGATTTACGTGGAAAACCCCTCCAATGCGAAGGGAAAAAATCACGGACAAGCCACAGGAGAAAACTTCACTATGAACAATAATGAAAGTACACATAACTCAAATCTCTTGCCAAGACTTGAGTTGGAATTACAAGAGAGAAATGGGATTCAATATAACTGAACTCTCCTACTTGATCACAGCAGATTCTACTGCAAACCTGATCTTCCATGTAGTGAGAAACATGTTCAGTTGATGAAGATCTTCCCTTCTCTTGTTCTTCTTCTTCTGCGACACCTTCTTCCCGGAGCTACAGTAACCCCTATTTTGCTCTCTTGATGGCTTCCTAGAAAAAACACCTTAGATCTTTTTAGATCCCAATAAGATGCTTTATACATCTAGGATGGTCAAGGGACAACCCAGGGACCAGATCCACCAAATCTGCCTAATCCCATGACTTTTGGGATTAAATAAACCAAGGAAAGGATTCCTTTTCGGACATGGAACAAAAGGTCAAAGATGGCTGCCTCGGGACTGCCGGTCGACCGGACCTATAGGGGCGGTCGACCGAAAATTCTCAGACAACCGCATCTTAGCTCCCTGGAAAAATCGGTCGACCTGAAAAGGTCCGGCGGTTGACCGGTTCCGGTTGACAGGAAATGCCCGGCCAGTCGACCGGTGGACTGAATGCCCAACAGTTGAAGCAGATGTAGGTACAGCTCACGTTGTCTTATTATTATTATTATTATTATTATGAGCTGCTCCACTGGCACGGCAACAATAAGGAGGGAGCAGTGAAGAAGGAGGAGATAAGATGGGTCGTGCAACTGCAAAAGGATTGAGGCCCTCTTCGTCTTCTTCTTCTTCTGCTGACACTTCTTCATCTAGTACGTTGCTCTCTGCCAGCCAGCAGCCGATCATCATGCCCACGGCGGCGGTGGAATCCATGTGCATCATCTTCAACTTTGGGGATTCAGACTCCGACACCAGAGGGCGAGGGCTCAATTAAGGCCGGCATCGATCGGCATCATCGTGTATATGTTGTGCCTATTACCAGCCGGAAGGCGAGCGATATACGAGAACGACGTACGTGATTTTTTCCATTAATGCCAGCCAAATCGATCTGCATTCCTAACTAGTTAGTTAGTTAGTTATGGCAAGAGTACACATACATATATACATATATGCTCGCTTCATCGATCTCTAGCTACGTACCCTCCTGTTTTTCTCCCATTTCAAGTTTAATTTGTAAGTGGGGGTACTGTAGCTATATATATATATATATATATATATATAGCTCATATATATAATTATAATATGTATACTATGGCATTCCCCGTAAGCGACGGGCCGCAACGGCGCCCGATTGTGATGTCAAATAGGCAAGGGTTCCCGTGTGGGGTTGGACGTTCCCGGGTAAAGGAGCTAGTCCAAAAATATAGGATCCGTCTAGTTACTTGGAATATAGGAACTTTAACGAGTAAGGGTTTAGAATTGGTTAAGATAATGAAGGACCGGAGGATTAGCATAGCTTGCCTACAAGAAACTAGGTGGAAATGACATAAAGCTAAAGATATTGATGGATATAAAATTTGGTATACGGGTAATAATAACTCTAGAAATGGTGTTACTATAATAATAGATAAAAACTTAAAAGATAGAGTTGTAGAAGTTAATAGATTGGGAGATAGATTGATGTTAATTAAACTTATCTTAGGTGATGATATTTTGAATATAATTAGTGCATATGCACCTCAAGTAGGATTAGAAGAGAGCATTAAAAAGTAATTTTGGGAAGCTATTGATAGTTTGATCCAAAATATCTCTTGAAGAGGCGGAATCTCGCGCTGAGTCCTGAGCGGGCTGTGGATCACCAGAAGATGAATCTGCAAGAGAAGGGAAACGTATCAGAGGGCCCAGGGGATCTCCCTGGGGGAAAACCCTCCGATGGCTAAGTCAGTAGAGCGATGGTGGAAGCGATGATGAGGGGAGGAGAGAGCTGATGCACGAGAATCCTCTCCACCAAGGGTGAAGCGAATCGTGCCCAGGAGCTTAGGGTATGTGAAGGGCTCGTTCATCTTACCATCTTCCGGAGGGTCTCCCTTACTTAAATAGTGCATCGCCTTTTAAGAGTCCGGTGAGCTGAGGGCTTCCCGGCGGGAGTTACGTCTTCATCGGGGGCTTTCATGGCCGGATCGTGGGGGCGTTATCCCCTTTGAGTTCGGCAGCTCCCATGACTCTCCCGCTACCGGAGGACTCTGAACGGCTTCACCTGCAGGTAAACAAGCGGTCTCACCGAGCTACGGGGATGCTAGCTCGTGTCCGAGCGATAGGCATGGCCCGGCGAAGGTGGGGTCGGATAGGTCGGCTGGAGCCTCTTTCTCTTGGTCGGAGAGTGGGCTTTAGACCGGACCTTCCATCCGATCTGACCGTTGTCTCGGGCCCTCCGAGCCTAGAAGGCCGCCGGGGAGAGTTGGTTCCTCGAGTCTTTATTTATTGGGCTTTTCTCCCAAAGTGGGCCCTGTGAGCTATCACTTGGGTGGGGCTCGCCTGGTTGGACCTTGTAGGCCTTGTTGGGCCGCCTTGGTGGTGGGCTGCGGAAATCCCCCTCTCCATCTCTAATGAAGAGATACTCTTTATTGGAGGGGATCTTAATGGTCATGTGGGTAAAGATAATAGAGGTTATGAGAGGATTCATGGAGGGCTTAGTTTTGGCAATAGAAATGATATGGGTTATACTATTCTTAATTTTGCTATGACCTATGATCTAGCAATTACTAATACCTTTTTTAAGAAGAGGGATGAACACTTAATAACTTACAAGAGTGGAACACATATAAGTCAAATTGACTATTTTCTTATTAGGAAGGCCGATAGAGTTTTATGTAAAGATTGTAAAGTTATTCCTAGTAAGAGTCTAGCCCCTCAACATAAGTTGTTAGTAATGGATGTCTTTATCTCTAAATTCAAATGAAAGATCATTATAAATAATTGTTCTAAGATTAAATGGTGGAATTTAAAAAGTAAAAATTTAGAAACATTTAAAAATCATCTATTAAAAGAAAATATTTAAAATTTAGAACAAGAAACAAATGTAATGTGGAATAATGTTATAAATTGTATAACGAGTGTAGCAAAAAAACCGTTAGGCGAATCTAAAGGTAAAAAGAATAAAAAAAAGACTTGGTGGTGGAGTAAGGAAATCCAAAATACCATTAGAGTAAAAAAGGAGTACTTTAAAGTTTGACAAACTAACAAAAATAATCAAACCCTAGAAACTTATAAAATTGCTAAAAAGAGGGTTAAGACAATAATTAGTAGGGCTGTCAATGGGCCGGGCCCGGGCCGGGCTTAGGTCGGCCCGGCCCGGGCCCGACTTCTCAACATTAAGGCCCGAGCCCGGCCCGGGCCCGACTTATGTCGGGCCGGGCCGGGTCGAGCCCGACATTATGTAAAAATTTCAAAGCCCGACTAAGGCCCGGCCCGGCCCCACAACTTAAATAAAATAATAAAAATAATAATATAAAACATATAATCTCACTAAATTAATTAAAATTTGATTTTAATTACATAATTTGTGTAAAAAGAGAGTTTTAAAATTTATCATTAAGTAAAATAACATAGTTTTAACTAAATAATTTTTAAATTTTGATGTGGGAATAAAAAAAAAGAACGGGCCGGGCCGGCCCGTGGGCCGAACTCAAAGCCCGAGCCCGGCCCGCGGGTCAAGTCGGGCAGGGCTTTTAGGCCCGACTAAAAGCCCGCGGGCCAAAAATGACCTTGCGGCCCGGCCCGAAATCGGGCCAAGCCCACGGGCCTATCGGGCCGGCCCAGCCCATTGACAGCCCTAATAATTAGTGAAGCTAAATCAAAGGCATTTGAAGATTTATATAGTAAATTAAGAACCAGAGAGGGTGAAAAGGACGTATATAAACTTGCTAAATTAAGAGAAAGGAAAACTAGATATTTACATCATGGTCGTTGCATTAAAGGTGAAGATCAAAGGGTTTTAGCTAAGGATCTTGAGATTAAATAGAGGTGGCATAGTTATTTTCAGAAGTTACTTAATGGAGATTCTGTTAAAGATTTTTCTTTAAAAGGTACCCAAGAGTCCACAATATTTGATAAATATCAATATTTCAGGCGTATTAAGATGTCAGAAGTGGAGGATGCTTTAAAGAAAATGAAAGTGGGCAAGGCCTTATGACCAGATGGCATACCTATTGAAGTATGGAAAAGCCTATGAGACATTGGTATTCAGTGGCTAACTAAACTTTTTAATAAAATTTTAAAGGAACGGAGAATGCTAGAAGTTTGGAGGAAAAGTGTTGTAGTTCTCTTTTATAAAAATAAAGGAGATATTCAAAGCTGTAATAATTATCGTGGAATTAAGCTTATGAGTCACACTATGAAACTTTGGGAATGAGTAATCGAAAAACGCCTCCGATATATGACTAATGTATCGGAAAATCAGTTTGATTTTATGTTGAATAGATCTACTACAGAAGCTATTTTCTTACTACGACAGCTAATGGAGAAGTATAGAGAGATGAGAAAAGATTTGTATATGGTTTTTCTTGATTTAGAGAAGGTGTATGATCGAGTACCGAGAGATTTAATTTGGTGGACATTAAGAAAGAAAGGAATCTCTCAATGATATGTTGATTTGATTAAAGATATGTACGGCGGTGTTATTACTAGTTTTCGAACTATTGCTGGAGGGACTGGTGACTTTTAAGTTTCTATAGGTTTGCATCAAGGTTCTGCACTAAGTCCGTATCTCTTTGCCTTAGTTATGGATGAAGTAACAAAATAATTGTATGAGGATATCTGTAGCGCTCGTGCCTTAGCGGATTCGTAGCAGTTCGGATCTAGGCTTTGTCCTGGTCGTTTTGGCTATTTTTGCGAATTTTTAGGCGTTCATTTGGCATTTATTGGAATTTGTTTAAGGTTAATGGCAATTAGAGTTAAGTTTTCAAAATAATAATTATATATATATATATATATATATATATTTCTCTCTCTCTCTCTTCCCATCGAACTCTCTCTCCCTCACTCGTTCTCTCTCTTCCTCTCTCCCTCTCACGATCTCTCCTCTCCCTCTCTCTCGGATTCGGTCCGGACGTGCCCCGATCGAGGCACGGGAGGTGCCGTCGGGACGGGCTCGACGCGAGGATCGCGTGGACACCAGCTTTGTCTCGATCCGCGGTACGTGGAGGCGTGTGGGGCCGAGAGTAGCCGCGGCGTCCCTTCGTCCGTTCGGCACCGAATCGCCATTTTCGTCGCGATTAAGGTAGGGGGATGGAATCCTTGCCTCGTTAGGATCGCATTGGCATAGCATGCACGCCCATCCGACGTCGTTTTCTTCAATTTCCATGAAGAACCCCATGTTAGTGTAATTTAGCCATAAATTCTTGAAAATCACTTCATGGGCATCGTTTTTATGTTTTGATGTATAGATTAGTTGTAGAATGGTATGGTTTGGCATGTTTTATAGCTTTTCCATGTTTTCCCGTCGATCCGGCTCGACCGGGAGGGAGTTCGGTTTTGAATCTAACCCGTCCGTAACCCAGACAGTGTGACGGTCCTACCAGGAGCCGTCACATTGGTAACGGTCCTCATGGGACGCGTTACAGTCCTGTGACGGACCTAAGTAGGTGCGTCACAGTTTGTGTAACGGTCGAGCCCACGACCGTTACATTTCTTTTGTCCATTGTTGACCCGGTAAGGTGGTTGGCCTGACGGTCGCCCGAGCGACCTTTAGGGCTCCGTGACGCGCCTCCGGGCGTGCATCACACCCTGTCTAAACGTTAGAAAAACTCTATATTTCATGGCTTCGCGTGGGCGTAACGGCTCAGGGGAGGCGCGTTACGTTCGCGTAACGCCCCTGCCCTGGCGCGTTACAGCCTGGACCTGACGGCCCGCCTGGGACGCGTCACAGACCTGTAGCGCACCCCTCCTCGACCGTCACACCCTGTGACGTGGCAGACCTAGACCGTTACATTCCCCTAGTTTTTAAAAGCATGCATGGTCAATTTCTAATGCATTCCACGTTATATATATACCATGTTTAAGTTGTTTTATGACCGATGGCTTGTTATTAGATCCCGATGGAATTACTTTCTCTTTCCTTATGATGGAACCACTAGTCGTAGCCCAGCGACTGAGCCTGTCGTCCCACCCAGGAGAGGTGGAGGGGTGTTCCCAATGAACAGTTTGTAAGCTAGTTACTGTGGGCCCCTGCGGTTACCGTTGCGTCCAACGGGGGGGGGGGAACTAGTTAGAGGCCTGGCTCTAGGCAGGAGTCAGTGTGTGCACACGTGGTCGGAGACTTGGACTGGCACTGACGAGTGTTGCTCTGACTAGTACTTAGTTTGGTCCTGTTACGCTCTCGCTTGTCACGTTCCAGACTTGCGAGTTGCTGAGACACAGTATAAGCCGTCGGTGGACGCATCTGGTCCTGTTCTTCTAGTGGGTTGTTCCGTCTCTCACTTCACTTGGTTAGTGATAGTTTATTCTGTTGGTAGATTTATTTCCCGTCGTTATTATTTATTAATTTGTGCATCTGCCTGGTTATTATTTAAATGCATGCTCTAATTGTTTTACATTTGCCTGCTTGTCTGTTTACTGTGAGGTAGGGATCCGCGTGACCCCTACTGAGTCTGGCTGTGACTCACCCTTCCTTCTTTCAGGTGAGCCGCCCCAATCGTCCGCCGGTCCTTCTCGTGGTTGTGCCGACCGTCGTTAGAGTGCCAGCTGTTGTCGATTTGTCTTTTTGTTCTTTTGGGCCGGGGTATGCCCCGTGTAGTTATACAGTGGACCTCTGTTATTTGTAAATCTGGACTATTGTATATATTTTACCACTATGATATTTTAAATTACTTCCGCACTTATTTATTAATTACTGTCTTAACTAATATTGCGCGTCTGCGGTCTCAATTCGTTATGCAACTCCTCAGCAAACTCCACTAACCCTTCAGGGGCCTCATCAGCCTCTTGGGTGGCTTCCCAGTTCTTGGTATCGGTGTATCGATGTTATCGGTATATCGGTATCCAGAGTTCTGGGTTGTCACAATATCCCTTGGTGTATGTTATTTGCAGATGATATTATCTTAATTGATGAGAGTATTGATGCTTTAAATGCTAAGTTAGAGCGTTGGAGAGATGCCTTGGAGTCAAAAGATTTTAAAATTAGTAGGAGTAAGTCAGAGTTTATGCATTGTAATTTTAGTAATGGGAGAGTGGTACATGAAGATAAGGTTCTAATGATGGACATAACATTCTGAAGAGTAGTAGCTTTCGATACTTAGGGTCTATCATACAAGATAATGTGGAGATTTATGACGACGTTACACATAGGATTAAGACAGGCTGGTTAAGATAGAGAAGCGCATCAGGAGTCCTCTGTGATCATCGTATGCCTGTGAAACTCAAAGGGATGTTTTATAGAATGGCTGTGAGACCTGCTTTGTTATATGGTACCGAGTGTTGTACGAAAGGAACACATTCACAGAATGTGTGTAGCAGAGATGAGAATGTTGAGATGGATGTGTGGCAGGACTAAGAAAGATAAAATTAGGAATGAGCGCATCCGTAAGGACTTAGGGATAATCTCGATTGATAGTAAAATGAGAAAAAATAGACTCATGTGGTTTGGTCATGTGTTTCGTCGCCCTAACTCAGCATCGGTTAAAAGATGTAACCGCATCTTAGTGGATGCTAATAAAAGTGATGTGAAACGGGATTGGGAGGGGGTGGCCTTCTTCTTCCTTCTGCCCGAAGTCGCGCTATAGCCTCCTAGCGCGTTCATGAAGAACGCGCTATATCATCCTAGCGCGTTCTCAGGCAGCAGCAGAACGACGATCTTTGCCTTTGGGGCGCCCGTGGAAGACTCCGGGGGAGTGAATCACGGTGGAGAAACACTTTGGAAGATGGGTAACACACGATGGAACTTAACAAACACATGAGGGGCCCTAAACATAGATTAAACTAACCTAATACTAGCTAGGATAACTTGGTGAAGGTGGATGCGGGGGTGGGCGACGGGGGAGAAAGGGTGGCGTGGCAGAGCGTGTTAGGACCGTGAGGGAGTTTGGCTGGGGCCTCTCACCCGATCCCATCGCAGGACCGGTGCAACCGAGCTCCTTCTTGGCATTGGCAGCATCATTGGCGGTGGTGGAGGGTGGCGATCGTTGGTGGAGGAAGAACGGAGCCCCGAATGGGGCCTCACACCCGACCCCGTCTCAGGGCCGATGCACCCGGAACTTCGAACGTCCTCCATTGAAGGGGAAATAGAGAGGATTAGAAGAAGAGCATGGGCATCGCACCCGAAGAGGGGAGGAGGGAGGGGATTCCAAAGATTTAGGGGGAGATAGCCATGCTATACTCAAACTCTTTCAAACGTTCATTTTTTTTCTCTATTGCTTAATCAAACGAGATGGGGGTACATATATAGGGAAAGGGGAAGACAAAACGATGCAAGAACATTGATTACATCCATGGAAAATAGTGGACATTGAAGACTTTCGGAGTTCCAAGTGTCGGGAAGTTGGACCGTCTGCAGTCGAGCTTCTGGCTGAGATCGCGCTAGGGACACCTAGCGCCTTCTTCAGGTCGCGCTACCCAAAGGTAGCGCGTTCATCAACGGCCCAACAGCTTCCACGATCAGCTTTGGCCTGGCAGCTCGCTTGATTTCCATCAAAAAGAGTTCGGGGAATGTCTAAAATGAGATGGTGCGATGTTATTAGGAAGGACATTAGTTTCTTGGGTTTAAATATGAATATATCACTTGATAGAAATATTTGGCGGAACATAATTTATGTAGCTGGCCTCAAATAATTGGGATAAGGCTCTGATGATGATGACGATGATATAATTATAATATATATTTTTGTGTTATGCTCGAGATTAATTAGACATATGATGGTTGAGGTGAATAAGTTAAAATGAACTTGGCGATCTCAAATTTGAAGATATTAAATGTAACTTCACTGTTCAAAATCAGCATCTTCTTTCTTCGCCTTCCTTGGTGCCTGGATCATCACATACATCGACTATATTCCATGTAAACCGGGGCGCAGTGTTCCGAACCAGCAGAATAACTCTACAACCGTGATAGAACACGTGGCTCTCTCCTACTGGTCAAGAACAGTGTGCACCAGAAACACGGGACGACGTGCACCCAACATTAGTGCCCATTCTGCTACTGGCCATCGGGAGTGGAGCTGCGTCTTTCCCTCTCGCTCTGGCTGTGCAATTTCTTCGGTTCTTCTTCTCTCGAGTGGGAGGCGGAGTGGGCCGAGGATCTTCCTCTCAATCTCTGTGGTTGGTGGTACTCCGAATCTCTCCTCCTCCTCTTCCTCTTGGCGCTCGCTGTGTTTAATCGCGAATTCGATCTCCTCGTTTCTCCGTTTTCACCCCCCCTTTTTTTTTGCTTTGATGCGTTTTTTATCCCTCCCTCTCGTTCCTTCCGGGCTTCTTCATTCGGCCCTTCTCTTTGAACTTTTTTTTCTCGTTTTCTTACACAATGGGATCAGGATGGTGCGCTACATTGCAGGGGAGAGACTTACTTCTGCTGTGGTTCGGGGTTCTTCGTCGGGGCTCCTCTTCTTGATTCACCCGCGTGCTCCTCTCCTTCCTTTTGAATATATCGATCACCGATTCATGTTTGAAGCTGCCAGGTCTTTTTTTGCATGGATTGGGTGCCTGGTCTTTTTTTGTTTCATGTGTTGGCTACTTTGCTGGTGGCTTCCTTTCTTTATTCCTTTCTCTTTCATCTCTTCTCCAGTTTCCTGCCGAAATTGAGCTTTGCAGCCAGCACCTGTCTTCTTCTCATGTTGCATGCCTTGGTGTCTCCTTCGGCAACTCTGTATTGTTCTTTCAAGTCAAAGCGAAGGGGCTTGGGAAACATCTTAGGTTTAGCTCCTGGATGGAAGCTTGTTAAAAGATAGTGTGGCTTCTTGAAAAGAATGGGTCAGGAAAGAAATTTTTGCGGCTCAGTTGTAGGTGATTTCTCCTGCATTCCCTTTCTGATTTCTGTCTGTGTTACCAATCAGGTATCTTTTTTTTACGCTTGTTTCACGTCTGTCTGACATTGGTCTCTTCTTTGAGGTCGTGTACATATAGTCCCATTTTTTCTTTGTTTGTTTAGCTTCTTGACTTTATGTATGTATTTCGGATAATTTTCACCTAAAATTGCTCATAACTTTTTCTCAGGCACTGGAGCGACTGGTTGATTCTATTGGCATAAAGGAAACTCTTCAACATTTGTCCGTATCAGTCTGTTTAAGTCTAATTTCCTTTTCAATCTACTGCCATTTCTTCATTGCTGTTCATTTTTAATATTCTAATCAGTTTTCTGTGGGTATGTAATTTTATGCCGTTTCCAGTTACTCTTTGTGGAAAACGAAGCTATTGAAATATAAATGGTACTTCTGCCTGAATGATTATTGCTTCTTTTAAATAGCCTCTGCATACTCCAGTTCCCATGTTAGATCTTACTTTATAGGTTAAGGAAGAATTCGAAGACAATGAGAAGCCTACAAATATCAAAGTTGAGATTGAAACTCTGCCACATGTTGGAATTTCATCTTTATCACTGCCTTCTTCCCTACCTGTCCACCAGATGGAGGTACTTGGTTCTATATGTCACTGTTTGCATTTGTTTCTTTCTGTCTTCTTTGCATAGACATTTCTCTCCTTCATTATCCTAACACTGGTTACCACGCTATGTACAGAGGCATGAGGTGACTGAGGTGGTTGCCTCACCTAGGCATTTAAGGTGACATTTTATGAAAAAAGAAAAAAAAGAAATTGTCATATATTATTAAAATTCGCACTGTGATACATGAATACAACCAAGAAAATCACTGAGTTGATCCATGAAATAGATTCAGGGACTAAGGGAGGCTGGATGTGGAAGAACAGAAAAATAATTACAGTGTGAGAGTCTCAGGAAACAAACCTGAGAGTCTTGGGAAACACACAGACACACAGAGATTGGGGGAGGCCGGGTGAAACACACACACACAGAAGTTCTCTTAAAGATAGTCCAAGAGAAAGAAAACATAAAGAGAGTGAGAGATAGAGCAGAGAGAGACTGGGATAGAGAGATGAGAGATTGAGAGACAGAGAGAGAACCGTAACTCAGGCAGTGGAGAAGAATGAGAGAGCTCCCAACAATGGCGGAGCAGAAAGAGAGTGAAGTTGAATAGGACTCAGAAGGGAATGTTTAAGACCTTCTGGCTGGTCCAGTTCAGAAACAGTCCATATATATGGGATTCGGATTCACAACTTTTGAGGCACCTTTGGGGCATGAAACCCTGTGTGTTATGCCCAAAGCAGACGATACCTCTTAAGTGTTGGTTTAGGATCTAGACAGTTACGACTATGCTAATGGTTGACTTGAAGTCATTCAATGCACACTCAATCTAAATTTCCATGCCTTATTCTATGTGTTGCAGTTTATTGCTTTTTCATTTGCAGCTCTTTTGGAGGTATATCCATTTTTATATACATTACCGGATTACCCAACTATTACTAAGGGCATGCACATATATTTATCAATTGTGGGATACTTGATTTTCTCTTTGTGATTCACCAATTCCCTTTGTTTGACATTATGCAATTATAGGGAAGCCTTCCAAGCTCTTCATATGGTCATATAAAGTCATATTTTATCGGAATGGGCTTTTCACCAAGTCTTGTTGACAAGGTTATGAAGAAACACGGTGGGTTTGCACATAGATATTGGATTACTTGAATATGCTTTTACATATGGAGTAGTTTGGTATCTTGCGTGGGTAGTAAAACATTTTCATTGTGTAGAGCTGGTCTTTTGGTCATCTTCCAAAATAAAAAAAGAGCTTTAAAATTCAAATTTTAAATTACAATTTTCCATCTTCCATGGATATATCACCATTGAAATGCTATGTATATGTAGGTGAAGAGGATGCTGATGCTCTGTTGGAGACCCTTCTTACATACTCTGTTAGTGACTCTTCTTTCTTCACATTATTTGATGCCAAAAGTATGAATGCTTGCAAAGATTAATCTAACATTTGGGAACTCTTTACTGTTCCCCTACTTTGTTCTTTCACATTGCTAATGCCATTTTCTTACAAAGTGCCAGCTAGTAACCCCCTTCTTTTTTTTTGATGACCAAAGAGACTGTTGAAGATAAGTGATTTCCATCTATGTATGACACAATTTCTCTCACCCATATTTGAAATTGTACCATATGCTTTGTCGGCAGCATGATGTGGACATACATGTGATGTCCATTGTGCTTCTGTATTCTGCACAGTTTGCTTCATTGCTTGCTTGATGTACTTGAAAAAGATTTTTCCTTCTGCAAGTTGATTTTTGGTGATTGGAGGATTCATCACGGTGTTTCTCTTTTGGTTGGTTATATTTAGGCTGAATAGAGATAAGCATGCCGATGGATGTAAATAAAACAGGACACAGCAAACTTCCTTGTCGCACCAAGTTTGTAATAAACGCAAAACTCTCTGGTTTTCTTTACCATTGTTTTAACCAAGGAAGGGGGAGAAGCAGGGCCACGACAGAAGCAACTGCCCAGAGGAAGAGGATAAAACTGTAACTAGGGCTTCCTCATAACAAAAAACAAAAGAAAGGGTGGATGGCTAAGGGAGCTAGCCAAACATGTAACATTGGTGTTGGCCTTCTCCACTTAAACATAGACCCAACACCCACGACCTAAACTGGATGACCAAGACACCCTTAAACCCTAAAAGACAGCTCTTAATGACCAAAATGCCCTTAGATGGCAGATTTCACTCTAAGATAACCATAAAAAAAATTTACAATAATTAAAATCTGCACAAGACTTAAAATCATTTAGAAAAACCCTAAATACCCATAAATCTAATCTTTCTCAATGTGAGTAACATAACCCTGGTGCCCTAAAAATCATTAGAATTCATGAATTGCCTCTGAATGTCTTGATAAAATTTTGGAACTATGAAGTTCCTCGAAATCATCCAAAGCCCTCAGACTGACCCGAATACATTTTCTGTCTTAAAAATCACAAATATCATACAAATAATTAAAAATCATGGAACACCCCTAAAAGTCACCAAAAAGTTGTTGAAGGACATAAATTTCTTTAAAATGCGTAAAAATTCTAAAATTTCTAAAATACCCCTTCATTCTTAAAACACTTAAAATGAGCTAAAGGCACATCTTAGAGTTTCAAAAACCTCGCCAATCTACTAAAATGATTCCAATCCCCAATATCATTTAAATACCTTGAGACCCAAAACCTGCAATGTTAACCAGAGCAGTTGTCGACCATAAAGCACTTGAAGTTACTCCAAAGCTCCCTAAAGCTCTCCTAAGCCTGTGGAGGGGTATCTAGGCCATGGTATAATTTAGCTGAATCCAAGTTATGAATTAGACTGGCATGCTTATGCAATGTAGCAAGGTTATTAAAAACAATATTAAAATAGGAGGGGCAATTCTGCAATTATGTGTGCAAGAGGCTTATTTTTGAAATTATCCCTAAATTTAAACACAGACCAAATTATTTCGATGGATGTGTTGTTTGATGTTTTATTCTCTCTGGTTTCACTTATTTGGATGTTTGACCTTTTTAGGATGTTTATAGTTGCTTACTTGAACTAGCTCTAGCTAACTTATATGGTTATCTTTTTGTTGTTTATCTTACATCCACTTGTACTTCCTAGTTCCTAGTGTTTGTCTAGAAATACTGATGTAACTGATCTATAGTTGTCTGAAATGTACGAAATAGGCCCTTGAGACAACATCATGCTTGGAACCTTCAGATGTCTTGGATAATCCATGCAGTCCTGATGTGAAAGAAGATGATTCACCTTTCGAGTTTACTAGTGATAGTGAAATTGAGGTAATCCTCCATTACCCTTTGGAAAATAGGTGATCACTTCATTAAGTTGTCTTTTTAGTTCTCATTAAGCTAGAAAGGTCTTAAATTTCTACTATGTTAAAGGTCTAAGATTTTTATTTTTATTTTTTGTCTATTTTTTCATGTTAGTAATTTCAGTCCATCTCGGAGTCACAGATCCACTTATGTTAAACTATTATTTTATGTAGTTTGTGTGTTGACTGGGGTGGTGAGGTTTGTTTTGACGTTTTCTTGGGTTGTTTTCTTTAAGCTTGTGGTTTTGATGTTCTTGTGTTTTTTTTTTTTTTTGTGAGGAATCTCTCCTCCTACCCTGATTGTACTACCTCTTGATGGTGTAATACACATTCCTTTTCAAAAAAAAAAAATCAATCCTGTCTATATCATTTTCTTATGCTTTTAAATTAGAGATGATTTCCACCACATAAAGTACAAAGTGCATATATTATCTTTGTTATAAAGTTTTTTTCCTGGTTCAGGAAAACTTGCATTTGTACTCATCTAAGGTCCATTACCACTATAGCAGCTGTTTTTTTCTCTTAAGGTAGGCCCCCATTTTCCTTTTATTTCAAACATGCATTTACATTAATTATCTATATATAGGCTCAATAGTAGGTGATATTTTTCTCGTTGTGTTAGAACATGCATCATGTTCCTATTATACACAGGGATGCCACTGGTGTTGCCAACAATGTATTTTGTCAGCTACTCCAAAACTTCATCTTTTCAAGTTCCACATGATGAAATTGATCTGTTAGCACTTATTGATATGTGAAACAATTAAAACACTCTATGCACCTTTCCTATGTATTGGATATACACAGAATATATGATTCAGATAGTGCAAGATGGAGGACATGGTTGAAAGACATTCTTGGTGTCAGTTTTGGATATCAGGTGTCAAAACTACATTTGATTCACACTTGTTTTTATTAATTGTATGATTAAGCACACTTTTTCCCTTCCGTCACATGCTTTGGTGTCTTTTGTTTTGAAGATAAAATTCTGTTGGTGTAGGGCATGGGCTTCTCAATACTGAAGTTCTTTAACTGAATCACTCTTTAACCTGCCTTGGTGGCATTTTCCTTCAGACCTAAGTGTCATATTTTAGCCGCATGACTTGGCTGAAGACTGATGTCCAGTTGGAACAAGAACTTGGAAATTGATTGTTATCTAGGAAACTAGTGTTATGGTTATGGTCTATGACTTTATGAGTACTTGTCTATTTGATGAAATTCAAGCTTCAAATTGTTTAGATGATTATGTATGTTTGGTGGTTTTCTGATTTCACATAAATATAAACAAGGAGAGGAAACAAGGGGATCCACTGAAGAGTAAAGACTATTCTTGTCAGACTTTAGGCATTATTGATCAATAGAAATCCTCATCTATGTCAGAACGTCATCTTCATGAAGGCTTTTGAGGCAACCTAATAGGAATAAGATAATACTATATAATTCTGATAAAAATGGAGGAAGACAACAGTCCTAGGCTGCTATTATGCATGTGTTTGCTTTTATATTTTAAAAATATTTTCAAAGCACAGCTTGACTGACTTCATAATTTGATTAGAGAATTGGGAAACCAACCAAAGCATCAGCAAAAGCACCCAGAGAACTTCGTGAAAAAGAAAGAGAATGGCATGGAAGGCATAAGCAATGCCAGGCAAAGGGGATCACTACCATCATGCCTTCTCCTAGGCAAAGGGATCATGACTATTGGTCTGCTGTATTGATTACATAGGAAAGTCCAGGTGAGAAGTGAGAACTGTGTTAATCAAAATAGTCCCCTATTCAGCATCATATAATGAGACAAGCACCAAGGATGGCAGTATCGGTTTCGGTACCGGTTTCGGTATCGGTTTCGGCCAAAACCGGTTGAAACCATTCAAAAAATTAAAAAAAATAGTAATTCTCTCTGGTTTCGTCCGAAACTGGACGGTTTCGGACCGAAACATGTCAGTTTCGGACCGAAACATGTCAGTTTCGGCCGAAACCTTTAATGGTTTCGTCCGAACCCATTAAAAACTATTATTTAATAGGTTCCGGACCTGCTACAGTGTTAGGATCCGGTTTCGGATCGGTACCGGCCAAAACCGATACGTTTCGGCCGAAACGTATCGGTCCGAAACGTATCGGTTTCGACCGATACTGCCAACCATGACAAGCACCCCTTCTTAAATAGGAACATGATAAATGAGTGCAAAGCAGTTTTATTTCTTTGCCAGCAAATCCAGATTTTGACTTCACCTTCCCAAGAAAAAAGCTCAGATTTTGACTCTTTTGTGTTTCTACTGGCTTGGTAGATATCTTGCTTTTGTGTATAGTGTACTTCTGTTCTTTTATGTCTTAATGAACTGTGGGTTTTAGCCACCTTCCAAAAAAACAAAAAAATCCAATTTGTTGTTTTTTGAAAGTGGTTGGTACACTAAATTATATTAAAGTAAAGAGAGGGATGTACAAGTATAGTCAAGACTTGTCCAAAAAATCTTTTTACATAAATCTCCATATCAAGATGATGTGGCACCCACTAACCCCCCAAAAAGTCCAAAAATGAAGAGTTATGTGAATCCATATTACATAAAATCGACGCCCACTCTCTCACTTTGCTCACAATGAAGAGGCAAACCTATCTGACACCCTTGCATCACTCCTGAAGATCCTGCCATTTCTTTCTCCCTATAGTGCCCATAGTGTTGCATGGAGGATAAGCCACCAGGTTAGCCTATCACCCTTTAGACTCCATCTCCTATGCCAATGATGTAACAGATGTTACACATTGTCATACAAGAATGTGGCTCCTGGAACTCTGCCCCAAACCTGTGCCCATACTTTCTTGGAGAAGGAACAAACCGTGAAGAGGTGATCCACAGTCTCCTCCTCCTCACCACAAAGGGCACAAAGTGATAGCATCCCTGACATGAAAGTAGCCAACCTATCACAAATTTGTAGACACCCATGAGAAATCCTCCAAACCAGCAACTTAACTTTAAGGGGAATTCTAGGCTTCCAGATCTGAGATGCCAATCCATGCCTCAATCCTCTATCTGAAATAACCTTGTAAGTTGAAGTGACTAAAAATCTACCTTTTGCATCCTATCTCAACCACCATGTGTTGATGCTGCAAGGCTCCGGAGCAAAAGCTAGGAGAAAGGAAAGGAGCAACTCCAGCTGCTCCATCTCTTCCTCCCTAAGGTTTCTCCGAAAAGATAGTGCCCAAATGCCTCCTGATAAATATAGCTCAAAAACTTGCGAAATTGTTGCCTCCTGTGCAACTGAAATGCCAAAAAGCTGAGAGAAAGAGTCCTGCAAAGTAAAGTCACCACACCACCTATCTTTCGAGAACAAGCATTTTGCCCCACTCCCCAACTAGACCCGTACATTAGCCATGATGATGCCCATACACTGCAAGATACCTCTCTAAGGGAGAGATATTGTGTTGAGCGGTTGAGTTCAAGTCCCATTCCCTTACCCTCCCATAGTATTTCTAGCTGATGACTTGCAACCACAGGCCATTGTCTTCTAAGCCCAAATTCCACAACCCCTTACACAATAAAGCCTGATTAAAATCTCTGATATTGCTGATCCCTTGTCCTTTCATTTCTTTGGACATACAAATTCTGCCCTATGCTATACCATGCCACCACCTGCTTCTGCCTCCACTGTCATGCCAGAAGAATCTACCCTGAATAGATCCCAGCTTCTTTGCAATAGTTCTCGGAATTTGGAAGATGGAAAGATAAGAAATTGGGATACCATTCAGCACTGATTTGCAAAGCACCATCCTCCCCCCAAATGAGAGGAGTCTCGCCTTCCATCTTGCCAATTTGGAATCATATCTCTGAACCACACTCTGCCAGTCCCTACAGTGAATGTTCCCGGGAGACAGCAATAGACCCAAGTAAGAGATAGGAAAATCTCCAATTTGACACCCTGGTATGAAAGTTGCTTTTCTTCGGGGTCTGTCCCCCATAGTAATTGCCACAAGCTGACTCTTGCCAAAGTTCACCTTCAACCCACTTGACTTCCTCAAGTAGCTCTAGCACGAGTCTAGTAGTGAGAAATTGCCTCTCATCCTCTGCAAAGAACATAATGATGCCATCATCATACTATAGATGTGAGATATGTGTGCTATCTGCTCTAACTCGAAAACCTGTGATTAGCCCATGGGACTCAACTCTCAACCACATCCTGCTTAGTATGTGTACTACACTACTACTAGCACAAAGAGAAGAGGGGGACATCGGGTCCTTCCACTATGAAAGTAAGAGAAGGGCTGCCCATTGATAAGAACAACAAAGCTAGCTGAAGTGACACAAACCCATATCTAACCAATCCACCTCTCATCAAAACCCATCTTTTGTAGCACACTAAACAAGCAAGTCCAGTTTACTCTAGCATAGGCTTTCTCAAAGTCCAGTTTGAGCACCACTCCCCTCTTCCTTTGATTCTTAATGGAATGCGAACATTCATGAGCTGCCAAGAAATTCTCTTGTATGTGATGTCCTCTAATGAAATCCCCTTGGTAGCCAGTAATCAATCTGTCAATCACACTGTCAAATCTCATGGCTAGTATCTTGGAGATAATCTTGTATGCTCCATTTAGAAGGTTGATAGGTCTGAAATCACTCAGGCTTTGTCTACCTTGCTTCTTAGGGATGAGGATTAAGAGGGGCTTATTTATACCCCTCAGATGAGCCCTACCCTCCTGCAACTCCTGCACTGCCAATAGGAGATCAGCCTTAATAATATCCCAACTCTGAAAGAAGGTCAAAGGGAAGCCATTAGGCCCAGAAGCTTTGTCACTTGCCAGAGAGAAGACAACTTTGTGAACCTCCTCTTTTGAGAAGGAACAAGACAGTGCTGCTCTTTGCTCAAGGGAGAGATAAGGTAGGAGGTCGTCAGCTATAATAGGCCTAGTCCTATCCTCTTCGATAAAGAGGTGTGAGACGAAGTCCCTTACCTTCGTCTGATATCCCCATCTCTAGAAAAGAGCTGGTCACCAATCTTGATACACCTGATAGTATTGACCCTTCTCCTTCTTGATGCTACTCGCTAGAAATATGCAGTATTCTTGTCACCTTCTTTGAGCCACTTCTCCCTGGATCTCTGCTTCTAGTATATCTCTTCTCTTATAACTCTATCCTGAGTCTATCCCTGAGTTGTCCGTCTAGTTCATCCATAAGCTCTGTCTCCTCCAAACAATCAAGGCCTTGCAGTTGATCCATAATCCTGTCCTTAGCACCCTTTCCAGGGAGTTTTGGTTGCCCCCCATTTCTTCCACCGTAGTGCCACATGTTTTAACTTGCCCACAAATGTAGCCATTGCAGACCTTTCTCGCCTTGGAGCATTCCATGCCTGTGTAACCATGTCCATGAAGTCAACCTCTCTGAACTAGTATCTTTCCAATCTGAATAATGGCTACCTTTGCACCCTGCAAGATGTGTTCAACAAGATGAGCTTGTGGTCAGACACCGGTCTCGCTAGACAAGAGGAGTACACATGGGCGAAATGGTCCTCCCAGTCCACTGACACTAGGAATCTATCTAGTCACGAACATGAAGTTTCATCCTCATATTGGACCAAGTGAACTGAGCATTAGATATCATGATGTTGATCAGAGCAGTGTCAACAATGAAACCAAGAAAATTCTCCATTTCCCCGTATAAGAGGTGTCACCTATCCTCTCCCAAGTTGTAGCCACCGCGTTGAAATCATCTCCCACGCACCATGGCCGGCCTGAAGAGTGATGGTAGCATAGCAGTTCCTCCCACAAGGAGTCTCTCTCCTTCTCTACTTTGAGGGCCATAGACACCCGAGAAGTCCCATGAAAAGTCATCTCTGGTATTACGAAAGTGTAAGGAGATAGCCCCACTTTTAACCTATCTATCCTCCACCATCTCCTCAACCTCAAACTGGTTCTAGAGAACGATAAAACCTATTGACCTCCCCTCTATCGGGTAGGCCACCCCCTTTGAGAGCCTAGCTCCCCCCCTCACACTTGGACTCTTGCAAGTAAAGGATGTCTATTTTGTAACTCCTCACCACTCTCCTCTTCTCCTTCTCACAGACCCCTCTTACATTCCATGAAACAATCTTCATAGTGACACAAGTGCAAGTCTACCCACCTCCTCCGCGCACACACCACCACTGTCTCACCCCTCCTCACGCACCCTCTCCCTTCTTTTCTGTGACTTCCCTCCCTTGGCCTCCCTGGCCATACTAATCAGCCATCTCTTTTCTGCACCTTAATGAACACCCCTCTTAGGTCCCTTTCTAGACCCCCAAAAGATATCCCCACCTTTTCCGTCAATTCCCTAACTTGCGCCTCCGTTAGCCTCACCAGCTCTTCACCTCCTTTCTTCCCAACCTGTTCTTGTGTTCCATCCCCTCCCCGGCTGAATTCCCTTCTTCAGATTCCCTGACCCTTCCCGGAGACTCCGGGACCGTGTCTTCGTCTTCTGTAACAAGCTCCCCCCCTTCAGCCTCTCCCCGGTCAGGGACAGGGTTACCCCACTGGATGGGACCTTCTAATACTCCCCCCTTCTCTGCCACCTCCATGAGCCTATCCAGTGCTCCCTGCAGATGCTCTGATAATCCAGGTTTGGATCCAGAGAAGTTCCCATCCACCTTAGGGTCAAGTTGAATCAAAGCGCTCCCTCTTCCTGTCGGAAAAGAAAAACGTGCTAGCTAATCTCTCACCATTGTGCTCCTGTTCCAATTCATTTAAAATTTCATTCAGAATGCAACAGAAGCCATTTGAGTTGCTAGTAATCCAACTACTGGTGACAACTGGAAAAAGTCCAAAACTATCCAAGCTGGCAGAATTTATGTTTTAGTGTTCAAATAAAGACCAATTGATACTGAGTGGTGTGTAGATTGTTAAGTGAAACTCTCCCACTTTGTTTTCCTCGGGTATGGATGGACGCTTCACCACTCTGTTCATATCTAGGCACTACGCAGGTTGTGTCCTCTGGCACATGGATATTGACTATACAGAGTAGGTGCTGTACTGGCAGACATAGATTGATGTGCACTTGGCTCTGAGATTATGTCTGTTCCCTGTAGTCCTGGAGCAAACAGGACTAAGAGACCAGCAACAAATGACTTTTCTGACTTTGTCACCAACCAGTGAGGAATTGTAAGAATTACTAAAGACTTATATTAACTAGCTAAAGTAATTGTATGAAAATTATTGCAAAACATTGATTAAATATCTGATCTAGTTTGTTTTTTCCCCCCTGCAAGGTATCTGATCAAATAATTTGAACATCTTTTTTATTTGTTTTATCAATTTTCCTGAATATATTCATATTCAATCTATTTATAATGAATATTATCATTTTATTTAATTTAATATTAATGTTTACTTATCTTGATAATTATTCAAATTGACTTCAATGCCATGCTACTATTCCAATGTGTTTATCATTTACATGTTGTTCATTCATTATTATACACTTTAATTAACATGAAGGTTTGAAAATCTTCACGTTGGATTTCATCTCTGTTTTGGAGTTTGTCATTCTTATGCTTAAGATTAGTTCTCTTATTGGTTTGGTTGAATGGCGGCACTAACTAGGATTAGTTCATCTCAAACCTATCCGGATCCATCACCTTTATTCTACCATAAACATGTGATCTTGGCACCTGAGGCACAGTGAATTGGATCTCTCATTCTCACGGGAATGGTGTATATATTCTTGCCTTTTAAATACAGAATGGCCTTAACTTATGGATCAGATCCTTCATGGCGGGTCTATAGTTAGGGTGCTGGTGGTGTAAGATGCATTGGATCCAGTCTGAGTCCTGAAATATTTAGCTATTAAACTATTAACTATGGAAATGCATTTTATTATCTGGGTATGAATTAGTAGTCTCCATTAGCAATCATAAAAATTAGAAGAGTAATGTTTTGTGCACCGAATCCGGTGCACAAAGCCATGTTAAAATACAACGTTTGTTCTCATTGGCACAAAAAAAAGGTGAAAGGACCCTTTCTGCGCAGAAAGGGCGCGTCAGATCCATACGGCACGTATTTTCTCTAATTAAACACGTAGCGCACTCGGCGGGAAAATACAGGAATGAAATATTTTGTTATAGAAATGAAACATCTGGTATATAATTGAAACATTTTGTTAGGTTTCGTTCTTATAACAAAAATATTTCATTTCTATAGTATTTTATCCTTAATAACAAATGTTTCGTTCATGTAACAAAATGTTTCATTTGTACAAAATATTTCATTGGTTTATTTCTGAAGTCAAACAAATTGTTTCATTCCTATAACAAAATGTTTCATTCATATGCAAAATATTTCAGTCCTACAAAATGTTTCAGTCATGTGCTTTCCCGCTGAGTGCGCTCCGTCTTTAATGCGCGAAAAAGCGGGCCGTACAATTCTAACGCGGGGTGTCCTTTTCTGCGCAGAAAGGGTCTTTTCACTTTTTTTTGGGCCAATGAGAACAAAGGTTGCATTTTGACATGGCTTTGTGCACCGGATTCGGTGCACAACACATTACTCAAATTAAAATATCATCTTGCTCATACAACAATGGTTTTGGCAGGAATCTGTTGAGCCTATACATCTTGATTCTGATAAAAGGTCATCCTTGCTTGCAATGAATTTCTCGACAGAAGAAGTTGAATTGGCAATAAAAAGTCTTGGTACGTGTGACTTACATGATACGAATATTTATGCTTCTGTCTCTGTTGATCTGAAGTTAAAAGTTGAGGTTCTGATGTGAAATTTTCCTTTCATTAATGTGCAGTTTTATGTCTTGCTTTCTGACTATTTATACCTTCAAAGCAGTTGCCATGTTTGCATGGTTCAAATTCACCATCAGAGCATATGATCTTTTGGGAGTTTTTTAAAAGTCAGATGCTAGGGATAAACTTTGACTTTTTCATGGCTAGTGCAGCTATTTTATTTGCTTCAAAAAGTTAAATGGTGCCTGAGGTGTTTCTTCATGGATTGATATGCCAATTGTCTCAGAAAGCAACGACTCCCTTGTGCAAAATAAAAAGACTCACTACAATTTGCTCATTGTGCTTGCATGCTGATGTGCCCACAGCCAGTCATGGTTAAAACTAGGCTAGCTGTCAATAATGGATCATAGAGAATGTATCTGTGATAATGAACCAAGCTGATAATCATTGGTAGAGAGATAGTCCTTCTGGTTTATTGTATGTATGCCTATATGTGGCTTGCATACTTGTATTAGGAATGCCCTGATCACATGTATATATTGCACTGTTGCTTGGAGAGTGTTAATAATCTCTCTCTCTCTCTCTCTCTCTCTCTGCATACTTGTATTAGGAATGCCTTGATCACATGTATATATTGAACTGTTGCTCGGAGAGTGTTAATAATCTCTCTCTCTCTCTCTCTCGTGTCCTGGTCTTGTATTGTAATATCCAAGACCTTTAAATAAAAATGGGAGAAGAGTTACACAGATTTTGGTGATTCTTGAGTGTTTCTTTACTCTCTCTCTCTCTCGTGTGTCCTGGTCTTGTATTGTAATATCCAAGACCTTTAAATAAAAATGGGAGAAGAGTTACACAGATTTTAGTGATTCTTGAGTCTTTCTTTACAAGTTTTCGTTGGTCTTATTGAACACTGGATGAATCCTTATTGGATACTGTCTCTTAATGGATCCTTACTGGATCCTCTTATCAGATCCTTAATGTGTTGGCTATTGGATCCTTAATGGATCCACCTAAGGTCTTTACTAGGCTGTAACTTATGGGCCTAATTAAGTTTTTAATGGGCCTTAAATAGACTATGTATGAGTTGTGGTTATTGGACTTGAGTTAGAATTTTAATGGGCTGAAGCTTGGATCTTAATGTCTTTGATTGGCTGTGGCCAGACATTTAACGGGATTAAAGCAGGTGTATCTTGGATGATTCTTTGGCCATGGCAATTCAGTCTCGGAGGATCCTAAGTGGGTGTTCAGTGAGCTAATCTTGTTAGGCCTTTTAGACCCTAGTTGCCCATGTTTGTCCAGTTCTAATGTAATCCTGATCTGGCCAAATGTTGTTCAGGATGGTGGGTCTCCTTGGAGAAGTACCATATAGTTATGGATTGTTTTTATGGACTTAGGGTTTCTAGTATGTAGGTTGGGTGCCTTGATTTATGAATCTTTTGTATTAATGAGACAAAGTCGTTTTATGAGGTTTTGTATCTAGATGTGGAAGATTGGACCTTAAGCAGTTTTTGATTGGTTGTGCAAGTCAATGGACAATATTTTTTGTTCTGGACACCAGGTTGTTGATGTGTTCACCAAGGGGATAGCCAGGGATTGCAGACCCGGATCGGGTCCTTGGAAAAAAATAACAAGAGTTCAAGAAAAAATCAGCAAAAATCATAGAAAAATTTCAGACATGTATGTAGACAAAAACATGATTAAAAATACTACATGTTGAAATTTGGGCATAGTTCTCCTGGGCAATAGTCCCGTACTGGTTAAATGGGTTGTGGTTCATGTGCTTATGACCCTGAGCCTGTGTATCTCAACACCGCGGTTTTGTGGATTTCAACATGGTATCAGAGCATGGTCTTGGGCCCAACCCCAAATATTTCATATCTTGCCACCTCCATTCAAGTAATCTCCACGGCCCATCTTGGCCGTGAGGGGGAGTGTTGGAATTTGGACATAGTTCCCCTGGGCAATAGTCCCGTATTAGTTAAATGGGTTGTGGTTCATGTGCTTATGACCCTGGGCCTGTGTATCTCAACACCGCGGTTTTGTGGATTTCAACACTACATACCATGCACTTACATCATAAAGAGCAGTAAAGATGATTAAAACACTAGTAATTAACTTTCCACAATGATTGAACATGATGAATTAAGGCCTAGGAGCTGCAGGCAGTGTTGGTGTGTGTGGAGCTTGATCTACCTTTAAGCCGACCTCGCATCAAGGATTGACCTTGGGCTAATTCCATCCTTCTCTTTAAAGGAAAATTGAAAACAAAGAGAAGCAGCCCAGATCGGACTGAATTGGCTATGGATCAGCCAATCCGGATGATTTTTACTCAATCTGGGCCAACTCCAGCTGGAATCCATAGAACCCGGCCTGTAGCACCCCCCCAACTCGGATCGCCAGCCGGCAATTCTGAGTCGAATCGGCCAATCCCAAGCCAGATTGGATGATACCGCAATCCGTGGGAATAGCAAAAGATCAGTTTAGGTCTGATCAGTTTTGTTCTGTGATGAGCAAGTGGTGAACAATTGATATCTATGATCAGCTTGAATTGCAGAGTGGGAGGTGATTAGTCTGCCACACGGGTAATTCTCTCCTCTTTCTTTTATTCAGTTACTTTCAGTGCTAGACAGCAGTGTGTTCAGTGTTTCTGGTTGTTCTGCTTGGCCTCCTCATGTCCAGGGGCAGATTGGTTTTTTGAAACATGGTACATTATTAAAATACTAACCAAGAAAACAATGTTTTGAGGGTTGGAAGCCCATTGTTGGTGTCGTAAGCCTCCCACATTCTTGCTTCTCTCTCTTATTACACTACAGAAAGTATAATTGAATACATTTGATCAGAGTACATCTCAGAAAATGTTATCATATGTCCTCTCTGTGAAGAAAAAACCCGACAGAAGTAAAAGTAATTATGTTTAACCCAATAACCCCCTGCCCCCAAATTCATGTTAACTGTTGAATTGAGTAAAGTCTTCAAGGTGCCATATGTTCACCTATGTTTTTTTTAAAAAATGAAACACGGTGATAAGGTGGAAAACACTTTTCCTGCCAATGCTATGTTTAACCTTTTAGAGATTCTAGATTACATTTCATGAAAGATATGAATTAAATATTACTTTCTGCATGATAAATACTTGAGTGTCTTGTCCCTTTATCTTTTTTTTCCTTTATGTTGCTGTGCTCAGAACATTTGACTTTTTTAAAGGATGACAGTATGAGGTTTACGTTTAACACTCCTTCATGCCATTCAATTCTTACATTTTGCTTTCAGGTGAAAATGCCCCACTTACCGAACTCATAGATCTTATAATTGCTAGTCAGACTTCTGAGAGCTTCAGGGAGAAAGATTCAAATGGATCCGTTGGCATACTTGGGAGGTGCAAGGTTCTTTTCTTCTCTTGGCTTGGTTGTTTATATCCATATACACTTCTGGATGTCAAAATGGCATTCTACATAGCAGATTCCTGGCATAAGTTGTAAAACAAAATATGAAAATGGACCTGTAAGCATGAGAAAGTGTGTTATCATCTATTGTGGTTCAAAACCATCGTAGTTGTGATTTTTCTTTTCTTTTTGGTTAGCTCTAAGTCAAGTTTGTCATTTAATTTATCAAGCTACATATAAGATTATGGTTATGTCTTTCTTGAGGCAAGGTGAAAAGGTTATTGTTGTCTTTGATTACCAAATGGATGTCCTTTTTGCAAAGATTGAGTTCTGAAGTGTATATATCTTCGTGGCAATGCTAGAAAAATGAGAGAATGGTATTATCAGAACTTATTTGTGCACATATTTGAGTATTTTGCAGGCAGCGGTTGCCGTGTCACTCTGGCATGGGACATATCGTACGTGCCAGACCGTGCCAACGAAAGGCCGGCATGCCGGCATGGTGGCACGCACGGGGGTCAGCTCGGATCGAACAATCCGGTGCATGCCACAGTGGATTGCGCGATCCAGTACGGCATGCATGTGGGACACGCGATCCCGCGCCCGATACGTGCAGTACGCCTTCAAAAGGGGGGGGGGGCTAGGCCAAGGAGAGGGGGGCAGGTGAAGGGCAAGCTGCGGCAGCGTAGGGCAGTTCTAGGCTGCGAGGCGGCGAGTGATGAGGGCGAGGTGGCCATCTCCGGCGGCGGCGGCGACAGCGACCTCTCCAGCGATCTCCGGCTGCGGTGACAGTTCTGAGAGGTAATTTTTCTTTTCATTAACAAAAGAGTGGATGAGGGAGGGGGTGGATCCGGCCAACGGACAGCGGACCGGGCACCGGATCTGCCCAGAGGGCTGGCCGGGTGGCCTTCGGTGGCTGGATCCTGCAACGATCCATGTATTAAATAAAATGAATATATTTTAGTTTATCTATTTTTGTTTCTTTACGTAATATATTTATTTTGTGTAGCTAAGCTAAGTATGCCCATCCATGTATTAAATAAAATGATGTTTTCATTAAAAAAATTATTTTATTGCAAAAAGTAAATTGCCTTTATATTGTGCAATAGATGCCTCCCAGAGCGATGGCTAGTGTTTGACGCATGGAGTCATGTTGGAGGCAATGTAGTTAGAGGCATGAGGCAACCGAGGCAACCAAGGGGTTGCCTCATGCCTCAAACGTCTAGGCGATGACCTAGGCTTTTGAGGTGTTTGAGGTGTATTATTAATATATATATAATTCAAAAAATATAAATATTTGTCTAAATATCTCAAAAAATACATACATACAATCAAGATTTTCAATAAAATTAACAACAATCAAGATTTGAGACGAAAATACATAGGGTAAGTCAATCAAGATCTCCTGGGAACAACCCTCTTGGGAGTGAGGCGTTTGAGGCAAAAATGAGACTGTTTGGGGCCGCCTTACCTCAAAAACCGCTTAGGCAAGCGCCTAGGTGCGCTCTTGATAACATAGGTTGGAGGGCAACCGACATTGGTGGCATTTTAACTATTGTTGCGAAGAATACAGGGGAGGAGGTGTCTCTCGCTTGAAGAGACATTTGGCAGGGGGACGAGCGGCTAGATACTCGGATGTCAATGATTGTGCACAAGGGCCCATAGATGTGAAAAATGGAATGGCCAAACACCTGTTAGAAAAGAGGGTTGAGAAAATGCAAAAGAAGATGGGCTTTGAGTCACATGACTTTCAAGACTAAATAAATAACACGTCTCAGATGTTTGACCTTGTATGTTTTCATTAACTGAGTATCAATGATATATCTGGTCTCCTGAGCTTATCTATTTTTGTTTCTTTACATAATATATTTAATTATGTGTTGCTAAGTATACTCACATATAAAAAAATAATTCAATTATTTTAAGTTAAATCCACTATTCTACAAGCTAAATCCACTATTCTTAGTTAATCTTTAAAAATTTAAGCTTTCATTAAAAAAATGATTTGTGACAAAAAAAATCCTTCTCGGCATGCCGCAGCACGATAGCATACCATACTGTGCCAGACCATACCAGGCTAGAACCGGTACAACTGGCACGACAAACCTTGTTTTTAGCAAATCCTCAACCCTCTACATGTCCACCCTTTCCTCAACAACAGAGGACAGCAAGAGAGAGAGAGAGAGAGAGAGAGAGAGAGAGAGAGAGAGAGAGAGATAAGAGGGGATAGAGGGTGCTAGTGTTAAAATCTTTCCTCGCCCACAACCCTGAGGAGATCAACACGATCCCTAGGGCATGTTGAGAGAAGAGAATGGATGGCACATGTAGACATGTTCAAGCCTTTCATGTTGCCTCAATTCAAACAAATTCAAAATTCATGTTGTTGTATAGTGATGCATTTCCACACCTGCTTGGGAATTGGGAACACGAACTCCCAGGATAGTGAGTCTGAGTTTGACTAGTCCAGGAAGCACCACCAAACAATCTTCCAGAACCAACAACTCTCGATTGGACCCCCAGACCCATGAATTGCACCAACAATTGAATTCAAACCTGAGGTATTACATAGCTTGGTTGGGTTTTGGTTTATCTAGCTATGTCTTGCCTTGATATTGCTCATGTAGTCCACGTTGTGGTCCTTGTGGACAAGTTTGTTAATCCTCCCAATTCCATTCATTATGCAGCTGTTCTTCATACTCTTCACCATCATCATTGTACCAGTGTTTTTTGTTCGATTTCTACCACTTCCTCTCTGCCTCTCTGGAATAGCATGCTTTCCTATGCCAATGTTTAACGCGAGAAAAAAATAAAGATTTTTTATTTATTAAACATCAATGCACATTTGTTAGCTATTTAAATAACATGTGTATTATTAATTCCGCGAATTTGGGTTTATCAGACGATTTGGGTTCGAGTACGGACATTTCCCAGACTCGGTGTTTATTTACATCGACATAAAGTCCGAATACCCTTGATTATCTGTCAAAAAAATCTTTTTAGCCTCAAGCCCGAATGAGAAAGGAGGGTTTGCATTAGGTTGACAGCCAGCAGTAAAATTTTGTCACATCTCCCACATGAATTCTGATATAAATGAATATCCGTTGTGATATTGTGGGTTTTATCTATAATAATTATCTTGATGATCGCCTATTAAAGATACATACCCTTGCAAGAAATTTGAAAGCTTTCGTTCTTTGAATACATGGAATTTGGGCTACAATTGATCTTTTTGAGACCTATACATTTGGTCCCGATTATGTAATCGAGTCCTCGAGTTTACATATGGTTGTCATCTGATCATTGAGTAGGCTTCCGCTCACACTTGCATCAACGATCAGATCATTGATTTGGCTTTGGTCCACGATCAGACTATTGAATTCGCTTCTAGTCTCGAGCGAATGGCTGGATTTGCTCCTGGCTACGATTGGACTATTGAATTTGCTTCTGATCAAGATCTGACTGTTGGATTTGAATTTCATCGATAGCAAACCCTTTTTGGATATTTATGTAATTTCTGACTCTTGCTGGGCATCTCTGCAGTTTTTGATCCTTCTTGGGTATTTATATAGTTTTTAACCCTTTTTGGGTATTTAGCAATTTCTTATTCTTTCCGAGTGTTTCTGTAGTTTCTGACCCTTTATGGGAATTTCTGTAGTTTTTGACCTTTTTTGGGTATATCTGTAGTTTTTGGCCCTTTCTAGGTATTTTTACAATTTCTAACTCCTCTTGGGTATTTTTGTCATTTTTTGACTTTCTAGAGACATTTATGTCATTTCTTGACTTTCTTGGGTGTTTCCGTCATTTCTTGACTTTTCCGAAGTATTTCTGTCATCTATTGACTTTCTGGGAGATTTCTACCATTTGTTGACTGGGGCATTTATGTCATTTCTTGACATTTTGAGTTTTCCTAGACTCATCTGTCATTTCTTGATTTCCTCGGGTACAGTTGTAATCTTTTAGCTTTTCTCAATTTTTCTGTCATTTCTTGACTTTCTAGGGTATTTCTGTAATTTCCTGAGTTTCCTTAGGTTCACTTGTCATTTCTTGACTTTCTAGGATATTTCTGTAATTTTTTGACTTACCTGAATCTTTTCTGTCATTTCTTTACTCTTCAGGGTATACTACATGTTTTGAATTTCTCTGGGCTTGTCTACCATTTCTTGACTTCCCAAGATATCACTACAATTTCCTAGGTTTCCCTCGACTCATTTGTCATTTCATGACTTCCCAGGATATCCCTGCAGTTTCCTGGGTTTCCCTAGACTCATTTGTCATTTCTTGACTTTCTAGAGTTTATTTACAATTTTTTAATTTCCTTGGGCTTATCTGCCATTTCTTGGCTCTTCGGGGTTTATCCACAGTTTCACCCTCTTCTTGGGTATCTTTGCAATTTTTGGACATTCCTGGGTTTTTTGGGTATCATATTTCTTGGCCATGGAAATATTACAAAATTTTCTTGGGCTTATCTGCCATTTCTTGGCTCTCCGGGGTTTATCCACAGTTTCACCCTCTTCCTGGGTATCTTTGCAATTTTTGGACATTCCTGGGTTTTTTGGGTATCATAGTTCTTGGCCATGGAAAGGCACAGATGTTTGGATGGTTAGCTTTAAATCGAGTTCAAGAGAGCGTGCACCGCTTCAGGGAATTGGTATGGTTCCGCTTTACTGAGCCATGCAGAAGGCGTGAACCCGAACAAGAGTATTTTGGTAATTTTGGGTCAGAACTAGAGTTTTGTGCAATTTCGGGTTGAGTAGGGGTTTATTTGCAATTTCTAGGTAGGCCAGGGTCTTTTGGTAATTTCTGGACTGATCAGGGGTTTATTTGCAATTTTGGACAGAGCGGGAGTATTTTGGTAATACTCGGATTGAGTAAGGGTTGTGCAATTTTGGGCAGACCAGAGGTATTTTTGTAATATTTGGACTGAACAAGGATTTTTGTGTAATTTGAGTATTTCAAAAAATTACAATACTATCCCCCTCCAAGAAATTACATAAGATATAGGGCTGTGTAGTTGAAAACGCGCCTAGGCGCTCGCCTAGGCGGTGAGGCGGGGCGAGGCGCCTGTCGCCCGCCTCGCGTCGTCCCGGCTCGCCGAGGCGAGCGCCTCGCGCGCGTCGGCCGCCTCCGCGCGCGTCGGCCGCTCGCCGGATCCGCGTATCGGGTCTCAACGACCCGATAAACGAGTCCGTCTGGTTAACCTCCCCCCCCCCCCGAGGGTTTCGAGTCGTCGACTGTGGGTTTTTTTTTTTGCCTTCGCTGCTTCCACCTCCAAGCGCGGCAGCGGTGAGTCGCGACCCGAGCCCTGTCCTCCCTCCGGCGAGCAGCAGCGGCGACAGCTTCCTCCAGCGTGCGGCAACGGCAGCAGCTTCCTCCGGCTTCATCCGGCGTGTGGCAGCAGCTTCCTCCGGCGTGCGGCAGCGGCTCTGGCTTCCTCCGGCCACTCTCACTCTCTGTATGTCCACTCTCTCACTCTCTCCGATCTCTCTCTCTGTCTCTCCACTCTCTCCGATCTCTCTCTCACTCTCTCCGATCTATCACTCTCACTCTCTCACTCTCACTCTCTCTCTCTCTCTCTCTCTCTCTCTCTCTCTCTCTCTCTCTCTCTCATTCTAACTCTCTCCACTCTCTAACTCTCTCCGATCTCTCACTCTCACTCTCTCCACTCTCTCACTGTCTCTCACTCTCTCACTCTCTCCGATCTCTCACTCACTCTCTCCGTTTAGTGTATATGCAGTTTTTTGATATTTACTGTTCAAAAATATATATTTTTATGATATTGTGACATATAATTTTAATTTTAATTTTTTATTAATTTTTCGCCTCAAACGCCTCGGCCATCGCCTAGGCCTTTGAGGCGTGAGGCGCCCCCCTGGTCGCCTCGCTCGCCTCACGCCTCAGACTACATAGATATAGGGACAAAAACACTAGGGCATATAAGTAAACCCAAGGGTATATGTGCAATACACTCTCGTTGGGCTTCAAAAATGACATAAAGCACAAGTCCCTCCTTGGTGGAGGCGCACCAGGCATAAAAACACTTAGGAGATTGCTTCTCCTTCTTGAGACCCATAGGCTGCGATCCTTCTTCTCTCCCTTGTGAACGAGGACCCCTAGGCAGGGTTTGACGGACCGGTCGTCCTGGTTTTGTGCTGGGACGGTACGGTACGATATTGTACCGCTCCGTCCCGTTCTGTCTCGTAAGCTATATATATATAATATATGTAAAATATTATGAAAAAAATTGTAGTTCAGTTGGGTAAGTGGTCTTATGCGTGGATGAGAGGGCGAGTGTTCGATTCTTGTTACCAACGAGCGGAGTTTTAACGTTTTTTTGCATTAAATAGTTTGAAGAAAAGTGAAAAAAAATTAAAATTTTGATGCGTCTTCAAAGATTCGAACACAGGACGCCCCGATCGGGGTGAAACGACTTAAACCAACTGACCCATCAATTAAATTTGATTATAAAATAAAATATATTATATATATCGTCCTGGTAGCATCCCACAACCCGTCCGTCCCGCAATCTGCCTGGGACGGTCCGGGCGGCCGTCCCGGAACGGTTTGTCAAACCCTGCCCCTAGGAGCATTTATAGGGCTTGCAAGAGGGGGTACCTACCCCGGTCCGGGTAGGTCCTTGGGATGACCTACCCGGTCCAGGTAGGTGGTCTTCTTTTCTTTTTTCTTTTGTATATTAGAGAGAGGGAGAGACTGGGGGGGACCTATCCGGTCCAGGTTGGGGGGACCCAACCTGGTCCGGGTAGGTTCCTCCCCCTTTTTTTCTTTCTTTTTTTTATATTAGAGGGAGAGAGGGAACACCTACCTGGTCCGGGTAGGTCTCCCCCTTCCCTTCTTTTTTTATTTTAATTATTAGAGGGAGAGAGGGAACACCTACCCGGTCCAGGTTGGGGGAACCCAACCTGGTCTGGGTAGGTTCCTTCCCCCCTTCTCTCCTTCTCTTCTCTCTCTCTCTCTCTCTCTCTCTCTCTCTCTCTCTCTCTCTGGTAATTCACAGGGTTCAACAACCAATTATGCAATAGATCTCGTTATTTGCTATTCTACGATAAGTTTTCTGCATGCCCTACCTGATGACTTAGTAAGAAGCAAGCTGCAGCTTATAGCTCCATTACCGGTGCCAAATATCACATTGCAGTTGATGCTTCTATTAAGACTGTCTATCTATGGCATCTTCTTCTTCCCCTCTCTCTCTCTCTCTCTCTCTCCCCCCCCCCCCCCCAAACCTTTACATTGTGACAAATAGAGTACTCTTTAGCTAGTGAGCTATCTACTATTCCACGAGCAGATGAAACATGTTTAGATGGATTGTCACTTCGTTTGTTTACACCGCTTTGGCACCCTTGTTCTTCCTTCTACCACTTTTATAGAAACATGGTTCTGGAAGGGGGGGTGGGTGGAGGGGGGTGACAGATTGGGTTTGATTCTGGTTTTGGTTCCAATTATGATTCCAGTTCAGACCTGAACCAACCACTTCTTATACAAATAGAGTACTTTCAATATTTGTATTAAATATAAAAAATATGATTTTAGTAACTTCAAAGTATAAAAAAATACTAAAAAATCTGGGAGCATTTACCCTTCGTTTCATAGTTCCAAGAGGATTCATTTAGAGGTGATGATCTGGTGAGAGTGACTGAAAGGTCAATTGTGGTATTATCCTGCATTTCTAATTTGAAACAATTGTGTGAAGCTTTCTGACTTCAAGAAATTAGATTGTTTATTTATTTTTTAGTAGGTCATCCCTCAGAATAATTCATGAGTTCTACCTGATCACAGAGAACACGTACTTGGGTATGTGCAAGTAGGTGCTCCCCAGAATGAGTCGTGATCACTGAGCAAACTTTGTTTGGTCTTGGTGTGTGCTATCTCATGTCAGTTTAACAATTCAGGTGTCACCTCAATCAAGATACTGACATGCTTTACACTATATCATTAAGGTGTTGGCTTTCCTGATTGTGATGGTGTTTCTTCATTTTTCTTGAAGCTCTTGAGGCATGTTCGTCATTGTTTTCAAAGCTCATGATGGCATATTCAGTTAATACTTCCAATCTTTTGTGTAAACTCTGAATGGAAGTTTTAGTTATCCCTATTCTCGTGATTTTGCAATCTGGGTTCTCTTTTTGACTTAGTCATCTGATTGAACCTTATGAAGTTTCACAGCATCATGCAGTGCCTTTGTGATCAGAAATGGAAATTTGCTTTTCATGTGTAGGAAACTGCTTTGGAGGCTATGTTTGGGACAATGGATGCTACACTCCGTCTTCTTGATATGGGTTTCACTGAACAGGAAATATCTTCTGCTATAGATAATTTTGGTAAGCAATTAGCTATGAAATTAACATTTGGAAAATAAGTCTTTCTATTCACTATGATACATGTGTACAAGCTTCTGTTCTGTTGCATATGAATATATGCAATTTCTAGTATCAAAACCAGGAACTATTTTTTTATTCTATTTCTTACGACATGTGCATTTGCTTAAAGTTAATATATTTATTCTCACTCATCACTCTATTCGGAGCTTCAAAACAGAATTTTGCATGGTCATTTCCTAGGACCTTAAATGGCTCAAGAAAGCTAAAGAAATGGCAGAGGGTATTTATGCAGTCATGGCAACCGTCCACAGGATTATTCAGGAGAATGGAGGTGCTTGATGTCAAGAATTACTTGGAAATATAATGCATGGATAGATGGAGAGAAAGCAGCATGACTTCAATGAAGTATTGTTGACAGAGGAATTACATTGAAGTATCTTCATTCTTCGCAGGCCTTGGGTACTGAGATCTATCCACCAGCATGCCTCTGTTCCCTGATCCAGCAGCCCTATCCATCTCCAGCAATCACTGTTGCCCCACTCCAGCATGTAGATGCTGTGACCTTGATACCCTCTCTTTTTCCCTTACTCCCCATCTGTCACACTCAATGCCCTTCAACTGTTTCTCCTTCCCATTACCACCCATCTAAAGGAGAACCTTCCACTTCTTTAACCTCTGCCCACACCCAGTTCACCTAAAGCTCACCAGTATTCAATTACAGTAAACCCCCTAATGAACCCATTAACCCTCAGCTCCTAATACAAACCCAAGACTTGCTTCTCTGTGGTCCAACAACCATGTTAGACACCTAAACGGGCAAGCCAATTGGATCCACTAGCAGCCAGCTGTCATTGTGATCTATTTGTCCCTCTCATACCTCAGATTGGTGGTAATAGAGCCCACGGATAAACTTGTTTTCACAGGTTGAGATGATAGGTACTTTATGCTTCAGTATGCCTCCCTTTTACTTTACTACAAGAGTTTCTGTGACCAGATTCTCTATGACCTTCACCGTGATCCCAGCCAATCACTGACATTTTTTCAAGGACTTGTGGGATTATCACAAGAGTTGATGATGTCTCCATTGTGTTCAACCGACCTACAAGATCTTCAAGATTTCATTCCATCAATATTTTGAGGGAGCTTTGTAGTGTTTATCCATCACCGACCTTTACTGTTAGTCTTTAAAACAAATGGATAAAGAAATGACATGGCACCATGCATGATTAAAGCAAAGTTGCACTGTTCAGGACTCCCCACTTGAAGGACAAATTTTGCTCTCTAGAATTCAGCCTCTTAGTGCGTAGACCAGCATTTTGTGGCTACAGCTATTCAGTGGTGTGGCTTACGCCAGGTTAGACAGAATTCTCTATGTGGCTGACTGTGAAGATCTCAATATGCAGGGCATGTACATAAACTCCAAAGTGGTAAAACCCAAAAATTGGCACATACATGAGCAATGAAAACTGAAAACTTGAGAAATCTTCATCTTGACTGTATCATAAAATATTGCCACAATAAGATATTAGGACATGATTCCCACTAAGATACATGTAGCATGTACACATCTTAATTTACTCTGCAACCATAGGGAACATCCTTAGTTGGTAAAAAAACATGATCCAACAAGCCAGTAGCTTCTTAAGCCTTCCGTAGCTTCCTCATCACTCCTGAACCTTCATCTTTAACATGCATGCATCTTCCATAGCCTTCCACACTAATTGGAAGTAATCTCCTGGCCTCCTTTCTTTTTACCACTCTTCCTTACTTTTCTTCTTCCTCACTCCCTCTCTCTCATCCATGTTTTAGGGCTAGGGGAGATCTAAGAGCTCAGATGTTTAACCCTCGTCTCAACCATGGTTAGCTCCCCTTTTTAACCGCCCCATGCACTGCTAGCTAGCTGTCACCATTCTCCAAAAATTTTGCCACCTATACCCTTCACTTGTATATATACCATCCTACATGCCCTCCCGATGTGGTTGCAAGGCCAGCTGTCATTACCAACTAATTAAGAGTTCTGCCCAAGCTTAAACCCTTAACCATGGTCAAAATCACGCTTAAATGGTCAAGAAACACTATTAGCTATACTTATTTTCACAACAGGGGACCATTCACTAATGAATAATTTTAGGGGTTGAAATATTTAGTTGAATCTTCCTAATAGCCTCAGTTTTTTCAAACAATTTTATTTCATTTTTTACAGGCTCCCACAAGTTGGTTTACCCAATATCCGATAATCTTGATAACCACTGCTAGAAGTATGGATTCAAATCAGTTTTTCTGTTTTTCATTTTTTTATTCATAATCAAGCCTTAGAGTCTTATTCTAGTACTCCTAATTATCATAGAAAAGCTCAAACCATAATTAGACCTCACTAATTAGGTAGTTAGCATAAATTTGTTTATTAAAAGTAACTAAAATTATTAATCTTTGATTCCGACTCTGGCTTTCTAAAAAGTATCAAATTATTCATAATTGGATAGTTTTACTGAAATATTTCTTTAGAATCCATGAATTGGCAAAGTTAGATGATTGATCTTTTAAAAAATTTATAAACTTATTAAAATATTTGCTGATCAATTACGGTTTCAGATTATTCCACTATTTTAACCCTCTTCTTATTCCTAGTCAGTTTGCTAAAGCTTGAGAGCCTTATTCAAGATTTTACATATAGCCTCTTAATTTGTCGGATAACTAACTATTCATTTATTTAAGGAATGTGGGGGGTTACACTCTGCCATTGTAGAGAGCCCAACCAATTGCAGAGCAGCACTCCACCTCCGCATATCTTGCCTTCTCGATGGAACGGCACCATCTCCTCAAGTTCTGACCCCACTACACATCCAGCAAATGGGGATGGTTGGACAGTGGAATTCACTGTATTTTCCAGACTCCATCTGAGAGGGACATGATTAACACCTCTGCAAAGATGATCAACCATTGCCAGCACTCTCCCTCTCATTCTTCCTGTATCTCATCATCTCATGTCACCTCCAGCTCCAGGGAAGCTTGATAACCTGTTTGTTTGTGGTAACTCATGGAGAGCCATCAGACACATACTAAATCTTGAAATTCATGATGTAATATCAAATTCGTGGTTAATCTGATTGCCCATTCATGTCAAAAGGTTTTCCTGGCATAACTTGTCTAGTTCAGAATGTTCATGTAAACTAAATAATTCAAATTGGGCTCTTAGTAATATGGATTGTTTCAACTTTTGTTTAGTATAATCTGGAAATGAATTATGGGATGCTCATGTGGTGAGTGTGGTGAGGTCAGCGTCCAATGTAATGAAGCCAAGGGAAGTAAGAGATATACATGGAAAGATGCATGTGTCAATATGTTCATGCATCAGGAACCAAGATAAAACCATCCAGCATCATGCAAAATGTCCCACCTGCCCATAATACCGTGGTCATGATTGTAAGCTCTTGTTATTTGCATCTTCTAAAAAACCATCAAATGCTAATCACTATGTATTCTAAGGCTCATCTTCTTGATGGATATTGGAATTGCAGTCATACTTCGATCATATCATATGAAACTGCATGGTTTTGTATTGTGATAGGTTTAATATCTTTAATATGTCAGGTATAATTTTCTTACAAAACTGGCATTCAACATTTGCTTATTTCAGGTTCAAAAATTCCAGTCTGTGAGCTTGCTGACAAAATTCTTGCTACCCGTGTTTCTCGTAATTGTGTTAAAGACGAGGAGGTTTTCACTGTTCTGGACTTTTTGTCAAAGCATGAGTCATCTTTAACTATTTCTGATTAATGTATTCTCAGTTGTTGGAATATATCAGAGCTATCTCATATTTTGAAAACTATTATTGGATTGTTTAGTTGATATTCTATGTTATGGAAATGAAGGTAGCATATTTTAACTCACATGCTAATGTTAAGCTATGAAGATAGAAAAGCTGTAAGCATTTGAGTATTTCTCTTGTTGATACATAAAACAACAGTATACACTTATTTAAAGAGTAGAAGAGCCAGCGATGGAAAGAAACCTAGAAACCCTGCATTCATTGGGGTTAGTTTCCAAAGGAGTCATAGCGAGTTCCACATGGCGGTGGCCAATGCTGTTCTCCAATTCCAGGGCAACAGGAGTGCTGGCACTTGTGCACATGGCCTTTTTCCTTCCCTCGTCACTTAGGACTTCATAGTATACCCACTCTAAGGATGGAGTTGGATCTGTGCCGAGTATTGACCTCTTAAGGCCTCTTATGCCAGCAAGAAACTTGAAGCTTGATTTCTCCATATGTACCTCACATGCCTCTTCTGCTCCTCTACACCGGAGCAGTGATCAATGGAATCATAGTCCAACTTTTCGCACTTGCTTTGACAGGCACCAAAGTAGCTTCTGATGAAAGCTTTCCTTGTTTAACTCATTTATCTCATTCGCTAACTGATATGTGGCACAAGGTGTCCTATTTATGTTGAAACATCTCCTCAAGTAACATCCTCATCTCTCTAGCTGCCTTTTTTTCTCAGGATCATTTATTCTTGATATTGTCATGTGTTCCCCCATATTAAGGAATATTGTTTCATCTATACCCCTCAGGTTCTAACACAGTAGAATTAACAGAATATTCTGCTGAACATGTAAAATATATGGTTTTAGAGGGATATACAAGATAATATGAAAGATTGTAGGGGTATATATGTCATTTTTTAATTATGTGACAAGATTAAACAAGGGTAGATTAGTCTTTTTCTATGTTTATCCATCTAAAATTAAACCAAACAAACGGTAGGTGAAGGCAGGGATATATACGATTAAATATGATTTATTATGGGGGTATACATAATAATATGAAGAATAAGGCATATAAAGTAGAATATGCTAGATTTTGGGGTATATATGTAATTATCCTAAAAGAATAACAAAGCCAACAGAAAGACTAATCTGCCCCTGTAACGAATCCATTATTTCCTACAACTTCAACTAAGATTTAATGATGTACTGGAAAAATCCTGTCATTGTCTTATGGATCTTTCTTGTCCCCCCTTTTATAGGGATTATCATGCAACTATTTGAACTCATTATGGAATTCAACAACTCCCCATGAAGGAATTTTCACTCTTTACGATTTCTTTACCATAATCATATCATGCCTTTATGGAGTTTCCATCCATCAAATTGTTCTTTTTAATTGTTTTACTTTCTTGTAAGATCTACATTATTGCTTTCAAGGAGGGTTGGTCAGAAGACAGCAGCAACCACAGTTGGCAAAGTCAAAATGGAGGAAGATGTCTAGATCATTCAACAGAAGAATGTCAGAGCTGCTTTTATGCAACTAAAATGGGGAAAGCCACCACAACAAATTCAAACAAAGATGCCTATGGTGAGATCCGGACAGGGAAAATGGCTGAACACGTTTCTGTATGTGACAAAACAGAAGGCTGTTCAAAACGCCATTTCTCTGCAGCTGAAATGGGACAAGACATGATATCAAGTTTGGATAATGTATGCGACTATAAAGACATGCAAAAAGGGAAAAAGGCTAAATATATTTCTGAGTATGACAAATCAACCATCTACAGCAATATTAAAGAAGAAAGAATCCCCAAGTCTGAAGATGAGCTATGTGGAATGCCCATGCCATTCCAAGAGCTCGATGACTTCTCTGCATGCTCTTATCGAATCAACAAGCATGAACAGTGCAACCCAAGTCAGAGTGTTCGCCAATCCATGTCAAAACCTCCTTTTTTCTTTTATGGAAATATTGTGGATATTTCTCAAGGTACATGGAGAAAATTATCTCATTTTTTAAATGGAATTGAACCTGAACATGTAAATGCACGATTCTTTTCAGCCTTCATCCGGGATGAAGGATATTTCCACAATCTTCCAAAAGAGAATAGGTTTCACATTGTTCCAAAGCCACCTATGACAATTGAAGGTGCATTGCCGCATACAAAGAAATGGTGGCCGTCATGGGATACCAGGAAGCAGTTTAGCTGTATAAGTCTTGACACTGTAGGTGTTCCTCACATTTGTAAACGTCTGGAGAAGATGCTGATGGATTGTCATGGAATACTATCCAAGGAACAGCAAACGGACACCCTTCATCAATGCAAAACTTTGAACTTGGTATGGGTTGGCGAGCACAGGTTGAGTCCTATTGAGCCTGGGCAAATTGAACGGATATTAGGCTATCCCATGTTGCATACTCAGATCCAAGGTCTGGAACTAATTGACCAGCTCAGGGCACTAAAATGCTCCTTTCAGACAGATACATTAGGGTATCATATTTCTGTCCTAAAGGCAATGTTTCCTTCTGGAGTGAGAGTACTTTCTATTTTCAGTGGAATTGGGGGGGCAGAGGTTGCTCTACACAGGCTTGGGATCCGTCTCAAGTGTGTCATCTCTGTTGAAGCTTCAGAGGTTAATCGAAAAATTTTGAAGAGATGGTGGCAGAACACTGGGCAATCAGGAGAGCTGTGGCAGATTGAAGGCATTGAAAAGCTAACCAGTAAGAAAATTGAAAATCTGATAGAACAATTTGGTGGATTTGACATTGTTATTGGTGGAAGCCCATGTACATGTATGCCTAGAGGCCCCAGCAGCACAAGGTCAGTCGGATTAGACCTGAATCTTTTTTATGAATTTGTTCGTGTTTTTCGAAGAGTAAGAAGCACAATGAGCCAGAACTCGTGACACTTCAATCTAAATCTGTTGGGAAAGAAGCAAAATGAAGCACCCTTTTCTTGGGAAATCAGAGCACTTATCACTTGTTTTGGCCCCAGGCTGCCAGTTGATTCGGTCTCTCAGAGGTTTCATCAGCTTCTGTCTATGGCTTCAGAGAGTTGTTATCCGTTTATGTGGATGAAATAGTGCCTTTATTGTTTGGCCGGTGGCTGTTTATGTGCATTATGTAAATCCACCCAAAGCAGAGCTTTCTATCATACACGCTTTTGTTATTGATTAAGAATGCTTGGACAAGCACTGATGACTGCTTTGTTGTTGAACTCACTTTAACACTTAGTGGAGTGTATATAGTAATTATCAGGGGCAATCTGCGGTTTGCAGAATCACTTGTAAACAAGTCTCTAGCCTTGTCGATTTAAATACATCGGTGAGAAAATGATGGGCATATGTTCCGCAACACCAGATGTCCTCTTGACTTTCAGTGAACTACTTGAAACATTATGAATCGTTCCAGGTGCAATTCATGATAGAATTACTGGGCCACCTTGTGAATTGTCTTCTGGGTATACACTGAGAAAAGATTAAGTACAGCTGAAACACAGGAGGCGGCCTGTCTTCTTGACTTCTACAAACTTTAAAAAATGAGAAATACTTGCTCGATCTAGGATTTGCAGTTTATAATCTTTCACCCTCTTAGTCCACCTTCCTATGACATTACTACTAAGCACTCACGTGAAACATGTGACAGGAGGAAAAGATGTGGAGTATATAGGATTGCAATATACTTCATAGAAAGAAAACACATAGCGTAAGAATGAAATATGTAGTGTAGGAAAAATATTGTGGGAGTGAAACAGGCCTGTGTATGAATGAAATTTATGTATTATGTCATTCCTATATGGTATATCTCATTTTTATATTGTGAATTTCATTCTTACGAAATGGACCCTCTATGTCTTTCCCCTATCCATATACGTCATGTCATGTTAATCAAATGCAACGATGTCCAATCATCAAATCGGATAGACGTAAACCAATGAGAGTGCATGGTATGAGATGATATGGCACAACTAAAATATTGAATTATTACTCAGAAAATTATATGCCGCATCTAGCAGAAATTAAAGCAATGGTTAGTGCACACTTGGGTCTAATTACACACGCCGGCTGTGCACCAAGTAAGTAAACTTTTTTCCTTTTTTTGATGTTTTTTGTGTGACGTGAGATCTAAGTTGCCTTAACTTGTGATGTAAGATACAATTCCATCCGATAGCTCAAAAAAATGTAAAACAAAAAGGGTCGATCAAAGATAAGGCATTATTAATTTTCGGGTATCACTCCAATAACTGGCCCATTTATTGTTGCCATGACGCGGCCCAAGAGAGGAGAGGGGACGCTATGAAGCCGAAACCCGAAGTAGTTCAAAATGCATTTGCCGTTGCTATGCTTTTAGTAACAGGCTTCGGACATCCCCAGAACTGGTTTTAGAATATAGTTGATACACAGTTCCACGTACATTCTTGGTTCCTTGGAACTCTAATCTTCACCGTTCTGGGGTATATATATTTCGGTAAAAACTAAATGATATATATATATAGAAACTGAAAATTAATTAATTAGCAGAAGAAGGCTGCAGTACTGACACTGTGCTGGCTCCTAGTTTTTCCCACGCAGGTGTATCTGTCCGGCACTTCCCAGCAGACACGCATCAGCCGCTTTCGGTCACAAAAAGCTAGCAGCCTTATCAGCAAAGCTTCAGTAATCTCTGTGTATATATGCTGAGCAGGCCACGTCACGTCTATATTTATTTGTCGAGATCCAGCTGCAATGGATTCCGATAAAGAATGAACAGGCCCAAGCACTATAGAAGGTCGATCGAGTGGCCAGCTAGCAGGATTCATGCAAGTTGGGGGCGTCCTCTCCTCTTCACATGACTATACATATATATAAATATATAATGTTGCCAAGCCTGGACATGCAATTTTCGGCGTCTGTCGAACCCCCACGTACGTACGTGGTCAGAATCTCATGATGCTCGTCGTCGTCATATATGGGTTGTGCCGGGCGAAGACCCCCGGTGGAAGTGACAGGACGGAAACCCCTAGCCTCCCTGATCATCTCCGTGGGACGAGCTAGCTAGGTCCACCAATATATTAACAACCACGAACTGGGGTCGTCATGAATGGATGGTTCTGATGATAACAGTCGGCCACTGTAGAGCATATATCTCCATGCTAACTGGTGAAAGGGCCTGGTGGATGATCGAGGAGGTTCTTGATTAATTACCCTGTTTTGGCCTCTAGCTAGCTAGAATTGAAGGACGAGGACATGCATTCGGCAAAAAAGGAAGCCTGTTGTTGGCAGACAAGATGATGGGATATTGGGAACGTCCATTCATTCCCTTGGAGCTGCTGCAGCTGGCGGTGATCAGATGGCGTGTCAACATTTGGAAGAAGAAGAAGGTAGGCGGGGCCGGAAGGAGTCGCCGACTGGACAGCGCCAACTCACAGATATGCAGTCACGTATACATATATGGCAGGGAAAATTTAAGACCAGTCCCGCAGGTTTCTCCTCAAACCTTGCTCTCACCATATATGCATGCATGCATGCCAAAATATATCCATGCTTTCAATTGGTTGGCGTATATATACATGGGCACTGGGTTAATTTTGTCCAGTTAATTAATGTGGTTATATATATATATATATATATATATATATATATATATAGGTACGTACGTAGAATCTCAGATGAAAAGAGTTCCCTCACAAACTGGCATGCGCCTTGTTCCTGGGCTGATGATTGTACGCTTACAATCTTGCTGCCTGCTAGCTATCAATCTTATCTTCTAGAAGTTTTGCAAATCAAATGGAGCAGCTATAGGGGATCATTGAGTGTACAAAACGTGACACTGATTGGCCGGGGAAGCGGGCGGGCATTTTTTTAATTAGTACGCGGACATCTTTCTGTCACATCAGCGAAGTATGAGTACTGACCAACCATCGACGAATTCTTTGGAGTATAGGCACACAAAATTAAATTAAATTAAATTAAAAGAAGAAGAGCGCGCGGCTGAGGATGCAATGACACTCTTGTAATTAATAAACTCCCAGTGACGTCCTTTTGCTAGCTTTCAGAGGAATTTAATCATGTGTGTTCCACTGAGAGACACCCTTTTAAGCGATCATTTGGGTGGTGGTGGTTGCATTAATGAAGGCAATTCATCATGTTCATCAGAGCAGGCATTCAATAATATTGGTACGTACGTAGTGAAAGGGCCATAAAAATAAAAACAAAAACAAAAACGAAAAGGTGGTGGTGAAAGGGCACAAGGAAAAAATCAAGGAAAAGAAGATTCTTCTGCACCTAAACATCGAAACCATATCTCTCTCTCTCTCTCTCTCTCTCTCTCTCTCTCTCTCTCTCTCTCTATATATATATATATATATATATATATATATATATATATCTTCTTTTCTGCACCTAAACATCGAAACCACCTATATATATATATTAATGAAAGATCTGTTCAACATGATAGTTATTAGATTGTCGTTGATTCCAGGGTGTGTTGTATCTATGCCAAACAATTCCTCGGAATCTTTAAATAAAACCAAACAAAAAAAAGAGACATGCATATCTGTCCTGTCCGACTAATTAATTAAAACCAGCCCGTAGTGCATGCAATTCGGGCCGACCCCATAAATAACAACGCAATTTGCGTAAGTCAGACAGATCTAGTTGGCAAACAATTGTTAATGATTGGCATTGTCATATGTACGACAAGGTCATGATGAGACTCGATCGTGCGACGTAGGAAAAGTTACAGTCCCCGGCCCACCCCCTTAATGTGCAAGCCATATCCCTATTAATTTTATTACTCTCTCTCTCTCTCTCTATTATATATATATATATATATATATATATATATATATAATGCGCATATATATATACCCACCCACTATTGGCTGGTCACTTCGCTAAGTAGAACCTGGCCGGGTTGAGTAGTACTGGAATAATTAAGTGGCAAGTAACTCATGCAAGACGTTACTTGTGATGGGATTCCATTTTGATACCAAAATTCGATCCCATCTCCATATCCTAGAGCTGTCGTTGGACCGAGTTAATTGAGCTTTCTTAATTAATTGGCCCTTTCAATCCTTGGGAGAATGTGTGATTTATCTGAGCCAACATATCATCGATCTGACATCAACGTCATTGTCAACGTCATAAGACTTTCAATTCGACAAATCCATATCAGTTTGAGGTCATGTTAGGACTTGGAGACCCAACAATCTACACATTCTGCATGTCCACTCTGACTGACAGCCACCCTGCACTGACTAACCTCCCATTATAATTAAGCTGTGCTAGTGATGAATTGTGGTTGGTATCACTTAGGTTGCATTTGAAAATAATCGGAGGAAATGAGATTTTTTTTTTCAAAATCTTTAGGGAGAGAAAAAACGTACAGCTCTTGACCAGTTTTGGGATATTTTAAAAGTGATCTCTTTTTTTTTCTCTATCTCTCTCAAACTCTCAAAATCTCTTCGAGACAAAAGTTGATGGAACATGTGCACTAATTTTGAAAGGGATTAATTAATTGTGAGTGGGTGGAGATTGCAATGATTTAGACCCCCAAAAATCACTCCCCAACATTGTTTCCAAATGCAACCTTAATTAGACAAATAGAGGTAGAGATGGACTGAATAAATTCCAAATTGATACTTATTAGAATATTGTGGTAAAATCTACCAAATAGAAATATATAATAATCTATGGTAAGTGCCAAAAAATATTAGTAAAATAAGAAAATAATCAATAAAGGAAGGCTTAATTAAATTGTTAAAGGGAATAGTTTGCAAGTCATATAACATATATACCCTATTAAGTCAGGACATGTGGAAACCTTACGCATTTAACTAATATGTTGTACATGTTTACAATAGATTAATTATCAAGTTTAATATATTGTACACATGGTTACAATAATAGAGTATCAAATAAAGAAAAATCTTAGATACAACCCTATTAAGTCAGTAGATTAATTTGGAAACCTTACGCATTTAATATATTGTACATGTTTAAAATAGATTAATTATCAAGCTTAATATATATATTGTACACATGGTTACGATATAGTATCAATCAGTGAAGAAAAATATCTCAGATACCACCAAATATGAAAAAAAATATTCAATTAAACTAATATACATGCCAAATTTAAAAAAAACAATCTTTTGATAAGAATACACTGCTACTCATATATATCACCAAATTAATCATGGGAATAAATGAAGCGCATGTCAAACCCCGGTGCTAGATCGAATTGTATATTCTTGGATCTCAACCTTGAAATTTGTAACCTCAAAAATCTTGCTAATAACTTTGTCCAGTTGTGATCCTCAATCGAGTGACATCCTTGCATAGCATTATTTGTTAGAGAGTGCTCTCCTTATTTGTCTATTAATTAATTGTTAACTTTGTTGATTACCTTTCCATGTATATCTCTTGCATGTTACAATTGTTGATCCAAAGTGATGACATTAATGAGTCGCAGGATCTCATTATTACCACCAACACTTCATCTAAATCTATGATTAGATGCAAACAAAAGGTTTTAGAGCACGCTAACCATTAGTTTAATTTAGGATTGACAAATAAAAAAAATACATAAATAAAACCGATTCAGAAGAGAAGTAACCAATTTTTGTGGAATAAAAGCATGCAGCCTTAGGCCTTCGAGTCAATAATCGAATCTTAAATCTCAATGTTCACAAATAAAATGAATAATCACAATAAATATTCTAACGACTTGAGCCGACATCATGAACACCAACCATATATAAATGTGAGAGTAATACTTCATAGTGTGGTGGGGGGGAGGGGGGAGGAGAAGGGATGGATTTAGTATGTGTCCACTTTGGAAACAAGACATACAAGGAATACCATGCTCGATCTCATGCCATTTCAAATATATATAGTATAGTTAATGTACAGGGACATAGATTTGCATGCATATCTGCATTAATTTACACGATCTTTTTTTTATCAAATATGTTTGCCTTCTCATGTAGCAGTTCTCCGGAAAGATATTAGACCGGAAAATTAAGGGGAAAAAACACTCAGAGAAGGCATACATTTTGTACAACTGTCACCCAGCTGATCAGAGTTGTTGTCAAACGAAAAAGATCGCTAGATGAGTAATTAAGAAAGTAAGAGGTTTGTGAATCTTCGAACCCGATAGAGGTTTAATTAATTAGGAACCCGTTAATCTTAGATATATATAAATATATATATACGTTTGAGATCAGTTTGGGAAGTTAATATATATTTATCGCACACCATAATCTGAAAAGGCCATCGATCCTAGCTTGTTTTAGTTCCACCTTAATTAATTATGTTTCCAAATTAAGGCAGAGGTCTTCCTCGCTGCCTTTCATACGTACATTTGGCCAGGGACCATTGCAAGCAAATCAAATTTGAACGGGAGAAAACCGAAACCATTCATTAACTTCTATCATATCTATATATAAACCTGTAGTAGTGATCGATAAGAGAATTGTTAACGATGGTTATCACAACTGAAGCGAAAAAACAAGAAACTCATCAAAGACAAGAAAAGAAAACGAAGAATCGTGATCAGCAACAGCAGAAGAAGAACAAGAATCGGATCAGTGGGATATTCCCAAGTAAACAACCCATCAACAATGGAACACACCCACATTTCCCCAGCTTACATCCTAAAAGACACTCCCATCTTCTCTCCCGGGGAGCTCACAGTAGTGCCCAACCACGCACCAACCATCATATAAACAACGAAGACGACAGAAGGGCCGGCCCCCATCTCGCCAAAGCATTCAATTCCTATCATGCATGTCCCTAAACACGTAAAAGTAAAGCAGCCTGACTTTGAAGAAGTACTCAGCTCCCCTCGTCGTCGACGTCTCTTAATTAGAAGAGGTGCTAGCTCCTGTACCAATTACCGAGTGCGCCCAAAACTCCCACCTAAGTGGTGGTGGAGAAGGCTGTTCAGGAAACCCTAGAAACACTTACTATATATACATTGTCACCTTAAATATTGCAGTCCAAGATGAAGATGCCAGCACAACATCGGGATCGGATGGAGACCTCCAGCTGACTGATGCATGCATGCCTGTTGAGTGCCCTAAACCATTGGAAGGGACCCATACATACATACATACATACATACATATATATATATATATATATATATATATATGCTAGTCAACTTTAAAGGATCCGAATGGAGAGTACGTGCAATAATGCATGTGGAAGGAAATTAGTGGCAGTGTTTTGGGAGGCTCTTCTTCTTTCTCTTTCAACTTTTGTATGCTCTCTTTGGCCGCACTTCCCACTTTCCAAAGAATACAAGACCTACTACTGTGCAGGTCAGGCTGGCCCCCGTGGGTCCGTCCAACTAAAGATTCCTAGCTAGCTAGGCGATCGATCGATCGATCGATCCGCAGCAGGAGACTAATTAAAGTTCGATCGGCTAAAGGAGCTGATCATATCAATGAATGAGTTAGATCGCGTACATGCAGCTGATGTTGTTCCCTTTTACTTTCGGGAGTGGAGGTGCATGCAGGATCTGGGTGGACAATTCTGAATCACTCTTTATTAAAGACTAATGAGATTGTTTCTTTATAGCTAGGAGAATGTTACTAAAGGTGCTGACACGTGGTCCACTGGGACGGTTTTGCTTAATTGTGACATGCGTTGACGATCGAGGGGGTGCATGCATGCATGCTTGGTATATATATATATATATATATATACTCGATATCCAATGTCTTTCTACTTGTTAACTAAGAAAATTATCCTAAATATATAGGCTGGAAATTCTGCAGGTTAATCATGGTGGCCCAGCCCCCCCACTAATTCGATCGGAGATGACGTAGGCGGAGTAGTACTCAAGCTCCTATTACCATACCATGTGTCAATACCACCCGATTTTCAGCCACTACGTACCTGTTAGAGGGCCGCGATCGATGACACCACAATTAATTAGTTGGCGGTAAATTAATCTCGCATGCTACTGAGGTTAATTAAAAGTCAGCCCAGTTTTTTGTGTGGCACAAATCCTCCCCCCCTCGTACTACGTACTGCCAGCAAACACCGGGAAACCAACATGTATTAAATGAGTGTCAAGGCTCACGGATTTTCCGGATAATTAAACGTAATTAATGATCACCAATTAACCACCGACCGTCATCAACAATAAAAAGATGATCTTCTCACCTTAATTTTTCTAGATATGAAGATAAAAAAAAAAGACAATAGTAAGATAATAGTGATCCCATCATTCTAGTATATATACCCAAAGATCCCAACTTTTTTCTGCTCTAACTTAAAAATATCGGAAAGTTTATCTCAAGATAAAACTTGGGAGCTACTACTAACTAGCCCTTTGATCTTTTTTTCTTTGCACGGTACCTACAGGTTTACTGGCTCATGAGACGTGATCTGCTTCTCATCAACAAGATCTTTGGATCATCCAACAACGGACCAGAGAGTTTCCCACCTCCACACAAATCTATTGTGTTCTTCTCTGCTATATATTCACCCTCCATCATGATGCCTTGTAGAGCATAGAATGCAGATGAATATAACTGTACGTACGTTGCAACTTTTTCAAGTGATTGATTTCCCTTCAGTACGTAGTGCATATTCGACCTATCAATACTGGGTGTTATTTTCTGAATGTGGGTACTCAAAAACCCAACCACCAGGGGGTTTGCTTTTGGTGGAGGTGGGCTAATAAATAATAATGCACAAACTGATCATCAAAGCACGCGGACGAAGAATTGAATGATTCTTTAATGAGATCAGGTTGATAGTACTCTTCTGAGGAGGGAGGAAGGTGTGCGCAGTTTGGGGCATAGTTAATGATACTCTTCACAAGCCTAAATTAATCGGGGGTATGGCAGCTTACATGCATGTTCTCCTCCATCCGTTAAGATCGCATCCTGGAACTTCAAGGACATGCATGGCACATGCTCGACAACCCTGCCTT